>FJUW01000035.1:0-402433 GCA_900074885.1 Rhynchosporium graminicola
TATATACTACTACTTAACGAGGCCTAGCTTCTAAACTAAGTCGGTAGTAGCCATAGGTACCCCGGAATAAGATCTTAGCCTTCGTACCTAGGGTCACTAGGTTATCTCCACTTCTAAAGGCTTCGAGAGGTTATAAGTTATGATTTCCCTGCAACTTCGTCTTAGGGTCAAGGGCCACGAGTCTGATTCGCTATAGCTATGTTAGTAGGGCTCAAAGGGGCTAGCTTACTAGCTAGCTCTAGGCGAAACAGTTGTTGAAAACGACTAAGTAACGCCTGATCAGGAAGCTCCTTTATAAGTAAGAAGTAACAGAAGCGAGTTTAGGCGAGATCGATCGAAGGAGGAAGCGTCTGATTAGCTGATTTCACTAAGTGAATTACTACTATGTGAAAATTGAAGGTGGAAATCAGCTAAAGGTCAGAATAACAGAATAATAGGTAATTAATTTAACTTGCTTTAATTGCTTAAAGAGAGCTAACTACAGGAGAGATTCTAGCTACTTATATAGCTATATAAGCTCTCTAGAATATTCTATATTACGTAATACAGAACTCTATAGAAGAAGATACGTATACTATAGAATCATACTATATCAGTAGTACGTCAGTAGAAACCTCTAGAAGTACGATATACGTAATAGAGAGTAATAGAACTCTTTCGAGAACCTTCATAGTAACTCTAATAGAGTATGCAGGGTATAGACTAGTGACAAGATACAGGGTATAAGTGCCAGGTATAACAAGGTACATATGCAGGGTACTGAACCAGGTACTAAAACCATGTACTGATAAGGTATAGGGTATATATGCTAGTGCAGGCAAAACTGATTAAGGTACTAGTTGTATGCTAATGCAGGCAAAACTGACCAAGGTACTAGTTACAAATCTAACAGATTTTAGTATAAATAGCTTTATTCATCGGAACGTAAGCTTTTCGCTAGTATCTAAGTAGCCTTTCGCTATCGATACTCTAATCTATATCTCCGATTTTCTATAATCTAGCTAACCTCTTAATAGTAAAAGCGTCCCTTTTCTATAGCTTTATAAGCGTTAAAAGAAGTAAGTTCGATTCAGGGTTTATAGTTTCAGTTCTTATAATACTCGCTATAAAGAACTATAGTATAGTATATATGGCAAGGTTACGTTGATCTTCAGAGTAAGGCATAGAGTAGTTGAATGATATTAGTTGCATTACAGTACTAATTACTATGGAGAGTCGATAGAAGATATTATCTAGGAATATCCGCACGGACTATACACGTGACTAAAGTCACCTGATCTATGCCAAGACCCATATCCTCGCAATATACCCCTCTGTAGAGATACTATAAAGTCGGTAACTTCTACAGGTACGAGTGATCCAATTTCTTCTGTAATTAGTCAATTATACTATCGTATGCGTACGTATAGTAACACCCCTGGAGACTAGCACCATGCCTCGATATCACGTGAACTAGATAAACTACAGGTTCCGTAATTCCTTTAAGATAAGTCAGCCTTCTAATTGATATCTATACTCCTTATTCTAGGTGTAAAATAGTTATATTCAGTATTGCTATAAAGGCCTTGATATCTTATGGGCTAAGTGGTTTAGTGAACCCGTCTGCGGCGTTCTCCTTTAATAGTATATACTAAGGGTCTAAGTAGCCTCTAGTAACCTCCTGTCGCAGGTAATAGAACTTGATATCGATATACTTAGTACGCTAGTATAATTCAGGGTCTTCTGATAGAGATAGAGCTCCTTAATTATTATATAGTATCTCTATACTCCTAGAGTCTGGCTTATTATAGCCTAGCTCCTTTAGTACTTGGCATATCTATAATACTTCTTTAGTAAAGGCGCATATAGCTATATACTCTGCTTCCGTAGAGGCAAGAGCTATAGTAGTCTATCGCTTTGAAATAGCTAAGAAAACACCTCCTGTAAGGAAGAAATAGACTCTGGTATATAATACTCTATTAATTCGGTTACCGGCCTAATTAGAGTTATAGAAACCTCTCAATTTTATCTTCTCTCTATTAGTAACGTCTCCTCCGTAAGTCGTAGCGTAGTACTTCGTACCTTATAGGTACGTAAGAACTCTCTTAGCGCTCGCAAGGTATTAAGGTAATAGATTTATTAGAAATTATAATAGTATAGAGCAGTAGTATAGTATATCCTAGCGAGTATAAGCTAGGTTCTATAAACTACCGTAAAGCTATTAATATAGCTTAATTTCTTATAGAGTAGCTACTCCCTTGAATTTAACTATAGAAACCTCTGAACTAGTAGTAAAGAGCGTATTAGCGCTCTTATAGTTAGTTATTCCAAATCGATCTAATATCTTATCGATATACGTATCTTAGTAAAGAGAAATCGTCTTCTTCTCTCTATCATGNATTTCTTATAGAGTAGCTACTCCCTTGAATTTGACTATAGAAACCTCTGAACTAGTAGTAAAGGGCGTATTAGCGCTCTTGCAGTTAGTTATTCTAAATCGATCTAATATCTTATCGATATACGCATCTTAGCAAAGAGAAATCGTCTTCTTCTCTCTATTACGTATAATTCTAACGCTAAGGAAGTATTTAGCTAGTCTAGCTAGTAGAATATCGAATATAGTGAGAATCTTCTTCTTAAGCTCTTTAAGAGCTATTCTAGCCTTTGAGATAACTAGAAAATCGTCGATATAAGTAATAATAATTATTCTAGTTTCTTAGTTAATATATACGTAATTATTAGTTTATAAAGGTATAAAGTCGATAATACCGAACTCCTTATATAGTATCTCTTGCCAGAGACGTGGAGACTGCTTCAGACCGTATAGAGCCTTTAGTAAGAGCATATATTTATCGTCTATAAGTCTACGCCTATATTATCTATAAAATAGCGGCAATTTGACGTATATCGGGGTATCGGCTTTACTATATAAGAATACTATTACTATATCAAACTATTCGACTTCTAAGTCGTACTCCGCCGCAACTACTAAGCCTATCTTCTAAGTAGAAGATTTATAGACTCCGGTATATATCTAATCGTAATTATAACTAAATCGTTACGTATAACCTTAGACTATAAATCTGACCTTATATTTATCGATTTTGCTATCTATATCTCTCTTAGTCTTAAAAACTAGATAAGACCCTAGTACTCTGCACTCTTTTAGCATATCAGAGCGACTTTTAGTCTTCTAAGTCGACTTCTCTTCAAGAGATCGATACTCCTTGATTATAGCCTTCTTCTATTCTAGCTAATTAGCTCTCTTTATAGCCTGATTTAAAGTAATCGGATCATCTAAGAATAAAGACTCTTCTTAAGCTATATGAAAAGCGAGTCGATACTGACTAGTACTCTCTATCTCTTCTTCTAATAGAGAGATGGCATGAGAGTAGCTATTATTTAGTTCCGGGGTTGCCTTAGGCGTCAAGTTTAGAGTCGGAGTCGGATTATTACGGCTAGAGCGTATAGCCCTAGGGACGTACTCCGGCATATAGTTCTTAGATCCAAGAGGCCTATTACGCTTCTTTTATATAGTAATTTACTCCGGAATATCGACCTCTAGTGCTAGAACTTCGTCCTCAACTATAGATTCGGCATCCGTACTACTATCGACTTCTTCTTCCGAGACTATACCTATATCAGGAGTAGTAGCGCTAGTAACCTCGACGTCTTGATTTTAACTTAAAGTATCGATAGAATTACCTTTAGTTTAAGGTACTATTATAGCGTCTTCTTCGTGAGGTTCTGTGACTAATCCGTCTTTATCAAATCGTAGATAAGAGGTACGAACTACTTTTCTATTAACTAGGTATCTATAGATATTATAACCTTTAAATTCCACCAGAATACCCTTTTCAGCTCTAGGAGCTATCTTATAGCTCTAGACTCTCTTCTCCTTATTAATTAGTATGAAGATAAGATATTCTAATATACGGAGATACTTAATAGAGGGAGTATAGTTTACCCCTAGCTTAATATCGTCCTAGAAGCACTTAAAAGGAGTCTTCCCTTCTACTCTAGAAGTAGAGGTAAGGTTAGCGATATGTATATAAGCGAGTAGAATCTCCGGCTATATATAGTCAGGTATATTCTGATCTACTATAACTATACGTACCTTCTCGATAATCGTACGTATAGAGCGTTTAGCTCTTCTATCTTACTCTGGAGTATACGGAGTAGACTCCTCTAGTAGTATTCTAAGGTAGTCGGTAAGCTCTTTTATCTAAGAGAGAGAGTACTCCTTACCCCTGTTATATCTCTATACCTTAATTTTGCAGTAATACTATATTTCGGCTAACTTGATTAGTTTCTAATTAGCTAGGAAAGCGTCCGACTTCTTAGAGTAGATAAAAGCCTACTTTCCAGTCGAATAAGCGCAAGAGAAGATAGAAGCGTAAGAGTAACTATTGAAACCCTTAGGTTTAAGGTGTACTACGTCTATATATATCTCCTCCATGGATCTGGAAGGTCGTGTATATGCAGACACCTTATTAACCTTCCGAATAGGTCGGCCTTTCTCCTAAGGTATATAAAGGCGAGTTCTTCTAGTCTTAAGCTCTATAAACTTCATACTATTAACTATGGATTGCGTACAGCGTACTACGTTAAAGCTAGCGTAACATATACGTCTATGCTAAAGCTCTATATCGACTGTAGCTTGCTCTACTACTGCAGGTAAGCTTAAACCCGGAAGGCTAGCGTACCCTGCGCTGTAGGTCTCTTCTTCAATAATGAATAGATTTTTATTAATTATATAGATCTCCTTCTCCTTAGATATATAGAGAACAGAACTGCGTAAATAACCTCCTAATTTATTTAATTTAGAACTAGAGTATAAGCAGACTAGAGACTGCGGGATATATAGTGTATTATAGTACTCTAATATGCGTATTATACCGTCGGTCTTTATCGCCTTAATCGTATAACTTCTAATCCCGGTAGAGCGTAATAGCCTATTAACAGTAAGTATATACTATAAATCGTCTCTTAGCGTATATAAGGTAAACTTAGAAAGGTCGTTAGATATATACTCTATAGCGCCGGTATCGAAGAGCTATCGTGACTTATTATAGTAAGAGAATATAGCTATAGAAGCCGTAATAGTAGGGAAACACGATAAAAGGGCTACGCTAAAGATACTACTATCGTCAGAATCGTTATCCTTCTTCTTTCTACTACTAGTCTTCTTCTTATTAGTCTTACTCTCTCCCTCCTTCTTCTTTAGCTATTCGGCATACGGGATCTACTTCTTTCTAGACTTCTCCTTAAACTCTTTCTTCTTCTGCTTATTAATAATAAAACAGTTCTCTAGAGTATACTTTAGCGATATCTATTTATAGTGCTTATAAGTCGGCCTAGTTTGATCTTTACTAGCCGGCTTAGTAGCTCCTCCGCTGCTTCCTTTCTTAGGTATAGACTTATTGCTATATAAGGCTTATCCTGCTATCTTTCCAGTAGAATCACTAGCTCTAGCTTTATTAGTGATATCTTTAATCAGACTAATTAGAGTCACTCCTGAGTTAGCCTTCTTATTCGTCTCTGGGTCGTTACTAGAAGAAACTCTTAAGAGAGAACGTTATCTTTCAGCCTATATAGGCTACTTCTCTGAAACTACGGTAATAAATATAATTAGATATTATGCCAGAGGTAGAGCTATTATCAAAGTCTCTAATTTAATAATTAAGAGCTTAAAAGCGATAATAAACTTCTCTAGAGAGTTGAAATCGTTATACTAGAGCTTAACGTAATCTTATATAGCGTTATATACTAGTATATTACTACCTCCTTCGTACTACGCCTATAAAGCCTCCCATATATCTAATACAGTAGTTTTACTAGTTATATACGCGAGAGGTCCGGCCTTATAATTCAACGTGATTACTAGCTTTATTTGACTCTCTCTAGACTCCTAATCTTGCTATTTCTTAAGGGCTTTATTATCGACCTCGTCGTCCTATTCGTCTACCTCTTTAGGCATATAGTCACGCGATTTAATATTAAGAAACTTACTAATTCTATTAGTTTTAGTAATATTTAGTACTTTATCTCTCTATTCCGTGTAGTTCTCTCCTCCCTTAAGCTTATAGCTATCTACCAAGTTCAAAGATATAGAGCTACTTATCTTCTTACGTTTATATAGCTCTTCTAGCGTAATCGTAGTAATAAGTTCCGATTCCGAGTCTTCCGGATCCTCTGGATAGTCCTAGGACGTCGATTTAGCGTCTGCAGGGGGTAAATCGGGTATATTTTAAGTCCTAGGGACTTAGGTAGGTTCCGGCGCTAGCGCGGAAGACTCTGTACCTCGAGATGCGATAATTTCGGAATCGTCGACTTTGACTACTATACGAGTACGAGTATTAAGTACTGTATAGCTTATATATAATATTGAAGACTCTAAAGACTCTTCAATAGAGCTAGAGTTATCGAAGTACACTTCTTCGACTTCTTCCAATAATGATAGCGTAGGTGCGACAGCTGAAGAACTCTCTCCACTAGCACTCTGCGCGACTGTATTTGCTATAGAAAGACGCGCTAGTTTAACTGAACTATACGCGTATATTATACCTTAATCGGAAGCTCGTAACTTGAATCTCTACTCTTAGTACTAAGAAATAGTTCGACGCTTACTATTAAGAATCATAGTACTACTGCTTCTTTAAGTACTACTCTACTTCTGGCTATCGGGGCTCATAACCTATAGCAAGGTTACGTTGATCTTCAGAGTAAGGTATAGAGTAGTTGAATAATAATAGTTATATTACAGTACTAATTACTATAAAGAGTCGATAGAAGATATTATCTAGGAATATCCGCACGGACTATGCACGTGACTACAGTCACCTGATCCATGCCAAGACCCATATCCTCGCAACAGTATATCTATAGCTATACTAGCTAGCGCCCGGCTTCTCGCTAGTACCTCTTAAGAGGGTATTCAGACCTCTAAGTAAGTTCTATAAACTATTAAGCTTTATAAGTATATATCGCTAGTTAGGCGTAAAAGTCGTATCTATAGCCTCGATTAGTACTCCTAAAGATAAACTATTAATAAGTTATAAAATCTAAGTTAAGTAGTATAATATACTATCGTTCGAACGCTAATTACTCTCTATTATATCACTAGCTTTATTAAGTAAATAGACTAACTTATCTTTAATTATATTTTATAGCTTATTTTATAAGTATAGAGTATAATATTTTCCTTATCTTTCGCTAGCTTATAATTAAGCTTTCTTAATAGTCTATTAGCGGGATTATTTTTTCCTTATCTATAACTTAATATAAAGTTATACTTAGATAACTCTAGAGCTTATCTAGCTTATCGCTAGCTTAATACTATTATAGTTATAAAGTGATAGAAGTTACTATAGTCTATTAATACCTTAACTAGAGCTATACTACCTTTAAGGTAATATCTCTAGTATATAAAACACTTAATAATTATAAGGAGTTCTTAGTTATATACTTTATAATTTAGCTTAGTAAGCTTTAGCTTTTTATTAAAGAACATGATAAAGTACTAAATAGCCTTTTCCCCTTCTTTCGCTAGCTACTCTCTAGGCTAAGAGAGAATTCCCGCGATAGTAAACTTAGAAGCGTTAGTCTCTAGCTTTCTTAGCTTTAGTAGATCGAAATATATAAGAAAAAGTATTATAGTAAACGTATTCTTTAATATATTAAAAGCTTTCTTTTCTATAGTACTTTATCTGAAAATAAGAGTAAGTTACCTTTTCTTCTTATTACTCATTAAGCTTATTAAAAGTTAAGTAATTACTAAGAATCTTATAATAAATTACTAATAGAAGTTTATAAACTTAATAAAGACTTATATATCTCTAATACTCTTAGGTTCTAGCTACTTTCTAATAGTATCTATCCGGCTTAAGTCTATTAAAACGCTAGCTAGAAAGATAATATAGCTTAGAAACTTTATACTCTTACTATTAAATAAGTACTTTAATAGCTTAATAAAGAGGTTTATATACTAAAGTCTCTCTAGTACTTAGCGGATATATTATTCATATTATAATAAGTTAGTAGAATAGATTAAGATACTATTAAGGTATATAATATAAGTAATATCGATAACGCCTACTAGCGTATTATTAATAAATACTTAGAAGGTCGCTAGTGTATTTAATAATCCAAATAGTATAACCTAATACTTATAGTACTTATATTAAGTATAGAATATAGTTTTATATTTATTACTCTAGCGAATTCAGATATAGTAATAAGCGTTTTATAGATTTAATTTAGTAATTACTTTAGTATCCCGGAGCTTATCAAGTGTTTTACTCAATTAATAGCAAAGAGTACGAATCCTTAATTATAATTTTATTTAGTACTTAGTAGTTAATATATAATCGGAGATTATTATCTTTCTTTAGTATAAAGAGAATAAGTATACTTATAAGACTCTTACTTTTCCTTATCTAACTCTTCGCCTCTAATAAGTTAAGGTATTCCTAGAGAACCTCTAGTTCTTTCTTAGAGAGATTATAGATTAGAGAATAAGATACTTTTACTTCTAGTTCTAGTTTAATAGTATATTAATAGCTCTCTAATAGAGGCAGCTCGCTTCTCTTCTCTTCGGAGAATATATCCTTAAAGCTATTATATACGAAAGGAATAATAAGTATATCGCTAGTATCTATCTAGCGTATAATATATAAGTTAGATATTATAGTATATATAGGAGATTTCTATTTATTAATAAGAATCGTAAAAGCTTAAGGTACTTTAATATTAAAGTTATCTGAATCTTTTAATTTATAAGGAAACTTCTATTACTTATTCTTAAAGCTTATCTAAGGATCTATATCCTCTAACTATAGCTATTTTAATATTAGGTTTATACTTAGCATATCGATAAGTCTTAGCTAAAGAGTATTAACTCTAGTCTATCTAATCGAATTAGCTATCTTTATCTAAGTAATTATAATACTAAAGATAATACTTTTATTCTATAAAAGTATCTAGAAAGTCCTTAGTCTTTCGCTAGTAAGTTTAAGCTTATATTCTTTAGTAATTAGTCTTAATATAAAGTTATCTTCTACTTTATTATTAATAAGGGTAATTATCGATTTCTATTTACTTTAAGATAGAATCTTTATTTAGATTTCTATCTTATTATCTAATAAATCCGACTCGAATATAGAAGATACTATAAGTTATAGTTTTCCTTAGTATTTATCTTTAGTATTACTAGTATTTAATCTTAGATAGTTTAAAGAGATATATCTATATTTATTATCAGAGTAATACTAAACTTTAAAGATATCTTATTTTACTAGTTATTCTTTAATAGATATATTATTTAGATATCTTCTCTATTCTTATCTTTATTAGCTCTTATCTTATTAATTATTAGTTCTTCGCTAGTACTTATATAAGTTATTCTTTTTTATATTTAACTCTTTATATTTCTATTCTTTAGGTTCCTTTTATCTTTTATTACTATTAATACCTCTAGATAAGATATAAGTTTCTTAAAAAGTAATAATAGAAATAACTTAATCTTAAGTCTAAAGTCTATTAGCTTAGCTATTCTTAACGATTTTCCAGCGAATCTCTAAGTAGATCTTATTAAATAAGATATTTTATAATTAATACTTAGTAAAGAGTTTAAGTTATTTCTCTTTTTCTTTAAAGTAATTCACGAACTTCTTAATTAGTTAACTTAGCCTTTAGCGAGCGTTCTCGTAAGCTTATAAGTTAGCTACTCTTCGCGAAATAAGGAATAACTAGAGATTCGCTAGGAATTCTTTATAACTTTTCTAAGTTATTATATAAAGAGTATCTATAGTATATTTTCTAAACTTTTCCTAAGTATTCGCTAGTTCCTTATAAAGTAGTATTACTACTTATTTAATCTTAATAAGATTAGTTAAGTATCTTTTCGTATTATAATCGAAGACTCGGTTATAAGCTTATAAGTACTTAGTAAGCTCTCTTTAGCTCTTACTCTTATATTCTAATAGAATTATATATTTACTTTTATCTTAGCGAGAAATTAGTAATTCTTTAGGAGCTACTAATTAACTAGTATCTCTCTCTATACTTAGAGTAAAGTCTTCGGATATATAAGCTTAGTAGAATCGTGCTCTTATAGTAGCTTCCGGAAAGTATTAAGTAAAGTCTTTACTAAATATTCGTTAGTACTTAACTATAAGGTTATCTAAGATATCGTTCTATTTCTTTAGTAATTAGAGTTTCTCTTATAGAACTAAAAGGTTATCTACTAATATATCGCTAAGTATTATCTAAGCCCTAGTAGAGTTATCTTAGAGTATAAGTCGGGTTAATATAGTAGAGGATTCTCCGCTTTAAGCTATTATAACTATTTAAGCTATTATTAAGTGAAAGTAATTATAATATAATAATTACTTAGTATACTAAGGTAAATAGGTATAATAGAATAGTAGAATATTCGCTAGAGGTTTACTAGTAATAATCTAGTTAATATAGAAACTAATTACTAAGGAGAGAAGGTTCTTCCTTTCTCTTTAATTCTGAAATACAAGAGTGGGAGGCACTAGGCGCATAGACCTATTACACATAATAGTAGTTCGCGTAAGTCTTATAAGGATATCGAATATATTAGCTACGTAAGCTTTTACTTCTTAATAATAGCCTCGGAATAGGTTTTAGAGGGAAGTTAGTCTAAAGGAGGAGATTATATAATAAGTTATACCCGGGATAATACTTAGCGCTAGGCATTTCGCTAACTTATACTACTAAGGCACTAGTAGTAGTACTATATCCTTTCCTTTTCTATTAAAGAAGAATTCTCTTCTGCTCTTTAGCTAATTCTTCCTATTAATTAAAGATACTATTTATACTATACGCATACTTTGCACTCGCCTCGTAATAAAGGTATTGCTATACTAATAAATATAATATCTATATTAATATAAGTACGCATTTACTAGTAGCGTTTAGTAAAGAGTATATTAGCTATAATAGAAATAATAGAACTACTATAGGTTTATCGAGGTGTATTTATATCTAATTCGCCGAGAGATCTTCGTATAATATTAATAGTACTTAGATTAGCTTATAACAGAGTTAGCCTCTAGTCTATTTTCCGCGGTTATAATTCTACTCTATACTAATAATATGTCTTACATCGCCTGCCGAGTCGATTTTAGGGAAAATCTACTGTAAGTTATATTTATTTATAATAACTATAGTACTAAGGCGATATTAAGTCTATAAGAAGAAGAATAATAATATATAATACAAGTTAAATATATTTTGATATAAGCGCGATAAGTTATTTATAGATAATAATTTAGTATTCCTCGCTATATACGCCTATAATACGCCTGTAACTAATTAGCTATCGCGCTTTTTCCTGCCCTCCGATCTATAAAACGCTCAACATAAGATAGATATTAGAGCTAGCTATCGAAAGTCGTAGATGTAGTCGAAGGTCAACTGAAAGGAAAGGAAGCCTTCCTTTCCCCCTTTCGGGGCTCGATGGATAGAGATTCTTATTAAAAATAACCTTCAGTACCTGCACCTTCAATCATACGTTGAAATTCTTCGAAATAGTCAACATGACTCTACCTATTGAGCAAAAGGAATGTGATACCGATGACAGGCAACGCGACTGTAAAAAATATATCCATGCTGGAGGGTCGTTCTTGAACCAGTTCATATTCATTCCAAAGAGTGAAGCAATGAACGCCAATGAGAGGAAAAGAAAAGCCAGCCTAGTCAGTGTATTGATCTTCTCGGTCTGATCTAAGGTTTACGGGCTTCGATGACCTTCATGGTATCGGACAAGACTTGAGTGACCGACTCGCAGCGCTGTGATGATTCCGAGCATCTTTTTAAAGATGTTGGTGGTCCCTAAGGAGCGTTGATACGATGCTCGTGGCTCTTGTGGGAGCAAATGTAAGATCGTAAACCTCTTGCCCTGGCCTGCTGGAGCAACCCCGAATTTGAATCAGGTAGATGTTGTCTTTACAGCATTGTCGTGCGTGGGACGGGAAATTAAAATCGAATCTCACTTGCTCCAAGGCGAGTCCAAGAGTATCTCCAGTCGACGAAGGAGTAAGTATTTTGCAGTAATCGATGTCTGCATCTACAAAACTGAGGATCCGAACCCACGCCGAAGCAGCTCTCGTCGATCCACTGGTGAGGCGGCGAATGGAATTTCCTACAACAATGCAAGCTCCTCCTCACAGATCTATGAGCATGAGATCACTTCCTTTAGCACCCATGAAGCTGCTTACGATCGGCATGTACTCATTAATTCCACTATTTGGCGAATCATATGGCTTCTGTCCGACTATAGTAGCATTTCAGTGAACGTGTAAAGATAGAATTTAGCTGGCGATTACTCACCAGGAAGAATAAGAAGCGGCAACTGCAAGATGGCAGGTAGGTAGAAGAAAGAAAAGGAACCAACGCCATGGGTAAGTTGAGGCACCAAAATTTCTGACAGGTATCTAGGTTTGTATAAAGCTCGAGCAGCTGAAATGTTGAAGGCAGAAAATCATTGGAGCGAAATCGTCACGCCGCTCGCTTGATTTACCTGGAGGCACTGGGCTTGCCTGTCACAGAATAATGTCAAATACAATGCAAGACGTAAAAGAAATCTCCGAAGCACAATAAAGCATTGCTTGAAGTTATGCTGAGAATTAAAAGCTACCTAACAGATTTAGTGAAGGTCCAGAACAGTTGGTAGAGTCCTGGGAAGCTCACGTGCAGGCTCGCCAAGTAAGTTAGCGGCCGCTCCCGAAGCACGCAAAAATGTTTTGTTGCACGTCGCCAAAAACTCTCCAGAATCGACGTCGATGAAGCCTCGACGCTAAATTTATCGAGTGCTCAGATTTTGCACCCACTTTTAATCGACATTCCAGACATTTTTCAGAAATTGGTGCGCACTGACCACGCATGCATATGTCAACAAACCCGTACAGCAGCACATTTTCGCGGGCATCATAGGTATGCTGCACAGTATTGAACTAATAAATGAATTGGTTCAAGAGCGCTCTCAAAGAAGCTTTCTCCAAAGTAAGAGATGCTTCTTGGAAAAAAGAATTGAAAAGAGTTTATTGTCAAAATGGTTACATAACCTCACTCTCAGTCCTTCCTACATTCAAACATCATCTGTCAATATACACATGTCTTTCTTATACGAGCCTGTTCAGACCCAGCAACTTGTTTACCTCGAGCTGGAGCCAATTTTTCCGTATCCTGTGCAAAACTTCTCCCAAGTTCCTCGTCGACTCTCCTAAACATCGCACAAGTTCTCAAGCTGGTATCCTCTCTTACGGCACTTAGTAACCAGCAACGTTATCGACGAGACTTTCTTGCGGACCTCCCTCACTACCGAGGACTTCCCAGAGATCTTGTGCTTGTATATAGTCTTTAGAAGTTACTTTTGAAAGGAAAGGCACAGCTTCGCAGGCCCGTTGCTCGTGGTCACTCATTGGCTTAACAGGGCTTAATTATACCACAGTAGGAGGACGGGTGTTGGAATTTTGCGCCATGGTTGCCATTAACTGCCATTACACTATCACGTTGATAAATGTTGAAGCTTGAAGCAACGCGCTCACGGGCATCCGTGTTGGTTCGCAGAGATCTCCAGAGAGCATACATAGAGTCAGCAACCTCCGAGAGCTGATAGCTGACAGCAAGACGATGGGTCGCGAGTTGGTTTAGAGAATTTATGGGATTTCGATACTGGATACCGCGGAAGGCTCATCACTAATCCACGTACTGCATGCGTAATTTGGAAGCGGAAGAGCTCGAAAATAAAGAAGACAAATCTACTTATGAAGGATGATGGTACAGAGAGCAACCATAAGTTACGCACTCGAGAAGATCAAACTGAAAATATCAATGCATGAAAACTGAGAAACTTGCTTCAGCCTTTAAAGATAATAACCAACGACCTATATCAAACACCGTCCGCAACAAATCACACGAACATCGCCTTGCTATTCAATGACACAATACGTAAAGAGTCGCCTTCAGTAAGTCAAAGATCGCTGCGGTGCTTCCCTACCACAACCTCTCCGCATTAACATTTTCCGTACTTGAACGTCACAGGTGCTTCATCTGTGGCAAGGGATATAGGGACCGCTAAATACAGCAATACAGGTTGGTGACGTTCATCACCTTCCAGCTCTTGTATCTTTCAGATTCAGATTGCGACTTCCCCAAAGGGGAAAGCGGGCGTTGGTATGTGAGCGAGACTTCTCGTTCTATATATGGAGCAGGTCCTGCAAGAGGGATTCTCAAGATAGCGAATCCTGGAAAGCTAATTGTCCGTGTGTAGGAATGCATAAGTAGGTACGGCGCACCAAATATTAGCAGCTGCTCTACACATATTCATACCCATAAGAACGAGGTCGCACAGCCAGTCTGCATTTTTGTCTGCACAGGTCCTGTCACTAACAAACCAAAGGTATGTTAAGAAGCTGGGAATTTCCTGAATAATCGTCAGGACAGGGGAGTTCTTTGAACTGCAGCGTCTGTTTGTTGAGTGTTCAGACGAGATTAACCGGCTATACAAGCTTTGAGAATGAAATAAACCTGTATAAAGTAAATTACGACTTTTTGAACTCCAAAACTAAACGTGACCTGTCTGGATTCGGGAGGAATACTTATAAGCAGGGGATAGCATGGAGTAGAGAAATCAATCCTCCAAATCACCGCTAGGCGAGTCAACGTAGCCTCTACTTCAGAGCAAAATACGTAGGTAAGTGTCCCGACTTCGGTAATGTGACTTGGATATAACACCTCGTGCCTAGCCAGCGCCGAGAAGTTCTCATTTGTAGGAAAAACTTGAAGTAGCCTCCAGCGCCGTACACACCTATGCACACCAGGGTGTTGCAGAATTTGTTCCTGAAAGGCCTGAAGGGAGAAAAACAGAAAAACATGTTTATCCTCGGGAACAACTATTGAGCCCTCTGACTTTGAAGAGCCAAACGATTGGGATATCCGAGTCATGGCCAGGGTCCGGGGCGCAGCAAGTCTTGGTGGCAAACCTCATCACCCAAGGTTTTAGTGAAGAACAAAGAGCAGTTCTCACATGCCCAAGCCTCGGCTAATGCAGCTTGTGTGTCGTGTTATTATTCAACTCCCCTTGGAGGACTCCAATCACCGCTAAACACCGGCTCCAAGGAGCCTTTGAATAGAGCACAGACCGCCCAGAAGCCTAAGTGATAACCTGGCCCATTCTCCAACAATTTTCTTGTACTCCAGATAATGCTCCAGGTTATGCCCCATATGATGGTACAAGAAAGCCAATTGATCGGTATCCCTTCCCCTCTATCGCTACGATTCCTGTGATACCGTTTGCTGCCGCGCATAAGTCAGCTCTGCTGTCCAGCTCAAAAAAACTATATCGATAGAGAAGTGCTCACCACAAGCCAGTCCATCCCTTCGTCAACACCACTTCCATCAACCGCACTACACGCCACGATGCTCCAATTCCGATCCCTCAATTCCCCTAACTTCAACGCCTCACTTATTTCCCCTGCTCCCTTTGCTCCGGGCTGATCTTGCTTGTTCGCAAACACCAATAGTGCAGCATCTTTCAACTCGTCCTCGTTCAACATTGCTGCTAACTCTTCCGAAGCCGTGCCCAACCTGTCAATATCTGTCGAGTCGATCACGAAGATGACGGCTGCTGTATTGGCATAATAACACCTCCAGTACGGTCTTATAGAGGTTTGTCCGCCGAGATCCTAGGTCACCGATTAGTGAATGTTGAGACGAAAGGAAAAAGAGGAAACACACCCAAACGTTAAAGTTTAAATTTTTGTACGTCACAGACTCGACGTTAAAACCTATCGTGGGTATCGTAGTGACCACCTCTCCAATCTACCCATGGCAGTCAGTGCCCGTCCACAGTGGCCCAGATAGGTCCAACATACCTTCAGTCTGTATAAAAGTGTTGTCTTTCCAGCATTGTCCTGAAAGTCGATGAATATCAGTACAAATCCTACAGTCCCAAGCTGGGACACTCAGATATGCCATACCAGTCCCAAGATCAATATCCTTATTTCCTTCTTTGCCCATACCAAACTCCTCAGCCCCGTAATCCACGATACACTCGCACCCATATTGAGCTGTGTCCTTTCTACCACCAAATCTGGCCTCTTTCTGCTCCGTGAAGATGTATTTAAACCGCTCTCTTTGGCCTATGGGCGTAAAATTATTTACTCAGCAGTAGAATATCGTCGGAAGAAATGGTGTATTGAATATCGCAGATTTCAAGATAAGTTGTTGATATCCATAGCTTGTTTCCGGTTTATCCTTCCGAGTCACAGCCTCACGCGGCTCGAGCTCTGACACTCTCCCCGAAACGGAAGGCGCTGACAAAGAAAACGCCTCTGCACGCGGGCTCGGCGGTGATCCCGCCACGATCAGGTGATATATTAAGCGAGCAAAATCCACAGGCGCATATTCATGAAATTGAGTCTCGACATCCCCGTCTCTCTTGCTAAGCCAAATTCGACACCCACGACAACGTCAAAATGCCGGTACGTTCAAATCCTCGAAGTCTCACGATTAATCTTATCGTATACGCTGGATTTTCCAACAAGGGATGGGCTATGCGTGGCTGTTTTCGGGAAGGAGGGGCAATGACGATTGGATGTTGAATTAATGGAGATGTGCTGATGAGATATACCTGCAGAGCCACAAGACCTTCCGCACGAAAGTGAAGCTCGCCAGAGCCCAGAAGCAAAACAGACCTATCCCACAATGGATCCGTCTTCGCACTGGTAACACCATCCGGTACGTACTTTGGAACCTTCCCCAATTCTCGAATCTCCGATCGCTCCTACGGATACCCTCGGAAATCACGTCGCAGAGCGCGCAGAGCGAATGCGAGTTCGAGGATTCGGAGTCAGTCGATGAACTTGTTACTAATGAGAACGAATAGATACAACGCAAAGCGGAGACATTGGAGAAAGACACGCATCGGTATCTAAACAACTCGCCAGCTCACACCTTCTTCGCAGCCATCCTCTACCTCGCAACACCACACAATCCAGCAGCGAAATCAGTGTCTCACCACTTCCCTTGATTGCCTCGATGCAGTTCTTCGTTCGGCAGGCAATCCATGGTTGAGATGGATCAAGCGTTTATTTTCAATCAAGTTTTTCTGATGGATGTGTTGATGGGTTTGGGCATGACAATTTGCGGATGGGGGAATGTTTCTCGTTTGGTGGTTGATTGCAAATGGAACTGATATTGCTTTGGGAATCATGGAAATGGAGGGGCGTTCTGCTCTTTCTTACATGGCATTGAGGGTGTAGAAGCACGACACAATGAAATCGAGAAACAAAAAGACATACTGCTTTCATTCGGAGACATCAGCCCGTGAGTGATTGAATCGGTACAAGGCGCGGAGTTGTTTTCTGATAGCTTAAATTGAGGCCTTGGCTCGAAAGAGCTCACTGCCACTTTTGAATGCGGCGTAAGTACACCTACCTGCGCTGTAGTGCCGCGCTTGGAGACCCAATACTTGATCTCAACAGAGACCATGTCGTCTCCGCTTCGCTGTTTTTACTTGTGATTCTCGTAGTCATGAATTTCCCTCCAGTATAATGTTCACCAGTGCTCTTCCTCACATCCTGCTTTCAATTTCCGTAATCTCAATATCGCAAGATATTCTCATCCAGTTAGCCAACCTCCATGGGCACGCGTGCATTTCCCTATGGCTCTAACATACCCAAGTCATTCGATCAATATAACAACGAACAATCTAACGAATTCAATTCCTCGTCTTACAGAAAAGCCTCCTTAGCTTAGATCCCCTTCTCATATATCACAACTTCTCGTAGCACAGTATAGTATACTGGAACCAATCCAATGCACAATCCAATATTACTACATCGAAATCACACCTACTTTCTCCCTGTTCATCTTCCATCTTCCATCTTCCATCTTCCATCTTCCATCTTCCATCTTCCATCTTCCATCTTCCATCTTCCATCTTCCATCTTCCATCTCGAAAGCAACCACCAGAATCACGCCTACACTCGCCTCCAATAGAGAAGTGTACTTCTCTCTAAAAAATATCTACCCAAGGAGTTCCTTTCTTTCACTTCCCTTCTCCCCGCCATAGCCTCTCCTCGTCAGTCTCATAACCAATCATTTTCCAGTCAGTTGCACGACATACATCCGTACCTACAGCCCCTATCCCATGTCCAAAACATTTCTCAGCCCGTCCTCTGCCTTTCCAAAAGGGAAGTGATGAAAGTAACTCAAGGCACAACGAAGTGCTTATAACATGGATTACATATCAATCGCTACCTATCAACATCAAAGGCACTCTACAACATCGCACGCGTGCATCTTCACACATTGAAATCACGTAAAGAAAAATGAGATGATATGTGTTATCCGAGTCAGGAAGGTACCGTACACCCTCACAATTCTTGAAAGCTCTTTGCAATGAGATAAATGAAATTAAAACTGAGATACAGTAAACTCGACTCAAGAACTAGCCATCCTACCCTATCGCATCCAAACCCATCGTCATCAACACCCAAACACTAGAATCCACCCCCCCCCGCCCCCTCCCCAACCGACAGTAAGTCTACAAAGAGTCCTTGCAAAAATCAGGACAGGAAGTCGCAGAGAGGATAGATAGACATAGAATATTCATCGCTCGCCATACCAGAACATAGAACTAACTATAACGGAGCCACTTACTCACTCACCTACTCACCCAGCAAAAGAATCTCTAGGTGTGTCCGATATGCTGGAATGGAATGGAGACAGGGAGCTCTTCCTTGGTACCTTGTTATTTATGTATGTATCTGTGATTGGATTGAGGGAATGAGGAAAGGAGAATGAATCTTGATTATTGATAAGACACATTTTGTTGCTTGGAGCAGGGAACAATGTGTGGAAGTTAAAAAGTGACAATCTGAATCATGATGAGTCAAGCTTAATGACGACTGATTAGATCTGATCTGCCGTGCTGGTTGGTCGGAAGTCAGTAAAGCAAGCACATTTCAGATACACAGAGGAAAAGAGATGGTCCTAAGAAAAAAGGGGAATATGCTTGTTGTCGAGGTAGATGGGCGAGTATACCTACCCGCACAATGGTATCATACGATACCTCACATCAGGTCACCAAGATTTTTTTTATGTAAGATCTTGATTTTCGTTCCTACTATCTACCATCCAGAGACAGCATTTCTCTCGGTCAAGATGTCCGATGAACCTTCCGATAGCAGAAACCCTTGGTGATACCGGAACGCCATACCATGGTCAAAGCCAGGTCCCCCGCAGCGAGAAAGGAAATAGAAACCAGTGAAGACCAATGCCCAATGGACACCGTACCCGATGATCGAAGTCAAAAGGCAAGAGGCAACGCGAATGAAACACCGTGCATGCATGGAAAACCGATTGGGCGCATAGATTGACGAGAGCGGATGTCCGACAGGAAGAATCGTAGATTGCGCATCCTCCTCCCGTGTCAAGAAGCAAGTGTTAACGGTCCTCGGCCCACTCGTTTTCGCGACGGATTTGCTCCTCCTCCTCGGGGGTGAAGTCGTTGGTAATGTTGAAGGTCTTTCGGATCTCCTCTGGTGACTTGCCCTTGATCATGTTCGCGACAGTCTTGCAGCCAACGTCAAGGAGGGGCTTGATGTCCAGGTAGTTGGAAGCCTGTAGACCGGAGTCAGTTTGAGCCAAAGCGGCGGACATATTTGGGGAACTCACAAGGATGATCTCGAAGAGCATCTCCTGGTCAACCTGCATGAACTTCTGGTCCCATTCCTCGATATCGGTCGTCTTCTTGCGAGAATCGGAGTCGTCATCGGTAGTAGTGGCGGGATCGGCCTTATGATGCTCGCACCATTCGATAACCTTCTTGAGGACGGACTCGTTGACCTGGACATGATGATTAGATACTTGTGTCTTCGAAGTGAACTCCAAGCTGGGTGACGTGAATCGAGCAGATCAAGCTTACGTTAGGGATAGGGACGGGGGTGTCAATAGCACCTTCTCCAAGATCCTCCATCATATTCTTGATCAGCATACTCTTCTCAGCGACGGCCTTTTCTGTAGATGGGGAGTCAGTATTCTTCCGCCCCAAGAGGGCCTGAGGGGAGGAGCTTGAATGCGGCGCAGGGCGCAATGCGCATATTGGAGGGGTAACCTACCAACTTCGATGGGAATTCCATCATTGCTGATAAGGGTGATTTTAATGCTCTCAGACATTTCGAAGGTATGAGAGTGATAACTGGGAGATTTTGGAAGGATGTAGTGATTATTGAAGTAGCGGGTTGTCTGGAAGATATGTCGTGGTGGTTGTGGTTGTAGGTGGAAGGGAAGCAGGTTGAGAATTGAAGATCTGGAGTCTCTTTGTAAGTCTGTGGCCGCCTTTGACAATAGCTTGGAGGAGGCCCACTAGCGCCAGTGTAGCCTTGAGCTTAAATAACCGAACCGAAGCAAGTCAATTTTTAACAGGTGAATACTACCTAAATATAATTAAATAATCGAATAATGCAGGAATTTTCCCATAATAGCAAGAGAAAATAAAATAGGTACGCTAATAGAATAGTACGTACCAGATCTTTATAGCCACTCCTGTTCTCGGATAGATCTCGTGCTATAACGTGAACGAATAAGGACAAATGACGGCAACCAGTCACTTCTTCTTTGATCGCTATCTTACCTGAGGCATTTCTAGCCGCAAATTTGCCGGCTGCGTCAGGTCACGTGAGATGAGTCATGCGGGGGGATCTATTGTCCGGTCACACTTAGTACCAGTACTGTACTGTACCACCTTAGATAGTAAGTAGTAGCTGGGTAGTCCGGCCGCTTGGTTAGACGTGGTGTGGTTCGAAGCCTTACGTGCTGACGCGCTCTAACAGAGCTCCTCGACGCGTTGTCTTTGAGATCCTCGTTTGTATATCTTTGATTCTTTGATTCCTTGATACTTTGATTCTTTGAGAGATGTGATGTGATCGAATGCAGACGGAAGCAGTCGTCAGGCTGTATTGGAAGACTTCATTCAGTCAATGAAAAAAGCCATTAACATTTGGCGTTCGAGGGTTTGTCTTCTTCCAAAGAAAGAAGAAGAATATAGCCCCTTGTGCGATACTATAAGATGCATCCGGACACAGACAGCTAGCTGTACCTGTCGAAAATGCTGGCCAGAACCACTCTCCCACTCAGAACCTTTGAAAGCGGATTTGCACGATTGAACATGTAAATGCTTACTGTCATTTGGATATTGTTCACGCGCCAAAACATCTAACTATACCGAAGAAGGGACCGACTGTTCATTAGGTACCTAGGCACGGCACGGCATGGCAGTTGTCCAACTACGACTTTTCATGAGCTCCATCCTCTCCAAATATATGTAGGAAATACTTATTATTATTAAATCAAAATCCTTCTGCTTCTGCCCCAGGGCATCGATAGGCCAGAAATCGCCATACTTTCTCGTTTGCATTAGCACATATCTGATCCTTTCCTATCTTTAGAGTTCTTTCCTTCATGTGGGTTCAAAGAGCTTGCATGAAGCCAGCAAGGCAGCGGGCGACAAGGCTATTGAAGGATGTAAAGGAATAGAGACTGCCAGCCTTACCAACCCCTTTTATAACAAGATTGCTTGCTTGCATTAAATTTATAGAACAACTGATACAAGTTCACAAAAGTGTCTTACATGTAAAATTGGATGATTGATGAATTACCTTCCCGTTCCTGACGGCGCGGCGCCGGCTGATCATTGCAAGCCTCTGGGCTATCCTTGTCAATATAAATAGTGACCTGACCTGACCTGACGCGACCCCAACAGGACGTTTCCTCTACCCAGACACTTTCTCTGTTTCGTACCACGTCAACACTTCTTCTTCTTCTTCTTCTTCTCTACTCTTCTCTTCTCAGTCTCAGTATAGGATCGCAAATGCTCGAGATCTCTCGAAGATCGCATCTGCGAATCCTTCCTTTCAAATGCCCTGATCGCATGTAATCAGAATCTATAATGTGGAGGCGCACATATCTGTTCCTTGTTCTGGTTCGACTTTACTTTGCTCTCTCGCCGAGCTACCTTCATCCCGATGAGAACTTCCAAGGCCCGGAGGTGATAGCTGGTACGTGTTTTCAATCTACTGCAATACCAAGAAGAGAATATTTAGAGCGCAAACAAATTGCGCTGATGGTATTGCTTCCTTGTGGGACGGTCATGTTGAGCCTCTGCTTGGTAGTCCTTGGGAGATCTCACAGCTGTTCATGGCGCGTCTGCTAACAAAATATCATCTCTTCAGGCCAAATCTTCAGCTACCCTGTCAAACTTACCTGGGAATTCACCGCCGACAACCCAGTACGAAGCGTATTCCCATTATGGCCTATTTATGGTCTGCCGATGCTCCTCCTTCGATGGCTGTGGATAGGAAATGGCAATGATGGGGAGATACCGCCAATTGCAGTCTTTTGGACGTTGAGGGTGTTGATGTTCGTACTGAGCTTCGTGCTGGAGGACTGGGCGTTACATGAACTGGTTCAGTCACCACGGCACCGTCGTCTGGCCGTTCTTCTGGTCGCATCTTCCTATGTGACATGGACATACCAGACCCATACTTTCTCGAACTCTATAGAGACACTGGCATTGGCTTGGTGCTTGGTTTTGATCGAAAGGATTGTGGAGAACAAGGTACGGGCTCAGGCTACGTCTAAGTACTGTAAATATTCTGACAATTTCCCAGCAACGATCTTCTGCTTTTGCCACAGCTATTCTTGCA
Organism: Rhynchosporium graminicola; assembly: GCA_900074885.1. Taxonomy (NCBI): domain Eukaryota; kingdom Fungi; phylum Ascomycota; class Leotiomycetes; order Helotiales; family Ploettnerulaceae; genus Rhynchosporium; species Rhynchosporium graminicola. Next base: position 22,722 of record FJUW01000035.1, read on the forward strand.
TTTGTTGCAGTGTTCGGCATTTTCAACCGTATCACATTTCCGGCATTTCTAATAATTCCTGGTCTTCGTTTGATCCCTCACTTCATCAAAAAGTAGGCCCAAGCACGGTCCGAATCGTGGATATTCAGCTAACATCAGCAGACCTCAAGCTCTTCTTGCAGCAATCATTTCTGCCCTTCTTACAGCATTCATCGCAATCTACGTAGATACCCAATTTTACAGCGAACACTCGGTCACTTGGTCATACCTTTTCTCCAATCCAGTCATCACACCACTCAATAATTACAAATACAACCTTCAACCAAGCAATCTTGCAGCCCACGGCTTACACCCGTGGTATCAGCACGCATTCTTCAATCTACCACAACTACTTGGCCCAGCCGCGCCTCTTCTGATCCTGGGCATGCACCAATCCTTGCGACTCTACTCTGCAATTGCGGGCGTTGCCGTCCTCTCATTTTTTCAGCATCAGGAAGCTCGATTCCTTCTCCCAGCGATACCCCTTATACTCTCTTCTGTACAACTTCCAAAAAATAAGATTCCCTTACGTATTTGGGCCGGGACCTGGATTCTCTTCAATGCCTTCTTTGGCATTTTAATGGGTGTGTATCACCAAGGCGGCATTGTGCCAACTCAAGTGTTCTTGAGTAAGCAACCGGATGCCACGCAGGCGATTTGGTGGAAAACATATAGTCCACCAGTTTGGCTTCTGAATGGGAAGAATGAAGTGTTGACGACCCATGATAAAATGGGTATGAAAGGACCACTTATGCTTAGAGAGCTGGCAGCTCTGGCAACTTGTCACAAGTATTCTGGGAATGCGACAGCATATCTGGATGAGAAAGAAGGCACATACCTCATTGCTCCTTTGTCAGCGACTTTCTTAGACACCTATACCTCGAACCAGGAATTAAGTCTCCAGTTCCAGGAAGTTTGGCGCTACGAACAGCATCTCAACTTAGACGACCTCGACTTTGGCGACGATGGAGTATGGGATACCCTGAGGAGGGTTATAGGACGGAGAGGACTGGGCGCATGGAGGGTTACGAAGAAGTGCTAGGGAAGCACGAGGTTGCAGAACACATCTCTGTACCTCGTTCAAGAAAATTCATCGAAAGCCTACACATCCTGAGATATGGACGAAATACAAAAACTCAAATACCCATACATCTGACCCCCGATTCTTATCTACCGTCAAGCTTTGTCTCCAAGTCCCGCAACGGCGCGAGTTAGTTTGCTCATGACGTAAACCTGGACCCTTGAAGTTATGGGGGCTCCTCTCCTTCAGGCCGAGGAGCTACCTCCGTTTCTCCCGCGAACAACATTACACTTCCTTCCATAAGTCAAATAGATCTATCCTTCTTTTCTCTCCTTGTTCAAATCTCTAAATTTCACACATTCGCAACTCGACGACATGTCTATCCCAACTCCAGATATAACACTTCATTTCCTCCAAGCCTCGCGCAGTATCCGCGTCGCTTGGCTGCTAGAAGAATTAAAACTGCCATATAAGAATGTCTTCTATCCTCGCGAGAATAACAAGGCGCCCGCGGCGTTCAAGGAACAATCCGGCAATGCGCTGGGGAAGGCGCCTGTGTTGAAGGATGGGCAGTTGACTGTTATGGAGAGTGGTGCTATCACCGAGTAAGATATTTTTGTTCCTATTCTATCTCTCGGAGTGTCACTGACGGAAGATTTCTCTTCGTCCTCCTTGAGCTTTGAGACTGCCTGTTATTGCTTGCGCCTGATCGAGACCGGGCAGGGGGAACAGAATGGAGTTGACAGTAACGCAACATAATTAATCCCCTTTCCGACAGATATCTAATCGAAACCTATGACCCCTCTCAACGTCTCCTCGGCGGCCACGATCCTAACCCTCGTAATCGTATCAGAGCCTTCATTGTACGCCTTTAAACTCCCCACTTTCTCCTCTTTCCGATCATCCGAACTTCTTAAGACACTCTCTCAATACAGGTAGCCATAATTAATTTCTTTTTTCAACATCTTAGCACGCCGCCGAAGGCACATTCATGCCTCACGCCCTAGCAGTCACATATGCACGCTGGAACGCGACCGAGAACATGAAGAACAACAACGATCTGCAGAAGATGGAAGAAGGGCTGTATGTCAACGTCGTCAAGGATTTACAGTGGATTGATGCGGAGCTGGAGGGGAGGATGTTTTTGGGCGGTGAGAGTGTTACAGCCGCAGATACGATGTGTGTTTTCAGTGTTCAGTTTATCCTAGCGAGAGGGCTGGGAGGGAAGATTGAGAAGGGAAGGTTTGGGAATGTGGAGGGCTGGTTGCAGAGATGTGAGGGGATGGAGAGCTGGAAGAGGGCTGTGAAGAAGACTGGTTATGAAATTTGAGATTTCATGGGGATGGAGGGAAGTTTGAAAGTATTAGAATGATCTCGGGTAAAACAACTGGAGAGAGACAATATCATGTATGATATCAAAATTATTCGACGTGGATGACATGAAATGCGCTGTGCTGTAGCTGCTTTACTTTCACACATGCTTTGACGCATTCCTCGTCATCTGAGAAAGATCTTTACTATAGAACCTTCTAAGAGACGGATATCCTGATCTCTCCAGATACAGACCGGTGGAAAAATCATCTCTAATTTGTCTTATTCTGTGGCAAGGCGGACATAGGTATACTTTTAGAAGACTTGTTGGTCGAAGTGCTTTCGAGGTCCTCCTATTTCTATTCTAACCAGCTGGGTAGAAAACTCACAATAGCACCCGAATATTGCCTTTTCAGACCCCCATTGAGCGCCTTTCAGGTACCGTACACATGCAAGCCTGCCGTCAGCCAAGGCCGTGTTGAACCAAAGGGCCGAGGATATCGGCTAGTCAAGATACCCCCGCACTCTATTACCCCGGATTAAGTATGTACCTCCAACATATTTTGACTTTAGTTGGGCCTTACACAACATTATACACTTGTTTGATTCTGCCTGTTTGATTCTCGAATCTGATCAGTCCCATCTTCTTATATACGAATACTGTTAATTCATCAAGCCACACCATGTCGAGCTCAGTCCCTGTTCCGTTCAGTGATCCTCCATATCTGATGGGCCTCCCTTCAGCTTATTACAACGACTCTCACAGGAAATGGCAAAAGACTTGCAGAGCATTAGCTGAGGAACTTCTTGTGCCTTACACTAGCGAGTGGGAAGCAGCTGGCGATGTCCCGGGTAAATTGTCGCTCTAGCCTTCTCAACAAAGTATACCAACCATGTTGACATTCATCAGCGGATCTCTACTCCAAATTCTCTAAGGCCAACTTCTTGATACCCAACCTCTCGGCACCTTTGCCTGTCCAATGGCTCAAGAAGCTCGGCATTCATGAGCTTCCAGGCGGTCTGAAGGTTGAAGATTTTGACTACCTCCATACTCTTATTTACGTTGATGAGCTTGCTCGATCTGGATCCATGGGTCCGTCAGGAGCTGTCACTGTAGGGATGGCATTCGGTCTCCCACCGATTCTCAAATTTGGATCCCAGGCACTGCAAGAGAAATTCCTTCCAGAGCTCCTCACAGGAAAGAAGAGGATCTGTATTGCCGTCACAGAGCCCAGTGCCGGTTCTGATGTAGCCAACATCGCGACCACGGCAGTGAAAACCAAAGATGGGAAACACTACCTCGTTAACGGATCGAAGAAGTGGATTACCAATGGTATCTGGTCGCATTATGCGAGTATGGCTGTCCGAACCGGTGCTGAGGGATCGGGAGCAGCGGGACTCTCCATGCTCGTCGTCCCGCTTCTCGATACCCCAGGTGTAACAATGCGCCGTATCAAAGTCGGAGGTCAACATTCGTCAGGAACAACATTCATCGAGCTCGATGATGTGAAAGTGCCCGTTGAGAATCTGATCGGCAAAGAAGGTCAAGGCATGGGTTTCATCATGCAGAATTTCAACCACGAGAGACTCACCATCTCGATCTCGGTGAACAGGATCTCAAGGGTGGCGCTTAGTGATGCATTTGATTACTGTATGAAGAGAGAGGCGTTTGGAAAGACTTTGATGGAGCAACCGGTTGTTAGACATAGGTTGGCGAAATGCGGCGCCGATTTGGAGGCTCATTGGGCTTGGATAGAACAATACACTTATTGCATGACGAAGCTGAGTGAGGCGGACGCCAATCGAGAATTGGGAGGCTTGACTGCTTTGGCTAAGGCGCAGGCTGGGAGAGTGTTGGAATTGGTTGCCAGTACGGCGGTTCTCTTGCACGGTGGAAACGGATACACGAAAAGCGGTCAGGGAGAAGTTGCCGAGAGTAAGCTTATTATCATGAAATGGGCATGATGCCATTTACTAATTTTGATTACAGGAATTTTCCGCGAGATACCCGGTGCGAGAATCCCGGGTGGAAGTGAAGATGTTATGCTGGATTTGGCGATCAGACAGCTCGTTAAGAATTTTCAGAGGAAGAAGAAGGATTTACAGACAGAGATGGAAAGGCCTGCTGGATCTTCAAAGCTGTAAATATAATATTTGAAGGAATTTGTTCGTTTTGCTTAAGGCACCGTCCCCGTCGGATGTGAGCGTCATTAACGAACGTGCTGGGCGCATGCACGCCCAAACACCGAATCGTTGGAAGAGAAATTCGATGTTCGGGAATAAGGGAACTGGTGAGCGGGCACACGCGATGCTTGACCAGTACTTGGCAGAAGGTCGCGGAGCCATCTCCATTCTGGGGGTACTGAAGCAGTTGGGCGACCTAGTGGGTTCAACTCGAGTACTCCTTGCTTTCATTTGTCCATAATCTCGCAAGCTCTCATTATATAAGACCTTAATCCTTCGCCGTGATACAGTAGATGCTTACCTTTAAAAGTGCAGTGTATGAGGTGTAACTTGAGTCGCCAGATAATCCTACACTAGCTTGTAACATGTTTATTCGAACGAGATTTCAGGCCAATTGAATTAGTGCAAGAGGTACGTGATATTATCCTCGAATTTGGGCACCGGGAATAACACGGATTGAGATCCCCACCTAAGCCGTCTTTGACGCGAACCGCAAGTCTTGAGCCTCTGATGTCTTCTCCAACAGGTCTCTCGATGACTTCCTGGCTTTTCGTGACTTCTGAGTATGGCGCGGGATTCTACATAGCTCCGTCAGCCCTTCAAGTTATGCAATGAATCTCCTCTCCACGGTGTCGTTGGAAACGACTTCATGTGCTAGATTGCATCTATGTCGCAGCAGGATTCAGAAACGACAGAATATGAAAAACATGTTATCGTCTCTACCGCTCTCCCTAGTATAGGGGACTTCTAGGCTGCGGCATGGGTTATGGGGTTTTAAAAGAAGTGTAATAAAAGCCATAGGTGGCTAGGTACTCGAGAGGAAAACCTACGGCTATCTCATGGGTACCTATAATTTTTGCCACACCTATACTCTATGGGTAGGGGACCTATGGTTGAAGTGGAAAGTCTTCTATTTAATCCATGGGGGGCATACCTAGGTGGGTTTTCTTTTGGGCTTACCGCCCATGGGGGTCCCACACGCAGCCCAGGGACTTCAACGTTTTTAAAAGACGATTCTCCGTATAAGAGTACAGCCACTCCGGCCCTATGCTATGGTACCTAAATAGATTGTTGTCTCCGTATTGTATTAGTAGAGCTTCCTCGAAACTGGTATGATTTCTGCTATAACGACTTGTGTCTCTTGGTTGACCGATGTCAGCGACGCCTTACGTATTTGCTTTTGAGAATAGCCAGCTTCAATAAGCTTGCGGCTTTCAGCCAAAGTATTGGCTACAACCTATTTGAGATACGGTGTATGGAACATATCTTCTGCAACGTATCTCATGGATACTATGCCTAGCCTTTGTTTGTTTGTCAAATTAAGCGAGAGAGCACTGCCAAGACCTTCTCCCATCTCCCGCTGTTCACCACATCGCTATGCCAGCTTATGTTCTTGTGATGAACTTAGAGAGCTCTATATCGTGTTACCTAACCTTTCCAAAATGAAGCTATGTGTTGGACACTACGGTGTCCACAGACCCTCGTTTTTCTTATTGATTTCGACCTGATCATGTTTCACGAAAGATGAATAAGACTTCAACTTAATAGAAGAACTGAGAAACAGCTTGAAAATTGAGCTCTTTTGATAAAATGCTATGGATTCTATAATTTTGTGACTTGCCCTTGGCGAAAGGCTGGCCGAGGGCGTCATGATTACGCCTTTCAGACTAGCCTCGCATAATTCTGCAAGACCTGGATTTCAAAAAATATGATTACCCCGAAATTTGTCAAGAAGAAGAAGAAAAAAAAGGATATTCCTCTGTAGTACGTCAACCAAGAACCTCGATATCAATCCTTGGCAACTGCTATCGCGCATTCCACAGCAAACAAAGATTCCGATTCGATTTAGTAACGCAAGCATGGAGCCACCAACCACCGAATCTCCTCCAACATTGGCACCCACCTTCCTCGGCAACGTTGTCGAGATATGCATCGTCACACCTGACCACATAAAGACCCTCAACGGCCTCCTCAAACTCGGCATCGGGCCCTTCCAAATCCACAGATTCACAGCCGCCAACGTCACCCAACAAACTTTCCGCGGTCAACCCGCTCGCTTCGAGCTAATCGTCTGCTTTGCGACGCAAGGGTCCATGGTCTGGGAGATCATGCAGCCGGTGACTGGTCCGTCGATCATGGCCGAGTTCCTGGAGAGGAAGGGAGAGGGTATTCATCATGTGGCTTTTGACTGCAATCATGTGCCGCCGAAGCAGAGGAGGGAAGAGTTCGAGAAGAGGGGCTTTGAGGTGGTGCAGTCGGGTGTGTGGAGGGGAAAAAGGGGGGCTTGTGAGTTTACGTTCTTTGATACAGAGGAGGAGACGACCACTTGTTTTGAGTCGTATCACTTTTCGGAGGATTGGGAGGATCCTGAGGATACGGTTTGGTATCCTGCGAAGGAGTAGAAATCGTCCTGTTAGATGAGTTCAGCGAAAAGCAGCGGGTTCGAGATTAGAAGTCGAAGCGCAACGATTTCGAGCAGAAGGCAAGGTAAATTGGCATGATCAAACGCAACGAGAAGTCACAGCGAATTGAAAAAGGCAAAACTCCTCGTTTCAATTCCCATCTATCGAACGCTATCTACGTTGTGTCTAAGCTATATATCAGTGTATACCTGAGTTTCCAAAAGCTGCGCCCATCGCCCAGAACTCCCCGTCTTAATCCCATCTTATCCAAACTTCAATTCGCCAAATTCGCCCATGATACCTCCGATACCTGATCAAAAACCAACTCGCTCATCGCCTTGCCTTCCTCTTAGTTCTAAGTCCAACTCTGTGCTGGACTACCCCTCCCCCTCCTCCGACCTGGTCGGCATAGTCATCCACAACATTATTCCCACGACCTTCTGGAATCGCGCATTCCTCGCAATCTTCTCCCATACCTATATTTTTCCAAACGTATTTCTTCTTGCAAGGCGTTTGGACGAGATTTGCTTGGGTGCAGTACTTGCCCAATGCGTGGGTCACATGTCTACATCTGTAGGTATGTGTGTACCAGTAACACATTGTCCGCGTCGTTTTCTGTTGGTGTGCTGATCTGGCGAGATCGATGTGGGAATTTTTTCATAAGTGAATGGGTGAACGGAGGTTTGTGTGGATATGTTGTGGTCGCCTCCGCGGAAAGACGCTCTTCGGCGGGATGTGAAGCTCGAATGTAGTATTGAAATTACGACGAATTGATGGTACAAAACTCTAGAGGTGGTGTGGAACGAATCTCTGGTGTCTCAAATTCTGGTGTCTTTCTTGTAAAGTTGAGACAACATGATCCTCAGCGTGACGAAGCTATTATTATAGGAATTTCCCGACTCCAAAATCATCATTCCGGCGCCCGGATGGACAGCCGATCCTGATGTAGGGAGCCATCTTGACTTTCCACAGCCACGTTTCAAAAGTGCGTTCTCAATTACGATAATTTAGCCCCGATCCTTGGGATTCAGGGGTATTTTGAGGCTGCCGGCCGTCTGTGTATATGGTCTAGAATGAATTGTTTGCTTCCTTATTTGCGCCGATCCCATCATTAGGCCCGGTTAAAGCTTGTGTACAAACGCAGCTGCAGTAAATACCCACTTTTGTTGGGAAACTTGGAAATAAGCGTGAAGATTGAGATCGCATAAAATAAGCAGAAAGGCAAGCCTCAGCTATTCCAGCGTCTCGGAAACCCGTAGCGGATCGAGCGGTAGCAGTAGGGCTATATAAAAACGATCGAATGATTGGTGATAGTCGAACTGATGGGAACACATCGAGACACGACAGCTCGCCTGGCCGATGAAGCTCGAACAGAAAAGGTAATGCAGTCACCCTTAAATTACCTATAGAGATCTTATCTGAGCTTCCAAATGTGACAGAAAGAAGCTCGTTCGTACCACACAAGCGTGTATATATTACACTCGATGTCATACAAATTCCAATACTTCATCCGTTATAGCTGCGGCCACTTGGCCTTTGACAAGACATTTGTTCAATCGCTGTCAAGTGATTACAAGCGAACAACAAATGAATACAAGCGATTAAAACCTTTCCGGCCCTTTTCGAATCCTTGGAGCTTGAACAACGGTCATGTTTGATGCAGCTGTCCTCTCACACGTATGCGTGGAAATATCGGACACGTACCTGCCTCGTTTCACGACTTGAGGTTCTCACCGCTATTGCTTATCAAAGCAGCTAATCTGTTTAAATTGATAAAATAATTAAGAAGTCGTACAGTGGTAGGAGAACATTCGGAGGAGTGAAGGTCGCAATCGCCTGATCATGACAAAATGCGTCAAGGCGGAAAGGGATCGACTTTCAGGAGAGGCTTCCTCCGCTACGCTAAACCAAAACAGTCTCGCTAACCCAACTCAAGGAACTCCAGCCACAGCAGGTTTCTTTTGTGTCCCTTGCTCTACAATCATTACATGCAAAAAGGTAAGTATTGAACATGACTCTCGTAATAAGGAAACAAGCCTCAATTCTGGAAGAGTGGAAGAGCTATTAATGTTGCTTATCTCAAATCTAAAATACTACAATGAGGTGATGTCATGTAAACATCATGAGTGATAGTAAGGTCGCTATTCAGAAAGAAAAAGAAAGTGGAATGTGAAATATTGACGATATCAGGGCATCTGAGTATATAACGAATTGAGAAAAAACAGTCTTGGTAGCTGAAATCTAGGGGACAACTGGGCCATGGCATCTTGCTACAGTTTCCAATTCTCGACTGGCAAAGCGAGTCTGAGACAGTTCGTTACAATACAAAGACCAAACTCGATGTCAAGGTCGCGATGATGTTACAGGAAATTTTCGGAGAAAAAAGCTTCAAACTCTTCCAACTACTTTATGACTTCTCTAAGAGGCAATGAGATAATCTTGGTCGAGAAGATGACTCAACGACGAGTTTCCAAAATCGCTTCCGCCGGAGACGAAATTGCCCAGCCTCGTGCCTGAGCTTAGAGTGATGATGCATATTTTTTCTGAATATCTCTCGTATCCTTCCCCTTCTACTTTTTAGTATTTCCACCATCGTTTCCAATATACTGAAGTAGGTCTTTCATCAGTTACCGCATGTACGAGCTCGGATGGCATTTCCACTTACGTGTGTCTAAAACCAGAGAGTGTCTGGGTAAAGGGAACTTGGTTGCAGATCGAAATGGATATGTCAACTTAGTATACTGAAACGGTGAAAGAATCAGGATGCTTGACTAAAAGGCAGTCAAGTGCCCCTCGCTCGACAAATTCTTCTTTGAGTTTAGAAACCTCGAAACGCTCAACATATTCGTCAAGGTATTTTTGTGTCATCTTGTGCTAAGGGCAGAACCACAGACCAAGCTCGTTTGCATGGCAACTCGGGTCAGCCTCCCTCCGAGTACACGTCGAGAACCTACGACGTTCGTTGTGGGCATAGAGAAACGTTGCACCGAATATCACAGGCATACCCCGTGGCGACGTCCACGGCTGCGTTTCCATCCTACAAGTCGCCGTGGACTAGACGAGGTATGATGGTTCTATCTTCAGCCTCCAATGGAGGTAGTAGGCGCGGAATCACGATAACAACCATGGCTTTTTTCAGCGCCTGGAATTCTGGGTCTCGACCTTGGGTCTTCAGCTCGTCCCACGATGATCTAGATCGAGTCAGAGATCCATGAGCTGGTCAGTTGCCATCCCTCTGGCATTTTTTATCGGAAGACGACAGCTAGATCGCTCGCTCAATCCATCACTGGAGACACGTGTATGCGTGACCTCCAATTATAGACACTCTGTGAAGTGTTTGCCAGCACATATGCATGAGAAGCATCATAAAGACCTGCTTCCACGGCAGGTGAACTGGTTATCATGGCTGTACCAGCGCTAGCCTCGCCCATCGTTCTGTCCAATCTCACGGCCCTGTATTATACATAGCCTGGCTTGAGTCCCTCTTTGTGCAACGCGAGGTTAACAATGAGTAGGACGAACATGAAGGAGCGGAAATCGTGTTCTAGCGCAGGAACTTTGCTTCGAGTGTCAACCCAACAACTTCATTTTAGTGGGAAATAGCAATGGTAAATGCTTCAGAAGACAGCGCCTGTAGTTTTTGGTGTGATATAGGGTCGCAAGTACCCTCCTCTTCACTTATTGGATTGAAACCCAAGTCCAATTCCTCCTCGTCAAAAATCTGAGACTTTATCTGAGACTTTATCTGAACCAAGCAGCCCATTCTGGAACCATGAATACCAGAGAACTGGCTCACGGATCGAGAGATACAAACATTCTTGTAATTTAGTCACACGACACCCACAGCACCTATTCGACACTTCGCTATACCGTGTTCCCGCTAGCATCTGCCTATCATTAGTCAGATATTGATGATGCCTCATATGGGTGCAGTGGTGTTCGTTAATTTTCATTGAGTTTTTAACTCACGATGCTCTCTCCTTCTTACAGTGTTTAAACGGAAAATGCATCCAGAAACCAGTGAGCAAGTCGCTGATCTCCTTGGTGTAAGCAATTCGTTTTCGCGTGAGAGGTGGTTTTGGAGAGATAATTTGTTCAATGGCCACACCTACCAGGATAGGAACATCCATACCTAGAGGTTCAACTATGTCTCCCACTCTGTTTACCCGCACGGCGAAGCTTTCATGAAATCACTAGATGCAGATGAAGCAGACCAAATAACGCCGACCAAGCAACCCCTCTAAATCCTGTCCCGAATCCCAAACCCCGAGTTCCTGCAGAATTCCTACATATGATACCCATCGGACTTGAATTTCAGTTCAATCAGCTCATGGTGAACCATGCGTCCGGTCCAGTTGTAGAAGTCAGCCTGCATCTGGGCCCACTTATGCTGATTATACTTGGATTCCAAGAACTCCAGCTTGGTGCAATCGTCTTGGCTCCATGCCTCGTTTGGTTGAAGTTTGCCTCGATGCTGCTTTTCCTGGTTGAACCCACCACCAGCATTGAAGACATTAAGGTTGTTGAAGCCTCCGCCTCCCCCGTTGTTCCCCGAGTTGAAGCTACCGCTGACACCAATTGGGTTGAAGTTGGACTCATTGAAACCTCCTTTGTGTCCTCGATCGAAGCCGTTGAAGTTTGAATTAATTGGCCCACCGAAGTTGTTCGCAGGGATAAAGTTGCTTGCGTTGTTATTGTTCGAGTTGCTTCCACCTTGATTCCCGTAGGAGTTTCCACCATTCCCAGAATTCTGGTTCGCGTTGCCGTTTTCCTGTGATTGATTCCAGCTCGTTGCCGCATTGTCGTTCAATGGCTTATTAAGATCCGAGTCAGTGACAGTATGCCATCCGTTACTTTTGCCGGCGGCAGGTTGATTCGAAGAGTCAGTAGCGCCAGCATTACCAGAATCCTTGGAGAGATCTGGTTGAGCCCAGCAATCTCTAACTGGTTCCTTCACGCTGTTGCCCTGCTGCGGGTCGATGGTGGCCCAATTTGAGTTCGTAGCACCCCATCCACTGCCCGAAGCCTCGGCATTACCTGTGTTATTGTTCGACGTAGGAGGAGCTGCGTTCCAGGAATTGTTGCCTGAGCCCCAGCTATTACCGGATGCTTCTGCATTATCACTTTTTGGTAATCCTCCTGAAGCTTGAGCTGTGCCCGTGTCTGCTCGAGCTGACTTGTAGCCAATGTAGCCAGTTGGGTTGCTTTCGGTGATTTGGCCATCAAATTCAACTTTCTTGTCTTGCTTATGGCCCTTGCCCTCGTTCTTGTTCTTGTCCTTCTTCCCACCACCATTTGAGGATTTCGGACTTAGCGAGGTATTATTGGCGCTACCAAATTGATTTATAGTCTTGTTTGAATCATTTTGATCCCATGCAGAGTTTGAAGTCTCGCCGCTGTTGTTGTTGCCATATGTAGTAGATGGCTCGCCCCAGCTTTGGTTGTTTGTTCCTCCACCTGCATTGTTGGCATCCCAAGATGAATTTCCTTGGTCTCCCCCAGTGCCATTTTGGTTGTTGGTTTTTTCACCTGTATTGTTGGTGTCCCATGACGAGTTTCCTTGGTCTCCTCCCGAAGCATTTTCATTATTCGAAGGCTCATTGTTTCCCCAGCCGGAGTTTCCGTTGTCGCCAGTAGTTGCATTCGCATTAGCATCGGCATTAGTATTCCAATTAGAGTTGTCGTTATCGTAGCTGCCCCAGCTATTGTTGGCGGCTCCACCAGAGTTGTCTCCATTCGTGTTCAAAGTGCCAGTAGCTCCCCAACCTGAGTTATCTCCATTACCACCTGATCCATCGGTCTTCTTATTAAAGTCATCGTTGCTCCAATCACCAAACCCTTCTAGTCCATTTCCTTCGTTCCCTCCATTTGTATTCTGCTTGTCTCCTCCTGAAGTGTCATTCTTCTTCTCAGCGGTCGTGTTGCTGGTGTGCTCGATCTGATTAAAGCGTTTTTTGCAATGACCTTGATGGAACCCAATTTCAGATGCAATATCTTTCCAGGATTTGTTTTGCACCTTCATCTCCTTGAGCTTGGCATCCTGCTCTGAGGTCCAATCGGAGTCTCCCTTATTCCCCTTCCCTCCTCCATCCTTCTTGTCGCTCGGTTCCTTACTGGAGGCAGCATTGTCCTTCTCAGCTGATTTTACTTCTGCCTTATCCTTGTTCTCATTCTCGTCCTTTTCCCCTTTCTTCTTCTTCTCGCCCTCAATCTCAGAACCTTTCTCCTTCCCGCTGTCTTTTCCCTTATCCTTCGCCTTCTTCCCATCATCGCCCTCCTTGGTCTTCTTTGCACCATCATCTCCCTTCTCCTTCTTTTCCTCACCGTCCTTCTTCCCCTCGCCGTCCTTCTTTCCGTCACCATCCTTCTTATTCTTCTCCTGACCCTGTAACTTCCTAGCTCTTCGTTTCATAGTCTTCTGCCACTTCTTGAAGAGCCACAAAGGACCTCTGCCGCAAGTAGCACAGTCAGGCGTACACTTCTCACAAGCATACTCGCCATGACCCCTATGAAATTCCTCCTTGAGCCAAGTTATGCCACGACCACAGGCATCACACTCCATGAATCCGTACTTCTCATGCATATGCTTCTCCCAGGTGCAATCTTCACTGCAAATTAGGCATCCGGGAGAGCATGTGGCTGTCTCTGGTTCGGGTCCACAATCGGCACACACAACTTTCTCCTTTTCGACTTCCTTGGGCTCTGGGGCTGGAAACTCTTTCTTCTCTTTCCTTTTTGGGGCCTTCTTAGGAGCGGGTGGAGCGACATCTGGAGGCTCTTCTTCATCCTGTTTATGTGTTAGTATAGGATATTTATCAACGCCGACTGTCCCATTGCCGGCAATTCATGACAAGATTCTTCAAGGAGCGATATTTTATGTGGCTGAACATACCGTATCAACATCTAAGCTCTTCTGAGACCCCTTGCTGGAAATCCGGCTTCCCAAGCTAGATGTAGTGCTGAGCGAGAGCAAAGGACCGCCCATGGCCCAATTGCTGAAGGAAATCCCGACTTTGTGAGCCTTTTTAGGAGTTGACCCCTTGCGACGTGAGGCTGACATTCTGTCGATAGTTTTGCGACTGCAATTGGTACTTTTTGTGGGAGATGGCTGCTTGTTTTGATCAGAAGAAACAGGTCAACGCACTTTTGTGTTGTGTGTGATCAAAAAGCAAAGAAAGGCAATTGAGATTGATCGATCTGAGGAGTCAATTGTATCAACTTTGCGTTGAGTATTGCTTATTCACGCGATGACGAATTTATCTCGTCCTTGCGTCCAGTGAGCTAGGGCGGATGTGCTGACGACAGAGTTGCCTGTGATGTGTAGTTTAAAGGCGGAAGAGAACACGTCTAGTGGTGGGCAATCGACCGCGATATGGGAGAAGCATGTAGCTAGAGGTGAGGAAATGTGCCGCGTAAGTGGTTGGGAGGCGAATACAAAAATTGTGCGAAGCGCAAAGGATGATGACGTTGTTGTTTACTTTCGAAGCGAGTGACATTCACCTTTGCGATGGAAACGGGGCACGTGGCCGCCTTTAAAACCGAATGCACTTCAGGTGATCTCCTCGATTTCAAGTTTTGTTTAGCGGGCGAGAATATTGCAAGCAGATTCGAATCGATTTCTCGCCGACTTTCAACTACTAGCAGCGGTACTACGACGAGAGCCATGGCTGGCTTGCAAGCAAGCGTCTCCTCTGCTGATGTTCTCATAGGAAGTCGAACATATAAAATTATTTCCGTGAGGCATGTTGGGCAGGCAGAAGCCATGGCCATCAATCCGATTTTTCGAAAACGCTTCGATACCAACTCGATTGCATGTCAATACCTAGGCTGACAGGTACAGCCACCTTTGCCCGTTGGAAACTGTCCTCCTGACAATCTATTGCTTGACTGGAAGGAGCAATATACAATATGTGCGGACGTACTTCCGCGCAGCGCCGCGCAGCGGTGAATTGTTGTATCTACTTGATAAGGGGCGTCCTGCAAGTGTGAAGACTTTACTCAGTACATGTTCTGGAATTAAATAGACGTTCAACCTGTGGTGATCAAGTCAAGGCGTTTCGAATGTATTATTCTGTTTATTTAAGAACCTCAGAATCCTGGTCGAATAAACCTCGTGCGAATGCCCCGGGTCACGGGGCGGCAGAAGCTGTCTTCGACCTCGAAGAGGGCCCTGCACCGATCGATTCATTCATTATAAGCATCATTCTTTTCGAAGTTATTGCGAACTTTTTCATATTAGCAATGAATAGAAGCTCTCGGTCACTGGGAGGCATTACAGAGGTCCATTGTAGACATCTCCACCTCATCCTTGTGTATTACAATTTGGTATGAACATTCAGCAGTAGCACAACTGAAAGGGTCTCTTAATTCTTCGAGTTCTGAACTATAGAGTACAGACTGCCTTGACTTGAGCAAAAACAGTGGTATCGAGGATCGCTGCTTGCCATCATCCCCGCTATCCGCTTTGGTGCTCGGGTTTCCAGACGGGTATATCTCGGATGCAAATGAGGATTCACTCTCGATGACAGTAGCTTCATTTATGGCATTCAAATTTTAACAAGCAAGATGTGTTACTGAGCGCCAGAAGAGATGATGTATCCCCGGATCCCGGCAGCTGATCTAGCTCCGGAAAAAGAGTTTGGCTCAATCTAACGGAAATCTACGCGAAACGGACCTGAACTAGGACACGGTCGGCCAAAATCCCTCTGCAAGTCGTACAATTTAAGTCAACACTAGTATTAGACGGGATGGAACATACCAGGTTCAACCTCTCGTTAAGCTTTGATAAACATATTCCCCGTACTTATCGGATGATGGCTGGCATTTGTTCTGACGTAAATTACCTCAGGGCTGGGTATATATGGCCTGGTATTCTCCGCATTTTCTATGATTCAGCTGGACTTGCGAACAGAGACACTGGTTTTGAACTCGACAAATCACCTCATTGGAACCGAGTTGAACAGAAACAAATATGGCAAGGATCCAACAACTCTTCAGTGCCATTGCACTTGCAATTCTCAGGTAAAATCCCGCAATATGTTTCCAGGCTCGACTAATACTGTGAAGTCAATCGGCCATAGCATCGCCGCCGCCGCCGCCGCCGCCATCACAAATTACCCCAGCACCGCCTTGCTGGTCTTACACGGAGACAGTACCGTACAATTTCACGGACGAGGAAAGAAGTATGCTTTCTAGAACCACAGACACCCTGAACCAACGCTGACACTGATAAATAGAACTCTGTGCAAATCAGCTACAATGCGGACCTCGACCCAATTGTATCATCTACGAGAAAACCTTCAGTGAGGTCCCATGTGCGAACGAGAATTGTCCTGTTACTCCAACGGTCACGGTTACTGCACCGCCGAAGTGCCCAACCTGTGAGAAAGGATGTACGACTCGGGCTATGATATTGACTATTACCACTGGATGCCCTACTCCCACCCCATCCCAACAGTAACTTCGAAGGGGCCTGAAAGGAGCAAGGTGGAGGATGGTGAGGTGGATGGAATTTGAATTTATGAACTAGCAACGTCATGTGGAGAGAAACGGCAGGAAATAGCAGAAGCTTCTACTTGGTCTTGCTTCGAAATTCACTATAATTGGAAAGCCTTTTGATCGTTTGACTTAAAGCTTGACAATTCAAAGTGGTACAGTGAAAATTTAATAGCTTTGCTGTGAAGCATTCTGACTTTCAAAAAACAGTCACAGTCTCACAATGGTCTGTATCAACGAGTTGAAAAGCAAATCGAGAAAGTGTAAGGTAAACAACGACTCGAACATTTCAGAATAGTCTTCGAAGGCTCACAACGTCAATGGAACAATGAGTCAAGCAGTGGATAGCCTAAGACACTTCTTACATCGAATACTGCATCTCCATGACAAATTAACGGAAGATCTTCAAGAAGAACGCAACTAAGACCCATCTTTCCCCTTATGGAATGTATTTGACGGCTTCGTCACGACGGGAGGAGAGTACTAATGAATCGTAAATTTACGAACGGTGACATTATCTCAGGCGGTGAGATGGCTTAGTGGCAGGCCACACGTGACTCAAGACCCCACCCCACACAAATCTGATTCCTGAGTAACCAACGAGTTTTTACTTAGTTTCAGAACAACACGACAAACGCAAATCCTCACCATTAGAACTTTAATCATTCTACTGGAAGACTGTCATCATGTCGAAAATCACAGTCGGTACGTCAAGATAAACCCCCATACTCTGCGCCCACTGGCACATCTATTCCATCCTCTCTGCGCCCATCACTGACCATTTGCCACAGCCGGAGTGCGTACCAACGTCCAACAACTCCTTGAGTATTCCCTTGAGACCAAGAAGCGAAACTTCCTCGAGACCGTCGAACTCCAAATCGGCCTTAAGAACTATGATCCTCAACGTGACAAGCGTTTCTCTGGAACCATTCGTCTCCCAATCGTTCCCCGCCCAGGAATGAGCATTTGGTACGTCGAGACCGCCTCCTGCAGACGAGGAAATCACACAGGGCACAAAGGGCTAATGGTTCAACAGCATTCTTGGCGATCAGCACGATATTGATCGTGCGAAGCACGGTGGTGTCGATGCCATGTCTGCCGATGATTTGAAGAAGCTCAACAAGAACAAGAAGCTCATCAAGAAGCTTGCTCGCAAGTACGATGCCTTCGTCGCTTCCGATACCCTCATCAAGCAAATCCCACGTCTCTTGGGTCCTGGTCTTTCCAAGGGTATGTCTGCCATCCTCTACGATCTGCTCGATGCTAATTTGTTCCCCCAGCTGGTAAATTCCCTACCCCAGTCTCCCACAACGAGGATCTCAGCGCCAAGATCAACGAAGTCAAGTCCACCATTAAGTTCCAGTTGAAGAAGGTCTTGTGCATGGGTGTCGCTGTCGGAAACGTCGGAATGACCGAGGATCAATTGATCTCCAACATCATGTTGGCCATCAACTACCTTGTTTCTCTGTTGAAGAAAGGATGGCAAAACGTTGGCAGCTTGACGATCAAGGCATCTATGTCTCCTCCCAAGCGTGTCTACTAGATGGTCATGTGGATATGGTATGTACTCTTCACTGAGATACTAGCATAGAGTGGGATGTTGCGTAGTTAGATGAGAATCCAAACCTTTGCAGCGTCAATATGTGCATACGGCATTTTTACACAATATTGTATAAACTGATTGTGACTACCTGCACGCATCCTTGGGACATCTTCAGATGGTTCCAAATAATAGGAAGAGAAATAATGAAATCAATTCCCATGAATGGGTATTAATGTGCACATAGTTTTCTGTAGGGGATTTTCTTCACCCACCAAGTCTCAGCAACTTTTCGCGGACCGCAAATTTTACGTTCGCCTGCGGTGTAGGCGGACTGAACAGCACTGGATCTGCTACAGCTTACAAGCAGTGAATGAAGCACAGCAAAAGGTTTTATCATAGTAGAGCGAGCATCATGGGATTGGCACATCGGGTTGTCATGGTAAGTGGCCGGCGGGTTACACCCGGCCCAGATCCTCACGAGAAAATTTGAAACTTCGACCTGCCACGACGCGTTCCTCCTGCAGCACCCCCTTCTGGTTCTTCATACACTTGCCAAACCCAAAACCAATCCTCCCACGGATCTCTCAGCTTTCCGTATGGTATATGTATTTGTAGCGACCACCCCACAGTCAACGTCCGTTTGAATCGGCGAAATCGGCTGGTAGGAAAGAGCGTTCACCTTTTCTCGACGACCCCGGGAACGGAAGAAAACCCATGTATGTCTTGCGACAAAGAGTAACCCTCAGCAAGCCACCGTAGTGGAGAGTCGATATAATATATGACGATTAAGTACATACACTACTGATAGAATGTGGTCGGAAGAAGGTCAAGGCGGTTCGCTGAATATATACTGCCGAAGAAAAAAAGCGGCGCTAAACAATGCGCTAGTGTTTGTGGTGTTTGCTCGGAAATTTATGGGGCTTGCAAACTCGTCTCTGGTAACAAGACCATGAGACTACCATAGTGCCGAAATCACGAAGGTATCACAGGACATCATCGGAAGAACCCAAAATCTTAGAGTCTTACATAAATTCTTTCCATCTAAATTTTTTCAATGGGTTTATCTGATTTACAACATCTTGGTCCCAAGTCGCCTCCACGGAGGCGAATTGCCTAGCCTCGATTTTCGGATCTCATTATTCCTTTGGTTTTGTACTTCCAAGCCTGCATACACATACTAGATGCGGACAAGAACAAGAATACCCGGTCTTTACTCGGGCCAGCTGTTAGATTCGCCCTTGCGTGTAAAGAAAGGCTGCCTCGTATCATAGCTGATCCCACCACCCTCCGTCCTCTATCTCTCTTCTTTAATGCCATGCAGATTCTTCGAGTGACGGCCTTACATCAGTACACATCTTTTTAAATCCCGAGAGAATGTCCCATCACTCAGCTGAGTACCCGCAATTTCTCCACCACTTGCCACTGATCGTGCAAAAGGTGTCTTCATCTATGGACTTTGAGGAGCGCGGTGTCCTGTGAAGTCGATCAAGGCCGATGTACAAGATCTCGAATGAATGAACACGCTCGGCAAATACCAGGGAACCGACTGATGACCAGTGATAGACGGTGTTGGTGGAAGTCCTATTAAAGGATGCAGACTTCTAAGATTTTCCTCTTCATTTGGCCGAGGGACATGTGTAAAGTCTTGATCCGTATCCTGCACAGCAGATGCCCCTTCATCCAGGAATGTGTCGTTAACTTCGTGCATTTCGATGAATTTTACTGCCCATACTCCCGCTCTCGGCTTTAATTTGTCCCAAGCACGTATTCAGGAATTTGTAAGAGTCTCAGTTCCTAAGTTATGGGACTTTCACTTTGATTGAGTTGAGGTGCACAACTGTAAAAGCTACAAAGTCGGAAGGGATGTGGAAAATATGTCACAGATATTTGTTCGCCCACTGACCCTAGGGGAATTGCGTCTCCAATAATTTCATGGTACAGCGCTCATATTAGTTGTATGAGTCTGCCTCTTAAACCAACAAGTCCCAAGCGAACGCCCAAACTTCAGCCACACACGGTAAGTCAACAACCAATCGTGGACCTCAAACTCTGACCGCTGAATACAATCGATAACGATGGGGCTATATTCCCTGCTCTCTTTAGTTAAACGTATTGATGGGTTGCCTTTTCATTCATGTCGTCCTCTACTAAAGGAAATGTGACGAAGTGCTACTATTTCCGTCAGCCCATCTGCAGGTCGTCTTCAGAACAAGGTTACCTGGGTGCCAAACCTGAACATTACCCTCTGCTCTAACGACTCAACCACAATTGTTGCAACCTTTGTACTCGGACATTAATGTTTGTGGCTGGCTTAATTCGTGGCCGGTAAGGTAGAAGCTATTTTCAAGTTAGCCCAAAGCCACTAAGGCATGCCCTGAGATTCTGCAGCAGTTTTTTCCAAAGTTGTGACTCTAGATTTTTCCAAGGTATGGAGTCATCACAGGACTTCATTCTTTGTATCACTGGAAACGAGTTGCATCAACCTCGATTCTTTGCATTCATGGTAGAGCAAGATGCTCAAACCGCGTGGCTGGCAGTGACGCCCTCTAGCTCAGGATCAAGTATACTATACGGCGAGTCTGTGTAATGTCCCCATTCCTCGCTGGGAAGCTGTCACTTCTGTGCGAGTAAAACATAGCTCATCGGCATCCCAGAAGATTCCATCCCGATCTATGTCAGCTTTGGCACCATCTCCAAGCCTCTGGATCTCCACCTCCCCATCGGGGTATCATCCTGCCTGGATCATCGTCTTGAAAGCTGGTGGTCCACAAGCACAGGAATGTACTGTTGATGGCAATCCTGTGCTCAGCTCCATGCTTGATAGTGTGTAGACATTCACGGACACGTTGTGAAGCTCTGGATGGGCTTGTGCAGCTTCTACAAAAGCAGTAGGGACACTGAGTCGTGAGTTTACCATCTGTACAGAAAGACGGCGTAAGAAATCACTTACACCAAGCCCAATGCTTGGAGAGAAAGAAGCCGCGAACAATCTCATTTTGCCTTTACCCAGGGGCTCGGAACCTTTCCTTCCAAACTTTCGTCATCTGCCTCATACTACCAAAACCAGCCTCCCTGTCCTACAGGAACTTAGGCATTAGCATATAAACCAACAAACTCGTGCTCATTTGCAGTCTAGTGCATCACTTCATAGCTTTTCTTCCGTTGAAGTTGAGTCAGCTTCTCTACTGGTGTCTTGGTGTCGCCTATAAATAACGCGAATACCAGCGACCTCACGCGGAGGAAATCATATTGGCCATATCAGATCCTCTAAAAAATAGCGCAGGATATGGTAGATTTTGTATTTGAAGTTATCAGAATGCTTACGCGAGCAATCGGCTGGAGAGCTATCGAAGCCGTCCTGTTGACGCTTCTTGTCTGCTAAGATCGTCGCAGTTGGTTCCAGCTGCGCGACTAGGGCATCGAGCCAGATTTTAGATTATCATAGATGAAATCATATGGCGATAGACTTACCTGAATTCTTGTGAATTATAAATGTACATGTGTGGTAAAGTGCCCAAGATGGAATTGTGATTAGGCGAACAAAATCAAGACTTACCATTCTTGCTGCGACAATCTGTTAATATAGCAGGTGGTGATTTGGAAAAGTCCAATTTCAAGTTATATACCCACCGCTTGCGGACGATTAGGAGTCTACGTATCATCTGTGATCTCCCGCAAGGGGCTCATAATTTGTCCGCGATGTCTCTACGCGAGAAAGTCTAACCCGATTGGGAGGAAATAAACAGAGCCCAGTGCCACGGCCTTGCTTTCACAGCGCCTCAAGAGAAACTTGAAGATGCTCTTCCTGTAGCTCGACTCACTGCAAGACAAAGTAATTCAATTATTTTGAATCGATTGGAGTATTTCAATGGGACTCATTCAACTTCTATTCAGAGCAGCTAGTTACTGGCATCTTCGTGCGATGATTCCTGTAGGCAGAATCCACCGCTACCGTTTTCCCCAGTAGAATATCTACAACCATAGCAATCATCGTCAGTCGCAGTTTCACTTCTGATCTAATCTAAGATGTCGGAAACCGCCGAGGTCGATCTCGAGAGAAAGAACCCGGGTGTCTATCTCCACGATGGTGCATACACGTCGGCAACCACAACTGAACAACGAAGCCGACGAGCACACGAAGGATAAACTTCGCGTGAAGAAGACTCAAGAGCCTGCTGCAGACGTGTCTTTGGCTTGCGTTTACCGAACTGATGGTTTTGATCTTGCATCTATTAATAGTATTCCCCGCGATGCTCGCCACCTTTCTTGATCTCTCTAGGCTAGTTTGAGTACACACTCAGAATTCAGATCCCTAAGTCCTTTGTGAGAATATTTACCCGGTCAGAAAGTTATTGGTATCGTGATCCCAAGATCACGAATGAGATCCGCACATTGGACAGGGTGGCTTGGTATGCATCGGCTTACTACGTGATCTTGGGAGGCTTCCAGATTAGTGTCACTCTTGTGCTCAATCATCCACTGTATCTCGAACCCTAAAGCTCACTACCATGACAGACCGCAATAGGGCCAAGCATACAGATTCTTCCGTCTCAGGACCAATTTCCTCATTTCCCTTGCTGTCATCGAATTTGGTAGAACGAAAAGCGAGGTTGCCCTGACCGCCAAAGCTCATTCGTCGCAGAGATATATCTGGCTTTTGTGGTGCGTAGGTATGGGTATTGGTGGCTTCACAATCATCGCCTTCTCTACTGCGCCGGAAATCCCACCTTTACTCACAGTCCTAGTCGGATCCGCCTATGGGCGCAGGGCTGTCAGCCGCAGCAGATCCGACTCATTTGCGGTGCTCTCTCAGAGCACCTTCCTTGGAGGCTGTTTTTCTATGTGTTTCTCCCTGTTGGGGACTCACAGGTGCAATCATCTTGTTCTTTTTCCAGAATCTCAAGGGAGCAAAGCCAACCAAGGCAACACGGAAGGAAAATGGTCCGCACACAGATCCGGTACATCACAGTCTGACCATGTGCTTCATTGTCTGGTTCATCCTAGCACTGAATTTCGTTGATGTCATGATCGATAGCAAATATAAGCAAAAAGGCAACAGACAACAGTATTAGTAGAGAGCTTCACATTGGATGATTGAGAGACTTTAGATCAAGTTTCGCTTAGCCAACCGAGTAAGTGGTTCATAGGCCGAGAGAGTGAAGATCGCAGGATGAATTCGAGTATTGGCAAAGAGGAAAGTCATCATACTTGGAGTTCTCCATCACTTATACTCCTCGGCTTTCCTCGACCTTCGGCAAGTTAATCGTATCTCTATCGATGTGAAACGGTTTCCTAAAGAGAAATTAAGCTGATGGCTGGCGTGGCTTCCGGTATGTGTAAATATTTGGACACACAAATTGAGACGTGTGAGCGCACGGTGATCAATCAGTAACCACTGTGAGGAAAAAAAAAACAGAATGTAGAAAAGCTGCTCAGGAGTAGAAAAGTGTTATGTTCAAGACTTTGGCTCCGCTGTATATTCCACAGGGTCGCGTGAGAGATCATGAGGCCATAAGGCACACGTTTGTCGCTATTGCTCGTCGAGTGTCGAATTAACTTCATAAATACAGTTGAAGGTTCAAAAAGTGATTGATAGCACGACGAAAATCGGAAAATACCCACGGAAGCAATTCAAGAGAGAACACTCGAATCGGACTATTTGTATACTAGCTATCGTCTATACAGTCAAGTATCTACGTCGTGTGAAAACTCGGAGCTTTTAAGGTAATTACAGTTTATGGGAGGGGTAAAAATCGCTTCGAGTTAAGTACTTCCGTACCTAGATAAAGCGGCATAAGTACCTGATATCTGGTTGATTTCAAGGTGCGGGTATGCCTTGGGGCCTCATGACCTTTCAATCTAAGTTTCTGCATTAATCGTGCGGAGCCGCCGACCTTGGCGAAGGTGGGCTCCCGGTGGTGAGAATTATCCGCACACCAAAAATCTTCCCCTTCGAAAACGTCTTATAGAACCTCGCCAATACGAGGGATTCGTTTGAAAATTAGATCAAAATACTGCTTTACTTCTTTCGAGTAATTGTCTACTTCTTCTATCACGAATTTCAATCATACAATTGTATCACAAGAGTATGTTGGAATAAGGGTCTTGTTTAGCTATTCCGCGTTCTCGCCTGTTTGGCGTGCGGGTAATTACCACCATCGGGAGGGTGGGGTGATGTTGAAAACGTATCACATGACCCTACATTTGAGTGGATGACACATGACTCACCATGTGCAAAATGATTGCGTACCGTACGTACATCGGCACGGGGAGCCGCGGATTGCGCAGAACCCCGACAATCAGCTCCGAATGTGGCCCCACGCCGCCTAGCTCCAACGAGAGGAATGGATGGATCCCTGGATTCGGAAATCGATATCGAGCCCTACACACGGAAGGAAGTATTCTTTCTTCATGTTCTGTTCTGCATGCAGACGTCAAAAAGCGTCTCCATAAGCAAACAAGGTTAAAGCAATAAAGTCAATGCAGCCTCCCCGCCGTTGTCACACCGTCCAATGAACGGAACGAACCATGGATCTGGACTTCGACTCCACTTATACGTGTTGCACTCAGGTACAAGTAGAAGTAGTACTGACTGTGTTATAGACTTATAGTGCGCGAGAGCTGTTGTCCTTCATGGCCTGGAGACCTCCTCGATAAGATCCAGTCAAGACGCAGCCATCAACGCCGCGGAAGTTCTGTAGTCGCCGAGCTGGATAATACAGTCATATAAATTGTTCGGCTGGCCCGGATTTCCTCCTCCTCTGGACTCCTGTACCGTA
Source organism: Rhynchosporium graminicola (assembly GCA_900074885.1). NCBI lineage: Eukaryota > Fungi > Ascomycota > Leotiomycetes > Helotiales > Ploettnerulaceae > Rhynchosporium > Rhynchosporium graminicola. Next base: position 47,475 of record FJUW01000035.1, read on the forward strand.
CTGCAATTGCCCCGATTCCATTGAGTAATCATGTCGCTAGTAAGTCAGACTTTTTTCCGGGTCCAGCGTCGTCGGTAGACTGCGAGGTGGGGAAGCGGCGTCATTGGAAAGAACGCCATCCCGACATCCCCAAGTTCTCGCCCTCCAAGGGGCGGGCAGGTATATGTACCGTGACGCCCTCGTATGACATAAAGAGGTCTGGTTGTTGTTACATACATAGGTATCTTTCATTACATCACATTACATTACATTACATGACATGACATTAGGCCGTTCCGGTTGAGATTCTGATTTGCTAACATGACCATTCGTTTCATCTCGATATTTGTTTTCTCTTGACTGGTCTCTCTACATCATTAGACTGTCCCTCTCACAATTTCTGTCTCTTTCATTATTTTCCCTCGGACCGCATCACATTTCCCGTTGATTAACCAAAGAAAATCCTCCTGAGGAGTGACTGGGCTATTTTCACCATTCGACGGCGACATTCACTTCACCATGTTTCGCCGTGATGATCGAGATGCAACTGCTGCTGCAGGTTCGGAGGACCATCAACTGCAACCCATTACCCCCACAAGGACATTTCCGCCTCTACAAATTCCGACAAGAATGACAGCAACAAACACAGCAACATGCCAAAATATGGCAGGAGCTCCTGAAGGCGAGATGCCTGGCAGCACGACACACCACCAAAGATTTGCGGAGCCAACCCTGCCAACTACCCCAGGGACTCACGAACCCCTTGACAAGGAAAACCGTTGTCACACCCCTGATTCTCCAGCAATCGAAGAATCCACCGAGGCAAGGCTCGAGCGTCTTGGTAGACAGAGGCCAGAGGTCTTTGGCTCTGTATGGGCGGAGATTGGCTTCGTTTTCTCAATATCTATGTCTCAGGTGCTCACGGAGTATTTCGTTTCTGGATTCACCGTTATCCTGCCGACTCTGGTCCAGGACCTGCATATCCCGGACGCCTCTGCAACATGGCCGGCAAGTGCATTCTCGCTTGTCGTTGCCAGCTTTCTGTTGATCTTTGGCCGCTTGGCGGATATGTATGGAGGATTTCCCGTCTATGTGGCTGGATTTGCTTGGCTTACTTTGTGGAGCCTCATCGCCGGGTTCTCGAGTAACCAAGTTATGATGAACTTCTGTCGAGCTTTGCAAGGTCTCGGACCTGCTGCTTATCTACCATCTTCGGTGATGATTCTTGGCAGCATCTATCGACCAGGTCCACGGAAGAATCTCGTCTTCAGTATCTACGGAGCGTGTGCTGCTCTCGGATTCTTCATTGGTATCTTCTTCGCGGGAGTTACAGCACAATATGCAACTTGGGGATGGTATTTCTGGATTGGAACCATTCTAGGTGCCATCACAGTAGTCACCTCCTACCTCACGATCCCGTCTGATATCGCGGAGAAGCGAAATGCCCCAGCAAAGGTTCGGATGGACTGGCTCGGTGCCGTGCTGATTGTTGTCGGGTTGATTCTCTTCACTTTCGCCATCATCGATAGTGCCCACGCACCACAACGATGGCAGAACCCATACATATATGTCCTTTTCATCATTGGCTCTCTCACCCTCATAGCAGGAGCTTATGTCGAGATGTGCGTGGCAGAAGAACCACTCCTACCCTCGTCACTCTTCAAAGTCCCCTGCATGCCTGCCCTCGTCGTAGCACTATTCTTCACTTACGGTTCCCTTGGCGTCTTTCTTCTCTATGCCACATTCTACATGGAGAATATCATGGGCGGCACTCCCCTACAAGTAGTTGCCTGGTATGTTCCTATGGCACTTGGAGGCTGCATAATAGCCACATTCGGCGGCTTCATAATGCACCTTCTCTCGGGAACAACACTCATCATCATCTCCGGCACTTCCTGGATCATCGCCCCCTTACTCTTCGCCATCGCTCCCCAAGGCGCAAACTACTGGGCCTACATCTTCCCCGCCATGATCTGCGCAACGGTCGGTATCGACATAACCTTCAACGTGGCCAACATATTCATCACCACATCTCTCCCACGCAAACAGCAAGGCCTCGCCGGGTCCGTCATCATGATCCTGCTACATCTCGGTATAGCGGTCTGTCTCGGCTTCGCGGATATTGTGAACAGCTATACGGTAGATAGGCTAGGTATGCGAGACAGTTACAATGCCGTGTTCTGGTTTGAGGTTGCGTGTGCGGCAACGGCGTTAGTCATCTTGGTCTTCTTTGTTAAGATCCGGAAGGCGGAGAGTGAATATACGGCGGACGAGAAGGCGGAGATGGAGGCGTATGCGAGGGCGCCTCGGAATGTTGAGGAGAAGGAGAGGTATGCTGAGAGGCCGGAGACAGCATATACGGCGGACACAGCATTTACGGTGGGCACAGCAGATTTAAGATAGGTGCTCATTTTATGCGGAGTCGCGTTGATTAGATTTGGTGTTCGTGGCGTATAAATAATGTAGAGCTCATGCATGAGGAGAATAGGGGAAAATAGGGGATAGAGAAAGGCAATAGATACCCATATGAACAATGCACACATGAACTTGACGCCGTGTCTTATGCAATTGCGATACCTATCGCAGCAAAGCGGAACTTCAAGCAACTGCTAGTATTTTGGCCGGACCTGAACTATGGTTAAGGAGGACGATTTGCAACGCGAATTGTGGTCTTGGTTATGATAGCGATGAACAAATAATTGCACTGTATACCAGTACTTAGGCTTGCAAAACTCGTCTTGCGTTGATCATGGGCCATGGCTAGATGTTCTGTAATCCCAGATGCATTTATTTCGAGAGGTATCATTGCGAATGAATGTCGCCAGCCCCTCTTACAGCTCACTGGCTCTGGCCAACTGTCTGTGCCGCTCGCCTACCCCTGTCTTTGTCCGGAATCCAAATACAGTCAGTAATCATCGGCTTCACTTACGCTCCGAGATTCCTAGAATATCCTCGACTAAGGCAACCCAAGACGATTGCATCGATGCCTGCCTACACTGCAACTATCAAGTATCAAACTCCGCTCGGGAAATTTGCACCAACTAATCTATTAGATTCCGAACGAACTTTGAGCATTGAGTAGTACTACCAAAAATTACCGACCTGTGAATGCGGGATCCATCAACTGCTCACATGATGGACCTCGATGATCACGTTACCACGACCGACAGGGGCAGTATGGCTTCGAAACGAGGCAACCTTCGGCGTTCTTGTGAGTCATGTCGAGGGTCGAAAGGTCGCTGTATATCTTCTCCTGGTGATGCTCAGCGTTGTATGAGGTACATACCCCCAAAACAGCTTCGTAGAACTTCTATTAATGATACGCTAGATGTGTGAAAGATGGACGACCATGCGTCTTCTTGGAGGCCAAGCCACGTCCCAAAAGAGCCAAGAACTCGCGAGTGTTAGTTCTGCTAGCTATCAGGTTGTTGACTAGAATGCTAAAATGTCTAGTCGAGTCGCTGAGATGGAAGAGAAGCTGGAAAGTTTACTGGCTCTCGTGGCTGCCAATGTTGCAAACCAGTCACTGAACATAACACCAGCGACCCCGTCGCCGTCCTGTATCCAGGAACACTCTCCTATGCCGACGGACCATGTCAGCCACCAATCTAGCAATATATCAGCAACGGGATCCAAGCCTCTTTTGAATCCGGAACTTTCTTGTACGTTGATGCCAGATTCGAGTATCACAAGATTCGCGTCCGCTTACGATACTCCACCTTCATCATCCAACCCGTCCGAACAAAGCTTCCCGCAACAAAATGCCGTTATCGTGTATCCCATCTTCGATAACTTACAAGACGTCATTTCAAAAGGCTTGATCGGCTTGAATGAGGTCGAAGATGCGCTTCGGTTGTTCCGGTCCAAGCAAAACACTTTCCCTTTCGTGGTTATTCCGGTGAACCTCTCGTTGGATTCTCTCCGCCGGCAGAGGCCTTCCCTCTTCCTGGCAATCATGTGCTGCGCAACAGAGCACAATGCCAAGCTGCAGCAGCACATCGAGCTTGAGTTGAAGGATAATCTGAGTCGAAGGATTCTTGTGAATGGAGAGAAGAGCTTAGATCTGCTGCAGGGAATCTTGATTTATCTCACGTGGTATGTACTATTATGTTATGGCTACTATGGTATCACATTCTAAGTTCTCTCAGGTATCATCTCTACTTCCACCCTGACAGGGAACAGATATACCAGCTCTCTCAGATGGCTGTTGCCATGGCTGTTGATCTAGGATTGGACAAGCCTGTTTGCCCAGCTCCGAAAGGATTTAGTGCTTCGAACAACATGCCATTCATCACTAGCCACCCCCTGCCTTCGGCAGATATTGAAGGAATGAGAGCATTCCTAGGATGCTACTTCCTTACAACGTCGTAAGTACTCACGAACTCTAGATGCGTCCACGCTAATTTTCTCTCCAGTATATGTCAAGTTCTAAGGAAGCCAAGCAATATGAAGCACAATGAACGCCTGAATATTGCACCAGAACCGTCGAAGATTCAGGTACCGCACAGACGGACTATCTCATTCCTTATATGCTTCGTATACGGCAGCTCTCAGAGGAAGTGAACCAGGCATTCAATTATGATTCAAACGAGGAATTGCCACAGCTAGACCCAATTCGGATAGAGTTATTGGGAAGGGCTTTTGAACGACAGCTTGATTACATGGAAGACAGTTTTCCACAGGAGATTTGGGATAATGGTAATTTTGCAATTCACTGTCCTCTCAGGCAAGAGTACTGACCTTTCCCTAGCATCGATCAAACTGAGCTTCCATCACCTACGAATCTATGTGAATGAAGTTGGCTTTCATGCAGGCGCGACAGCGGAACACGATCAAATATCCAGACTAGCCGCCCCATCATGGTATCACTCCGCATCCAGGAATGATTGTCTGATGCGATGTCTGAAAGCCACAAAGACCTATCTCGACCACTTTCACCTGCTTTCAGATATTGAAATATCAAATCTCGTAACTGTAGATCTTCTCCAGATCGTTTACGCCGCTCTGATACTCGTGTCCTTCTCAACAGGCCTCGACGCCCCAACTCTCGACCAACACAAATTCCGACAAGCCGCAAATCTAAGCTACTATTTCGACGCCATCAGTTCTCGATTCGCTCATCTTATCTCGATGCAAGATCCCGCCGCGAACGTGTATATGCAGTACGTGAGGATGCTTTTCCAGACTTCGAGATCGTGGTATACTCAGATGATTCATGATCCGTTACCGTTGGGACCTCCTAGGCTCTTATTTACGGATATAAGTTCCACGATGACGGGGAAGTGTTCGGACTCTGTGGCTGCGGATGTGATGCCTGAGAAGAATGAGGAGGTACAGTGGGCTGAGATGCTTTCGGAATGGGTGGCTTCGTCAGCTATGGATCCCGCTTTCATGTCGGAAGATGGTACATTCATCCAGTTCCAAGCTTAAGACATGAATGCATAGAACTCAATTGTAAAATATGTATATTTACAAATGGTTTCGACATCGCTTGTGGTCGCTAGGAAGCCTGGCCTTTGTACACGTCAGAAAGCCACACTAGGGGGAATGAAAACCCACGTAACCCTATCTTCAACCAATACACACTACACAGCACCGTACTACCAATCGATTTTGGAGCCTCAACACACATTTTTGGGTGCTTACCGAGCCTCTTAGCCCCGTAAGCTAAGTCCGGAGTGAGATAGAATCCGAGATTCCAAAAACCCTTATGCATCTCAGGCATTATGCTAAGCAACCCTTCTTTCGGAAACTAAGTCGCGACTTCATCTCCGCGCCCAAATATAAGCGCGATAGACTTCGCCTTTCAATAATCTAATCTTATTTGCTATCAAATATTTTCTACGCTGGAAAAATGTCATTGAAGGAAAGTAACATCGATTCTGCGAGTCAGGATCACTCTCCACTTGATCCGGAGAAGCAGACGTCTGACGCTCCTGCTACCAAACAGGCCGTCGATGATGAATCGGAATACCTGACAGGTGTCACGCTGGGTCTGGTGGTTTTGGGATTATGTCTTGCCGTGCTACTCGTTGGACTGGTAAACATCGATCCCAGCTTCAATGCACCCGCCATTGCGCTCGCTTATTGATTGGGGAAGTAGGATAATTCCATCCTCGCCACCGCGATTCCGACCATCACCACAGCTTTCAACTCCCTCGATGATGTCGGTTGGTACGGCTCGGCATTTCTGGTTTGTGTGTAAGTTCACCAGGAAACCAATACAATCCAATCTGATCGATGTCAATCCAATCCAATCCATTCCCCTGCATCCTTCTCTGCTCATCCATGCTGAATAAGTCAAATCAAGGTGCGCACTGCAGCCAATATCGGGGAAATTCTTCCAGTACTTCTCCTTGAAATGGACATACCTCGCTTTCCTAGCCATCTTCGAGATCGGCAGCTTGGTTTGTGCCACGGCTGTCAATTCCGTCATGCTCATTGTCGGGAGAGCGATTGCTGGCGCGGGTGCCGTGGGCCTGTTTTCTGGGGCGCTGGTTATCCTTGCGCATTCTGTTCCAGTGAGGCAGAGACCTAGTATGTGCTTCCTCCTTAAGTTTGAAGCACGAGGTTTCGGATGATTTGCTGATGTGGTGTACAGTATATACGGGATGTGTTGCCTCTATGTTCAGCATATCAAATGTAGTTGGACCGATTCTTGGCGGTGTTTTCACCGAGAGAGCAACTTGGCGATGGTGTAGGTCTTGTCCACCTTTCACAAGTGATTACTACTGATTGAACGTGTAGGCTTTTATATCAACTTGCCTCTCGGAGCCATCACGGCAGTCATTCTCTTATTCTTTTTCTCGCCAAAAGAGCGCACGATCACCAAACATTCACTTGCTTCTAAGATCAAGCATCTAGATCTCCCAGGCCTCGCCATGTTCATCCCGGCGGTCGTCATGGTTTTGTTAGCTGTGCAGTGGGGTGGTAATACTCATGCAGTACGTTTAGAAGAAGCTTGACACATCTCATGATTCTCCTCCGCTTTATACTATCCGAATCACAGATCGTCCTTGAAAACCGCTTACTAATGCCTGTTGCGTACAGTGGAACTCAGCTACAGTAATTGGCCTTTTCGTCGGCTTCGGAGTCATGATCTGCTTATTCGTAGCCTGGCAATGGCACCAGCAAGAAGAAGCCAGCATCCCTCCTCGCATCATGATGCAAAGAAGCGTGTACTCTGCCGCCGTGGTAGTGTTCATGGGCCTTGGGAGCGTGACGATCATTGCATATTACCTGCCTATATGGTTCCAGGTCATCAAAGATGATACGCCTTTGCAGAGTGGTATTCGGTTTTTGTTCAGTGTGCTTGGGAGCCTTTTGGGTAGCATTATACCCGCCGGTCTAGGTGAGATATTCTCAAAGATCTAGATTCACTCCATGAGCCGAAAACTAACGATATGATATGGAGTCACTGCATATGGGCATTTCAATCCGTGGTTGTATTTCGGGAGCATCTTAGTGGCTGTCGCAGGTGGAATTTTCACGACATTTGATCTCCAGACAGCTGACGGTATGATCAACGGTATCCAAGTCCTAGGCGGCTTCGGCTCGTCCTCTGTCATTCAAATGGTAGCCAGCATCCCCTTCTCCTCCCCCTATATCCTAGTCAGGACCACCACTAAGAGAATCGAACAGCCACTTATCGGACTCATGTCCCTGATCCCGCAAGCCGACCTCCCAACCGCAACCTCGATAGCAGTGTTCTTCCAATTCTTCGGCGGCGCCATCTTCCTCGGCATCGGCAACAACATCCTCGTGTCACGTCTCGTGTCCTCTCTCCATAAATACGTACCTGACCTCGACGCGCAAGTGGTTATTAGAGCTGGCGCAGCGGGATTCAGGGAGGTGGTTAAGGAGAAGGATTTGCAGGACGGGTTGAGGGCTTATAGTGAGGCGTTGACGACGGTATTTTATCTTTGTGCTGCCGGGGCGGTGGTGGCTTTTTTTAGTTCGTTGGGAATGGGCTGGAAGAGTGTGGTTGGGAAGAAGGTGGTGGGTGGTGGGGAGGAGGATGAGAAGACCGAGACTTGAGAATCGTGGTATAGAGAGGAGATTAAGGGACTTTGGAGAAGAAGAGCTAGATCGCACCGTTAGCGAAAATCTCCGCTTTGTCACTCTGGTTTGAGAGATATGGTTATCGTTGTATTTGTATTTGTAGAAGCGCTGTATAGAGCATGCATGAGGCAGTGACGGAAGAATTGCCGCATCTAGGATTGATGTCTCTAAACCTTCACAATTTGCTAACCCCCTATCCATGCATGCATCGAGAAACTTCTCGACCCCAGTCTTATTGACAGGGTCTCCCGTGGTCTGTTTTTCGATATCGTATAGTCCTAACCGGCGTGAATTTTCAGCGAATATCCACGGCATCGACGATATCCACACTATCCTCGATACCGAGAGCCATCATAGCAACCGGGATACTTCTGGTGCTATGAGTTACAACCTGAGCCAATAATTTATTTAGGCCTGATCATCAGGCTCTGATCAGCAAACATTAAGGTCACATGTGTGGACATTGAAAAGTGTAAATTGCTCAGTTGAAGTTCCGAAGTTGAGTTTTAATAGTACTTTACTTCATGACATCACGAGCCAACGAAAATATCACCCTGCTAGAATAGCCAGCCGGCAGGCGGAGATCATTCCACAACATCGTATCTTGATTATGAAAGGTCTCGTAGTTGTCCTACGGACCTACGGAACGCTACTCGTAGTTGTCCTTCTATCGGAAGATGATTCCGGTTCGCATAGTCGCATGTGCGTGAGTCATTTTGCCATGGTGAAGAGCTCAAGAATAAAAATCGCTCGTACAACTCGCTTAATCATGGGCTAAATCTTATCAATATGGTAGAGTGGACCGAGACCAGAAATGAAGGCTAGGTAAGTGAATCGTGATGCATTGCGAAATCAGGGCGAGGTGAGGGAAATTCGCCTTCGGCGAATTGCAAATCTGCTAATTGATTGGCACGGTGAAGTATACTTGGCTATAGCAACTCGATTTTTATGTCAAAGATATATGTTGGTATCACTCTGTCGTAGTACGTACAGTTAAGTATTCTGCGTGAGCCAAAGTACAGTAATACTTATGGTGTGGTAGTAGTTGTATCGTGGCTACGGAATCTAGGTAGTCGAGACACCGGAGGGGAGATAAATCTGGCCGGCCAAACCCCTGCGTAGATCCTCGACCAACTCGTGACTATGGACCAACAGGTTCCCTTCATTTTGTTGCGCCTTTCACGATAGTAGTGAAAGAGCGTCTATCTATACTCTACAAGATACTCCATATTTAAAAATAGAAGATAACTCTTATCTATCTCTTCAGATCCTCTTATAAGCGCAGCCCTATAATTATAGAGAGCATAACACATAGAAGGATATTTCTCTTGAGGTATTCCTTTCTGAAGGCTGTCGACGAAAGATATAATATTCACTTAGAGTATATCAAAAGTCTCGATACTCTCGAACGGTTTATGTATAAGAGTGGCAGATTTATTTAGCCCGTCATCTAATTCTAATTTCACGAATTTCAGGGGAAACCACAGAACATTATCCCAGGTAGCACTTCAAAATTCAGTATAATAAGTATCAAAATATATCAAAATTAACTAGGGAAAAATAAGCATCGAATTCCCATCTTTGCCTAAGTAGATCAATATATCCCAAAACGAGAATTCCTCCTGCATTTTCACCAGCCTTCTCGTGTTCTCTCTGACATAAGCTGGACCGCGACTGTATAATCTCAAGGACCCGTGACGATGCAAGACTGAAGCGAGGATAGAACAGAGAGCTAGGCTAATCAGTCTGCTATGAAGAAAATACAAAAAATGAGAGGGAGAAGAGAAGTAAAGTAAAGAGCTCTTTATGTACATAGCGCCGATATTGACCCGTGATTGCCCGTTGATAGCGAGATAGAGCAAGGAACCATGACTCAGACTACGCATGATTTCGCATAGAATCCTACCACGGCCCCCCATCATCTGCTTGACAATCGATTTTCTTAAACGCCTTTCCATCACAATTCGGTCCCGTTGGGCCCGTAGGACCGGTCAACCACTGCTTGCAATACGTCGCGCGATGCAGGCTTAGGTTACATGTGTTCAAACGAACATCTAGGTTATTGTAGACATCGGCGTTTCCCACCTTGATGTCACCGGCCCCGTTCCTTACCAGAGTCCATATTTTATTACCATTGTGCATGTAGCTATATAAATCAGTCATGTGATATCTCCTTCGAGATAAGAGGGACCTTACAGGCGACAATAACAAGATTTAAGGCAGCACAATACAAAAATGAAACACGGAAATTATCATTTATATCGGCGTGCCGGATTAATTTAGTAATGAGACAAAACGTAAGTCTTTCGAGTTCAAGCAGCTGGAATCATGTCTGTGGAAACCGTGCGAACACTTGCGTTACTTTCTTTCTCAGCTACACTCATGTTGCTTCTACAGAAAACCTGCCTTTCAAATCCTGTAATTCCGACTATACCATCTCCGCTCGATCAATCGTTATAGGACTTTCTCTGACTGTCCGATACTATGACAGACTGCTCGACTGATCCACATGCTAAGGCTTGAGACTTGTGTACCGGAGATTACTCACGTTGTTCTGGAATGCCTATCATTATAGTAGATTTGAACATACCCCAATAATTTTGATGAAGAGGAGAACAGGGTCATTTGGTTGAGAGTTGTATTTCGAATATGTATGTGATGTCATGTCGAATTTTCATGACATACCAGATCAAGTACTCTGTATGCAAAGGCTAACAGCCTGCCTCAGTTTTATAGCTAGATGGCTCGGGAAGCTGTCAAGTTCGGCGATGATATATAAAATTCCGCACAATTTGACATCATTGGTCGATTGCAAGAGCTTGCAAGGTGTCGCAGAGCAGTACTCGACAAGTTCGAAACATAAAGTCGAGGGGATCGTTGATTCGTAGACCTTTTATCTAGGAACCTTTGTTCCAACTGGAGTCGAGAAGATTGGTAGTAGAGTCGATCGTGCCTTCTCTTCCCTATTGCTAGCGGTCTGCTGAAAGAGAAGTAGTCGAAAAATGTTATGTTTTGATAAGAACCTGATATATCTACCCAAAGAAAAGATGTTTTGAGATGCTAGAACCTAAGGCTTTATCTTTTTACCGAGTACATCGTACCTAGGTAGGTAATGATGTTAAATCATCTGATCTATCGTTATTGAAGTCGAGATAGGAGAGTGGTAATGACGTCGACCTTCCCGGGGAGGTCTAAACGAATCTAGCATATGAAGCGAAGACTCTCGTAACTTCTTCTGCCAGTGGACACTCACTATGTGTCCGTCTCGAAAATAGTACATATGGTAAAATGAATATCATGCCTAGATAGTCATCGCTCATAATATCGGATTTCGCGGCGACCCGGCGGACGAACAAGAAAGATACATCACTGTCACGTACACGGACTCGGAAAACAAATCCTCCGACCGTCTCGCGCCGAACGGTCTTTTTCATTCAGCTATTTTAGTTCCATTTACCCCGAGGAAATGATAGATCTTACTGCGGATTCTGTCACAAGCGAGGCGAGGCAAATTCGTTTCCGGCGAAGCGACTTAAGAATCTCATCTTATTATCAACTAGTCAAGTGATCAAACTATCATACGACAACAAGCTCTGATTTCAATTTAGTGTCCTGTAGTATTTTCCCGACTGTGACTCCAAGTCGTCACTCTTTACCTATATGTCTTTGTCCTTAGTAGCCTCGGCTAAGCTCACGCTTCGCCAGTGAAGAATCGGATGTGCCTCGAAGGACTTCAGTCATGAACACATACATTTCAGAAACTATCCGTTCGTGCCGAGTCCGGTAGATCCCGGAGGCGAGAGTGAAGAATGGATCATTCTGAGGATGAATGAGTGAATGGTGATTCCTTGGCTGAAAAGCTGAATCTTTAGTTCGAAAACTTGAAGATGGACGACACGGTCGACACAGGATGAACGTTCTCCTGAGTAGCATTAGACGAGGTGCTCATCGTATGTTGTCACCAGATATTTCTGAATATGCTCTAGGTTTCGATCGAAATCGTGCATTAATTCCGAGAAATTGGATCCAGTGGACGGTTTCGATCGGTAGAGCGTGTCATTATTAAGCCTAAGCAGTGGGAAATCTCAAGTGTCATGCCTATCTCTTATGGTATCTACGTTTCTTTTGGAGCTAGAAGTGAATGGGTCACTCCAACATATGGAATGCTATAAACCCAGGATATCGCGAGTTGAAGTAGTACAGTTCTTCTGAGATCTTCATGGCATCGTCTTCCACTCTGGTTTCGCACGAATCTCTGCAGGGGTAGATCATCTTTCAATTGGCGTGCGAGGCGTTGCTCTACCGCAAGATTTTCCTGACTTCCTTACTTGCATTTTTTCCTTATACCAGATATGTAATCCTGCGTCAACACAAGTAACCAGCCTTACAAGCAGGGTGTCTCTGGTCAAAATCGCTCACAAACTCCGGTCGTTTCGGACCTTTGGTGGCCTGCGCGTCCGAAGAAGGCGGATTAACGGGCGCTAGAAGAAGGAACCCTGATGTCGAGCACCCGAAGACCACGTCGCCAAGGCACACAGTTCTCAAGGTATGAAGATATCAGCCTCACGTACCCAGCCTTGCCAATATCATATCCGTTTCATCCGCACTTCCGAGTATCTTCTTTTGATCTAATATTGAGATGGCGTTGAATTTTGGCTCGGAATTTCTGGGATCCTTGCCTCCCATTGAAACCACGCTCCGATTCGAGGAGGTGGTGGATAATCGGGCAACCCTCTCGAAACATCGCGATACATATTCCTTTATCGATCCATTTCGGTTCAAGAATACACTGAGGGGAAAAGTGGTGTTGATCACGCAAGCTCATCGCGGGATTGGTCGCTCTACAGCACTTGCATTTGCCTGTAAGACTTCCTTATCCTCTCTAGTCTTATTTATTCCATCACTTGGTCTCACTAGTGTCGTTTGTTTCTGTTACGCTTCAAAATCGCGGTCTTAAGCGAGCAAAGAAAACACTGCTGACCGGCCATTACTACTAGTGGCAGGGGCTTCAGTCTGCTGTGTCGGACCAACCTCCGAGTCTCTCGAAAGTCTTCTCTGCGAGATCAAGGAGAGGTACAACACACCCACACTTGCTCTGACAGCCAATCTTCTCATTCCAAATGCTCCTGCTCAGACTGTTCAACTTGTGGAGCAATATCGTGGGCCGGTCGACATCCTCATCAACATCACACCAGCTTCATACAGTCGGGCATTCGAGCAAGAAACAGATATTATGAAAGACTGGTGGCCTGCGATGGAGGCTGGCGTCCGTGTCCCCGTCGATCTGATACATGCCGTCCTCCCTTCGATGATACAGCGTGGTCAGGGTATCATAATCAGCACGACGATGGTGAGCGCAGTGATTCAAGCACCATATATGTCGGCACAAGGAACGGCCAGCGCTGCTCTCCTCAAATTCCACCATCAACTTCACTCCGAGACAGCAAAGAAGGGAATTGCCTCTTTCCCAGTACATCCTGGCTTGGTGCCCAGCCATATGCATGATCCAGGTAATCAGTTTCAGGCGCAGCCGGAGTATATTGGACAGGAGCCAGGTTTTCGAGACAGAGTTAAGGCTGTGGTAACGAATATGGAGTGGTGTTCTGCCGGATTGGCCAGTGGAACGTTCCTGGCGCTTTGTGCGGATCCACGAGCCAAGGTTTTGAGCGGGCTGTATATTAATGCCGAGCGAGATCTGGAGGAGGTTATCGGGAAGGTGGAGGCTGATTGGGGTGAGGGTGTTAGGGAGGAGAGGAAATACATTTTGAAAGTAGATGAGTATTAAAGGTTGTGAAAATGGTTGGTTACTAGCTAGGGTGTTTTGGCGTTGGCATGCTATAGAAATGGCTTTCGGGAGCAGGAATTTGAACTAGACAGACACAAGATTATAGACTATAGATAATAGACTGTTCAAGAGGATTTGACTCTCGAACTATGTTCCTACAGTTATTGGGTATGAGATTCATAGGAGCTGTGCTCGCTGAGACATTCAATTCTTAGAGAGCTCTAGAGATAGATGGACGAATGTCACGTGTATGTTGCTTACTATCCTGGAGGGTTGCGTCCGAAGTGTGTAGAGGTACACGTGGGTTATTCATCGCCGAGTCCAGGTAGCTTTGAACTTCCTGAATGCCACTCCTTGAAGGATGGAGATCTTACAGGAGGGAGGAAGAGGAGTCACATGGAGACCCCCACATCAAATCCCATGAGGCCATCTATCCCCCAAACTTCAAAACAACTATCTCGGACTTCGATTTCTAATCAAAACCCGTACTCGCACCTGACTTTAAAACATATTTAATTGATATAGAAGATCACCATCAGCATGCACATGTCCCTTCTTTGTCAGGAAACAGCGGTCAGCGCCAGTCACACGGCGAAGGTCGGAACTCAGAGCTGCGAATGATTATCCCCCTTCCATTTAACAAGCTCAGTGGTCGCGAGTTGACATAGATACATGTTTTGTGACTCCGAGGTTGCATGCTTGTAGAAGAAAGATCCAGTAGCCGCTGTAGTCGACATCCGAATACCATATACTACTCGCATACTTATCGCGCTCGTACAGTCTGTCCAATGCAGCTCCTTTTTCTTCCTCTTTCACCACAGGTAGAAGCTATGACAAAGCAACAGGAGACCCAGCCAGCCAGCTAAAAATCATTGCATATTACTTATCACCGAGCCATATTTTCGAAACCCTTCATACAGTAACCCTAATAAGTGATTCGCTACCAAGCGGTCTCCATATCAATCAGAAGTCAACCCACGTAAGCCAGTGTGCGCTTTTACACCACTCACGACAACACGAGCAACACTGGACTGAGCTCCGTAAAAGACATCCCTGAGACAAGAAGCTCATTTCTAATACTGTACTATGGAAAATTAATTACCGGTTATGACTCCTTTCACCGAGGGAAGAATTTTTTTTGAGAGTGGATTCTGAGAGAAAGCCGAGCACCGAAGGCGAAGGGTCTTTCCGAGTGAGTGGATAATCCAGCCCTACACCGGGACTCGACTGTGCGGATTTTGCACCTGCATGTGGGTAAGCGAATAATACTCCACTGGGGTGGAGAGGTGGGATACATCATACATGTGGAAGATATTCCGTACTGTTTCCAGGTAACAAGAAAAGGTAGCAGAGTACTGTGGTGTCTTACTTACCTCTCACCGACCAACCGAACGAAGATAATAAATCTAGCAAAGCAAAGCAACAGGTACTGCCGCATATGAATGAGAAGACACTTGCAGTACAGTACAGTAGAATAATATTCAAGCACGCCACGCCACACCGCTAGATAAGATAAGATAAATCTATCGGCATTCGGTAGTCTCACTCCACATTCAGGCTTCGTGGGCCTCAATCCTCAAGTCTCAAGCCTCCAATTCATTTCGGCGCTGACCGAGCAAATCTCTTCTCATCCATCTCACCCTCCAAAATCGTATTCCCAATCGTCAATGCAGTGTACTGACTGCGGATGACTGCCGTCAGCCAACCGACCCAGCCATCCAAAGAATCAATGAATTACACACGCACACTACATGGCATCGCCTCAATAGTCTCTTGCTCGAGAATCCCGATGACGAGAAAGTGACTTCCTTGAATTTATTTGAATTTGGCTTTCCAATCATGCTTTCCCTCCTGTTACAGTTCAATATCCTTTTCGAGGATATCGAACATCCCATTTACGATCACACCCCTGTCTCTCCTTCCCGCCATTCCCTTCGACCGCACGATATCACAGCGAATCAAATCCAGGTCATCAAAATATAATCTGCTGTGCTCTGCTCTCCATTTCCATACCCTTCCAATCCCCAAAGCAAAGCAAAGCAAACCCAGACTCTCCCCCTGTCCTTGCCTTTTCTTTCTTTCCATCCAAATCGCCAAAATTCCCAGCTTAGTAATCCCCTCCTCTCCCCCTCCCCTGCCCCCCCAGCAGGCAAGGATCCACCATGCACACTATTCACCGGGTGGGTACGTCACTCTTACCGTTTCCAGTCTAGCATCATCAAACACCTGGCGCACATCATTGACTCACACCGTACGAAGTAAGGGTCCTCATACGACGGGAGCAGGAAACAAACCCAACGCGCCGGAACCGCTCGGCAAGCGCGGGAAGTATAGTGGGACTGGGCTGGGGCTGGGCTGAGGGTCCGATGAACGGCTGTGTTGGGGTGGGATTGAGTGGAGTCAGATGGGCTGGAGAGGGATTGCTGATTGGGTGAGCGCGGGAGGATGGCGGTGAAGAATTTCGAGAATGTATGTATGAAAGCTAGATAGGTAGGTCGGTACGTACTTTACGGTGTTGTTTTCGTTGGCAAGTGGTGATTATGCCTGGGAGAGAAAGAAGGCGTTTTCATTTCATGCATTTCATGTTTGCACTCTTGATTGAGAGGAAGAGATACCTATCTATCTATCTATCTATCTAGTGATGACGAGGAATGAATGAATGAATGAATGAAAGTCCTGTCTATCTATTCCTTATAAGAAAGAACATCAAGCGATCTCAACCACCAAAGCCGAGTTCACAACAGCATACTCACCGACCTACCTTACCTGCCCAGTCTCAACCCCTTCACCGCCCACCTTCCCCTCTCCTCTCCCCTCCACAAAAGGAAACACACAAACCAGACCAGTCTTTTTTTTTTTCAAGAGAATCCCTTGATTTAATTACCTAACCCTAAATAACCCACCTAGTTAATCCATCCCAGCAAGCACAGCGGGAAACACCTTGCCTTGAAAGCTCACTCACTCACTCACTCACTCACTCACTCACTCACTTACCTTTCTTTATTTCATTCAACACCGTACTCGTGACGGCGTAAAAGTGGAGTTTCCATTTCCAACCTTCGACACTCCAACGCTCCAACCTCCCCTCCATCTCAGGGTCCAGTTCCACTCCCACTCCCAAGTCCCAGTTCCCGCTCATCCCCCTACCCAAGGTACAAATACCTACGGAGTCTGATCCGTTACCCACATAACCCACCCACCATATTACCCACAGAAGAAAAAAAAACCCCCCACCTACCTACCTACCTACCTACCTACCTACCTACCTAGTAAGGCAACACACAGATACAGGTACAGGTACCTATGAATCATCGCGAAGATCTTCCCCCCACTTTTCTTTCCCGCAAGTGGATAGTAGCTACCTACGTAGACAGACGGCTGGTTTGTAAGTAAGTAATTCCTTCCTTTCTTCTTCCTTTCTTCCTATCTTCCTGTGAAGAAACAAATTGCGGAGCTCTCCTCCCCTCCAAAAAAATCAAAACATTAAAATTTCAAATGAGTGAATCCTCCAAGGCCCAAGGGACTTTTTGGATTTCTTGGCATTTGGGATCGAGATAGGAACGGAGGAATTCTTTTCCTTTCTTTCGTTGGCTCGTTGGCTCGTGGGTTTGGGGATTTTGGTAAGTAGGTAGTCAGGTAGGTGCCTATGGTATGGCACGGTAGTGCGTGCGTTTGCGTGTGGTGGAGAATCCTGCTTGAGATTATGCACGCGTGTGTTGTCAAGGCACGCGCGAGCTTCTCTGTAGGTTGCAGGTGGGTGGGGTTTCGTTCTGTTTATTTACTGCAAGGGTTTGAATCTTGGAACGGGTCAAAGAGCAGAGTAGAGTAGAGTTTGAGTCACTAAGAAATGCAAACGAGGAAAGTGTAAATGTGTGTGGTATGTTTTGTATTTGTTCAAAGTGGTATGGTAATAACTATTGTAGCTCAACCTCTTAATCGAGGGAGCGGGAAATATCCCGAATCGTTCATCCCTTTAACTCCATACGAGTGGTGTGAACCGATTCCGTCCCAGTCCCAGTCCCAGATCCCCATCCCGTGCTGTTCATCCTGTATATCTTCTAATTCATAACCCCGAAAAGAAAAATAAAGTGGTATTATTTTGCTGCTTCTGAAACGCCGTGCCCAATGCTTCGCTGCGAAATCGCTCCAAAAATCGCTGCAAACTCATCCGTAAAGCCCCTTGATGCTCGATATCGACAAGCTTAATAAACGCTGATGGCTGATATCAAGCCCGTCTGCGTCCTTTGCGGAAGGTAGTAGCTTTCGTCGAAGAATGATTCCTGTTCGGACGATTGTATCGAAGCGGTTGGCTTGGAGTAGTAGGATGTGGTTGCGATCTTTTGCTTCTCGGAGAAAGTTGGGAGGGCGTTGTTTGGAGGAGATGGGGGCATCGAATCGTCTTCTGAAGAATCGGAATCGTGATCGAGCTCGGGAGGTTGTTGCGAGTGGGAAGGCGTGAGTTGTAATTGCAGACCCTCGAAGTCCTCCTCTCCATCATCCTCGAATTGCTCCTCTGCTTCCTCGACGATCGCCATGTGGCTGTTGGAGGGACCTCGTTGTAAGAGTGTGAAGCCAGTCTCAATCTCCATATCATCATCAGAGTCGTATTCGCTATCAGAGTCGGAGGAGTCTGCGTCCTCTGCTTGCCAATCCTCCTCGGGGTCCTCGACGATTGTGTCGGCCCATTGAATGTGCTTTGGCTCTTCGATCTTCGAGGCTTTCTTGACGGATTGGTTGAACCAGCTCTCTTGTTCCTGCTCAGCTGCGGCCAACTCGAGCATCAGAGAATCGAGAAGGTTGGCGTGACCAACAAGTAGGCGGAGGTTGTGATCTGCTCGAGCAGCCTCGGAAGAGAGCTTGCCGCGAGCAGTGTGAGCGAGGTAGTAAGTTTGAGTGACAGACATCTTTCGCTTCAATGGTGAGGATGGTGAGGAGGATGCGGAAAAGGTTGATCTGGCAAGAGACGACATTTTGTAAGATTGGTGTGAAATGAGGTGCTCTGATGAATGACTCAAGGCAACGATTTGTGGCGAGGCCGAGAACCGGCGTACGGAAGTCAGGCCGAGTTAGTGATGAAGAAGGGAGAAGCCAACTCGGATAATTGTTTGCGGAATTGTTATAGTTGTAGTTGTAGT
Source organism: Rhynchosporium graminicola (assembly GCA_900074885.1). NCBI lineage: Eukaryota > Fungi > Ascomycota > Leotiomycetes > Helotiales > Ploettnerulaceae > Rhynchosporium > Rhynchosporium graminicola. Next base: position 66,435 of record FJUW01000035.1, read on the forward strand.
TGTAGTTGATGATGATGAGAGTTATTGCTGTAGTTGTTGTGAGTGTATGTTTAAATGTTGTGGATGAGTGTATTGCATTGAAAGGTCATCCTTTGCGGGTCGGCAGGTTGATTATGTATCCAGCTGATTATCCTCAGACACGGTCGATAAAAGCCGACAGCTCCGTACATTCGTTCGTTCGTTCATTCCTTCGTAAGGCCGCGACGAGGACAGGGGGATGAGAAAGCCTGTGATTATCTGATCGCATTCCCGGGTTCCCTGCCACGAGTCACCGGCGCACGCTCCCTCCCCACCTTTCCGCCCATCCTTCGTTCTTCGCTCTTCGCTCTTCGCTTGGCTAAGCAGTCGGGCCTCCAAGACTCACCGGTGAGTGTCGCTCTCAAACCATGCCTAATCCGGTAACTGTAGAGAGCGCTCGGAGACTTCTGTTTCCCACCGGCTCCTGTTGATGCTCATGCCATGCCATGGCTAACGGGCCGTCAGTCTTCCATAATCAAGCCAGGCAGCAGGTCGAACTCAAAGTCCGAATGCCAAAGCCACCTTACCTTACCTTAGTCTATGAAACTGTGGGAATGAGTGAGAATGAAATGATTGTGAAGCCTGGATGAGGGAGGCTTCAATCAATAGGAACTCCATCATGGTAATTCAACACAGTAATCCATCACCGGCTATGTCTCCGGGTTCGTCCGTTTTCCATCGGAGCAATAGCCCACACTTCCTGGAAAATTAGGTATCCTGTTCTCCAGGCAAATATACTCCAAGTCTCAGGCTACTACTGACAATAAGTGTTTCTGTACCCCTTTCTTCCACTAATGCTCTACGACTTGCTTTGCTGCCATTTCCGCCGGGAATCCTCCGGGACGGCTGACACGCTCCACGGTTTTTGGCCTTTAGGAGTTAAGCAACCTTAGGACCATCTCCTGGCCTGAGCTGACAAACCCTCATCTGCTAAAGCTAGGCTGTCTTTGTTACAAAGCCCTCCAGTGATTAAAAACACGAATGTTCCAATTCTTTCCACTGTCGATCATCCAATAGCCGCTGCCGAAACAATAATAATCACTGAAAACGGAAATGATGACCTATCAAAATCCGGCTCCTGGTCTTTGCACGTCCTGAGATTACAGAGCCGGAATAATGGTGATGCAAGATGCACATCAGCCTGACACCTACCTACCCTCTTTAGGGGCCGCGTTGCGAGTCACTAAACGGACTGGCGCCGAATCAAGGCTGGGACTATGTTTCCTGACCGCGCTGTAACGGTGTAACAGTGAAACAAAGTGCATGGAGCAAATTTCATCCCATCTATTTACTCTCCGCGTTGCAATCTGCAGGACATAAGATGAAATTGATCCCTCCGCGTTCATCGCACAGCCTCCACGTCCACGAAACACACGATGCATCCGCTATCTTGAACAGACAGATTACCGGATCTGGAAATACGATGTGTCGCGAATGCACTGACTGGCACTGCGACGCCAGAGCGATGAATGTCGTCTCCATTAATTTGGCAGCCTGCGAGCCACACTGAGCATGCCTGACGCCCTGCCCTGTTGTTGTTGTCGTTGGCCAGTACGCGAATGCGAACGGAACGGTGAAAGGGCGCGCGCGGATGACTCCATCAGCGAATGTTGGAGTGGATAGGCTATGGCTTCACCAAGCCATCCGCAGCACGTAAGCAACATCTGTAACGCGTCGACCTGCCTTTCGGGCCAGCCAGATAGATTCTTGAAAGTTTGCTCGCACGAGCCGTCTGGTTGAACGAACTCAAAGTCCGCTCTTCTGCACTTCTCCCACACTATTGTGACAGCCGGCAGTCATCGGAATTCTTCGCATACTCTTCCCAATCGAGACTTTGAGTGCTCGCTAGGCGCTGACAATCATAGAGGTCTTCAACGTGCACCTTGAGGTCAACCATGGACGTTTGTACTACACCCCCGTGGACTCTCCGCTTGTACTGCAAGATTCGCTGATGCCTCAGGAAGACTGCCTTCTGAGCCGCCTTGGAGATTTCCCAATACGATCAGTCCTACTTCCGTGGACTGTGATACGCAAGTATTAAGAAAGCCATGGCCATGCCCCCAGGTTAATATGACGCATTCCAATGGATGAGCAATAATGATTGCAGAATCTTGCAACTATGCAGCACTGCCTCATGGTAAGGAGTCATAGTCTCTTCCGTAATTGTCCACTTCCTCAGCGACCCGTTGCAATGATCCGCACCTCTATGACCCGAAGATAATTGCGTTGATTTCGTCGTTACACTTTTGTGCGCCTGGTAAAAACATATAACCCGAGGTCCGAATAACGTTAACTTTGACTGTCGTACTGCTTACGAGGTACGAGCAAACCAACCAGAGGCCAGAGTTGTAACCCACGTATCGATTGTTACGGCCGGCTGGTGCAAAATCCGCAACCTTGCTTGCCGCCAAGGCGAGCTATCGACAACTGCGCTCGGACACAAAACTTTAACCTTAACTCTACATTGGTGTTTTTGATTGGCTACCCTACGAGATTCGGCTTCGGCTTCGTATTGCTCCAGCACTCCGAGGGAGTGGGCGGTGACTCGTAGATCAGAACTCTCCGATTGACGGCGGAGTTAAGGGACGGCGATTTAGTGGACGGGCATACGAATGCTGACTGTGCCTGTGAATACATACCGAGTAGTACATTCGTAATATGATGGAGATAAGGCTTGTAGCAAGGCTGAGTAAGTTCCGTCCCTGCTGCCTTAAAAGCGTTATGTGACAATCATCCTTATTCTGTGGTGTTGACGTGTGGGTGCCGCAACCGGTTGTAGACCATTTGGATCATCCCAAGCCATTCATTCCCTCTGACGTGAGGTATAACTACTCGATTGATTGTCCTCAGGAGGCTTGTCCTTGCGGCCGGCATTTTCACTTCGTTTCTTCATGAAAACGCTGAAAGCTTGTAATAGTCTGGCTGATAGTCTTCGAGCCGCTGGAATTTTGATACTGGTATAATCACAATAGACATTTCAGGCAATGTTGCTGATCTTTTTGACATAATCATGAGATGAGAATGAAGGCTGATAGGTCTACCAGCGCGGCTATTCTACTATTGACATAACGCTTAGTATTCTCTGAGGCTTTGGAGACGGCGCTGACCCGAGGGTGAGGAACACAGTAATACGCGCTTGTTAACTACATCTGGAAGTATTGGCTATGTTGAAGTAGAACTAGTGCTGAGCTTGGAGTTGGCGATGGTACAGATATGTCAGCCGGATTTCCTTTATAGGCTGAATCTTGAGTACTCCACTGCTCCACCCCATCGTGATGCTATCATGAAGTGGGTTCTCTTTCACTTTCGAGCTAGTTGCGGCATTCACGTGACTACAGTCACATGTCTGTCGACCACTATGAACTTGCCACTGTACGCGCGACGTTATTGGACCCCTAGGTAGAGGGAAGCCTAAGCATGGGCTAGATTTCTCGTGCAATATGTAGCTCTGCAATGCTTGCAGTGATGCTAGGATAAGTCACGTTGCCGTCAATGACCAGGATCAAGTTCTTCCGTACAAACCATCAATCCCATTAAAGTGTTCTCGGCAATCCACTCAAGTACCGCTGAAGACCCTTTCACGAAACATCCCTCAGTAACATCAGACGATTTAAAGATGTTTCCCCCGACCTACGGCATAGCAGTCCCGCACATGAACTGCCTGAACCCCTGTCTCAAATTGAAACATATCGCGGACTTGGGTACCTGACCAAAACGATCAACCAGTAACATTACACACATGTAACTGAAACATGCAGGAAGCAGACAAAGAATGAGATTGTCTCAAACATATCGAATGTGCCAGTGGCATCTCGGAGACATTTCCTTATGAGTACTGTCAGTGCGATTTTCTTAGTGAGGAAGGTTTTGAAGCTGCCTTTGTGCCAATATCGAGCACATGGAGGACTGCAAGTTCATCTTATTTCCCTTGTCAAAGCGAGTGCTTGCAGGTGTGTCACTTTGGATATGGCATAAATCCTTCCCGTAGCCTGGTTTGGAGCTTTGAATTTCTGGCTTTCTCTCAAAGATCTCCATTTCAGTCCTAGCTCCTTGGCAAATCAATTCTCAACCCAGGTCTGTTGCGGCACCACTGAAGCTGCTGTTTATGTGTTCATCTTAACGTCCAGAAACACGAAGTGCTGGCGTACGTAAGCTCGACAATAGAGCTTTGTCCATCCGTTCGCACATACAATACCATGATTCTGTTATTGCGCCAGCGTTACGCCCTAAATTGCGACTTGCAACAGATGTCTTGGACATAAGAGGAGTTGAGAACCAGCGTTACGCCATAAACTGCGACCTGCAACATAATTCTTGAAATCAAGGAGAGTTGAGAAGATCATGTGACTTTTACGATGGCACATCAACGTGAAAACTTGCCCTTCTCACATTAAGATCTTCTTCAAATACCTGGCTTAGTGACCTCGGTTTGGTAGAATGGTTCAAAGCATACTGATTGAGATTTTGCAGTGATATCGTTGGCTGGTGTACCGTCGCAGCGTTGCTCTGCGGTAAGTGATAGCAAGTCGCTTTTCTACTATTTACTAGTATGGTTGTGAGACGAGAAGCATCAGAAACTGATCGCATGTATCTCTGTTAATTACCACAAGCACGCACGCACTCGTTCAGTATCTCAGTCCTGTTCATGTTTCGTTCATTTTTTTTAAGCTCGTTTGGAGAATCTATCGCTAATGCACAAATTTTTCAGCCACCACTTCTCCCAACACACGTTGCAGACTTCTGCTGAGCACCAATTATTGCAAGTGAAGTCTGGCAGTATTTCCCGAACATCGAAGGAATCCTCACGGACTGTTTCCGGATCTTGGTGATGGTGCTGTCGGGCTGTTCCGGCGCCTTTTGCTATCCACAAGTTCCCCGACCTAGAAAGTCGAATCGGCGGGGATCTGAGAACAAGAGTGTACAGAAAAGGAATTCTTAAAAAGTCAATCGAGCAGTCATTCGTAGACTGTCTAAAGCGTCAAGGTTGTACAAAGTCCTCACCTTCGACTCTCATAAGCCGGCACCGACAAACCAACACTGTGCAGGCCAACTTTAACATCATGTCTCAACCACCCATCACTTCCCTACCAGGGTATCCATTCTTCTACGCGATACCAATCAATGGCTACATCCGCGATGTACCAGACAGGAAAACAAGGAGATCCAGCAGAAGTCGTCTACAAGATCGTCATTCTCTTCCGCCACCATACACCGCAGCACCAGCGTGGTCACCTTACATCCTCGAAGGTCTAGCTGAACTAGACGGTTTGAACGAGATCCCAAAACAGACATACCCAGATCATCAACGGCCATACGAAAAAGAGAAAATCAAACGTCCGCAATCGACACCGCCTGCAATGACCCAGCGGCGGGACTCTCGCCTCCTGAGTCTGTCGACAAAACATTCCCGGACATTTTTCAGACCTCAGATTTCGAGCCCGCTAATGGCTTCGACTTGCATGGACAACGTCAAGGAACTCTTTACCATCGAGGAGCAAGCACCGGTCCGTGGAAATGCCCATTTGGTGTCTCGAGGACCTCTACCTGAGATTGGCCGGGCTGATGAGTATAAGATGGGAGACGAGGAGAGGATACAGGTCGCTCTGATTGAGAGTATATTTCTCATGTTGCATGACCTCCAACCGAGTTATCTACCCCGCCCGGAGAAGATCGTGTCGCAGATTGTGCCGAGACCGTCGAGGACGCATAGACTTTCTCGCCAGCCGTCTGTTAGGATTTCATCTACGCTCGCTTCATGATGATTGAGGTTGAGTTATGGAGAGGAAACCCCGGCAGAACCGGGGCTCGAATTTAGTTGAACTTCTTCCAAAGGCCTTCTCAAAGAATGTGAAGGGTCCAGATGATTATGATTCTGGAGAATCTATCTGTCGGTTTCGGTTTGTGGTTTGTGGTTCTTATAGAGACCCATGTGGAAGTCGATCCTAGGATAAGATGGCAGGAAACTACAAGTCGGCTTGGAACGGGGACTTTTGGAACGCTTAAATCCTCGGCACAAGCTTTCATTTCACATGTACAACATCTGCTATACATTAAATCTGGAGAAAGTCAGGACGCTTCTCTGCTTCCGAGAAAAATGCTCCTCCTAACCTGATTACCATTATCTCTTCTCAGATCATCTAGCGATATATACACATCTGCTGCCTGAATCTTATACAGTTTTTTCCTCAGCTTGTCCTACTCGCTTCGTGCATGATGGTACATCGAAACCGAGTCTTCTCACCCATTCCTAGGGAAGACGCATGGTCTCCAAAGCGAGAATCTCTCCTCAATGTTCCGTGGAGGTAAGCTCTTTCCTAGCCTTAGAGGACGGCTTGAATACTTCACGATCGAGGTTCTCAGGGTATTGCTTCATAGATAGTATCTCCAATCTGCGGCGGCTTCAAGAAGTCCAAAGGCGTTTCCTCTGAAATCTGCCTCTCCTCAGCCCATTGTCGTATAGCATCAAAGTTCTTGCATTTGTGCTCGGTATTGAAATCAACAAATGCCTTGGGGTAATTGCGATCCCACCACACCTGACCCAGAAGTCCGGTGTCGGGCGTGCACATCAGCTGCTGGCGGATGATGTCCAAGCAATGAGATACGTGGTACTGGACGATGTTTTCTTTGTTGACGAAAGCACCTTTCCCTTGGGAGCGGTAATAGTCGATATTGTAGTATAGCGACTTACGCACGAGGTTCAGGCAGTGCAGATGATGGAGGCCTTCGACATTGGCTGGGAAGCCGCCTCCGTACTTGGGGTTGATCTGCACTTGGTCGAATTTGAACCCTGACTTCAGTGCTTCGCTCACTGGAACTGCTACACTCCTGTCTGTGAATTTTGTCAGAATTTGAACTTGTCTAGGGATAGTGGGTACTTACAATCTATTCCCAAGGACTCCCAAGCAGCATCGACTTTGGAATCAGGTCCCCCTATTAACCGGAAGTCGTTCTCTTTCATGAAAGACCCATTGAACCGGACCATATGATAGTTGTTATCAACCTCCTTCAGTATTGGAGCTTTCTGATGTCAGTCTTCGGCATTTTTCCTGCTGAGATAAAGGAACTTACAGTATTTCTGGACATGATCTAAGCACGATCTATTGGTCCACCTACTCCCAATGAAAGTACCCAAGGCCAGAAATGAGATAGAAAAGAAGACGGGCAAAACTATCGCGATCCAAAGCGGAACTACTCGAGCTTGCTTTCTGTAAGTTGGTCCCGAATCTTGGGAAAGGAGTCCCTCGTAGTCTTCTGCGGATCCAGAGTCTCGCCCACTGTTTTCCTCTACTTTTTGGTACTCCATTCTAATTCCAAAAACAAATCTTGATTGCTTTGGAGATTGATTGCTCTGACTGGTAAAGAAACTGTCGAGGAAGTGTATTTGGCCGAGTTTCTGGAGGTGTTTGCAAGAAGTTCGCAGAGGCTACGGGCTTCCAAAGGAAGAGTACAGAATATATTGATGAAGGGCCGAAAGAAAGCCTTACACCCACTACTTACAGCCTCGAGCTGAAAACCTTCTCACATTATCTTCATGAAGCAAGATTCCAATCGGATGTCTTTGGTGCACTTCGTGTTTGCGTCCATCCTATGCAGGCGCCACGCTGCATTAGTGGCAACGATCAGCTCATCACAAGTTCCACAACACGAGCGTTGGCGTGCGATGGAGGATGCAAACAGCCTCACTTATCAAGCCATATACGAGTGACTTCTTGGATTGGCGGATATTTGAAGATCTGATACCATTATGGCCAATACGAGAAATTCTGACTTCCTAACGAGTACCCCGCATCGTGTATAGTGTAATGTGCGCCTCCACCCTCCTCCGCCTTACGATTCACTCAGTGTCTTGCCAAGACTCTGCTCGAATGCGCCCGCTAATGTTTCTTTAAATAGACTCCCGAAATCTCAACAACACCAGTACTGACCACCAAGGATGTCATTCCCTGATGGCTGAATTTGTTCAGAATGGCTTCATGATTTGCCAGCCCGTCCACAAGGAATATTCCCTAAGCCTAAGACTGCTGAAGGCACCTGGTCGGCGAGCGATGTGGTAGCTACATGCATAATCTCGATCCAAATGTCTTAAATTCATCAAGCTCACGACATGGTGCCACGAGAAATACTGTACGTCCCTCGGTATGCGCGGAACAAGCTTCTATAGACTCTTGTGCTGAATGGAGGATGTTGCGCCAACGCCAGTGTCAGAGGCGCATATGTCTCCTGCGACGCTACGCTTCGATACGAGAGAATTCGTTGGTATCGAGTCTAGCGTCCGAACTTTTCTACCCCGAAGCAGTTTATCATGAGTATCATCTGACGATGATTGAAAAGAAGCTGCATGTAGCTATTGAATGCAATATGAAAGCTGCATTCAGTTCCACAAGAAAAGCTACTTCCACTTTATCATACGAGGTCTAAGTCAAGATCAGCGCCACAATTGGCCAAAGTTGGGGTTCCAGTACGGAATCAGCCATGTAGAATCTCAGGACATGATTCGAAATGCTTAGTCGAGTTGCCAGTACGAGCGGTGTGGACGATGGTATCACTTTGATCCTATGGATGCAAACTCTCCCATTCGCATTTGCCGAGAGAAGACGAAGAAGTCTATGGCAACCCTCCTACACCGATCCTGAGCCTGCTCGTCATATTTCCAAGCATCCCACCAAGTAGAGGCTGTCAAAATCTTTATATATTCCCTCTCCCACTCGAGTGGATGATTCATATCACATCTCATCTTCTCTAAGCAGTTCAGTTCCAACTCCAAAGCCTCATCCAAAACTTCCATACAAAATGCGTTTCTCTCGCCTGGCTATCTTCGCAACTGCTTCGGCAGTATGTGTTTCAGCTCTCCCAGCTCCAGCTCCCGAAGCGGCACCAGATGCTGCCCCAGTTGACTATGGCAAATATGGCGGCAAGTACTCTTACACTCGTTGACTATGTTATTCACATTGCTAACTTTTCCATAGACTATGGAAGTACGTGAACCTCAAGGACGTGTCCCTTTGAGATTGACTTCTGACATGATTTCCAGACTATGGCAAATATAACGACTATCCAGCTCCACCAAAGCCATCCCCACCTCCAACTTGTGAGTTAAATTCCCCAGACCGAATTCTGTAGTCTATTCCAGACTGGGAAGATGCTGATGAAACAATCAGCATATGGGAAATATGGCTCCTACGGAGCTTACAAGCGTGAGCCAGAGGCCGAAGCCGAAGCCGCTCCTGCGCCTGTTGCAGAAGCCGAGAGTGTTGAGAAGCGTACAGACTACGGGAAGTACGGCGGTGAGTTCAAATTTCGTTTCCGAGTCCAATAACTTGACTAATGACAACGTTCAAAAGACTACGGCAACTATGGGAAGTACAACAACTACCCACCTGCGCCTACGCCTACGCCATCCCCACCTCCAACTTGTAAGTTTGATTTTCCATCAGAACGTTCCGATCACTTATGCCAAACCCTTTTATCTTGCCACCGACAGTAAACTAATGAAAGTTCCAGCGTACGGAAAATACGCCTCTTACAAAGCTTACAAGCGTGAGCCAGAGGCTAAAGCCGAAGCTGCTCCTGAGCCCATTCCAGAGCCAGAGGCAGAGGTTGTTGAGAAGCGCACCGACTATGGAAAGTATGGTGACTATGGCAGTAAGTAAGCTCTGATCCGCATTCGAACCTATCATTGACCCTTCTTCTACAGACTACGGGAAGTACAACAAGTACCCAGCTCCCCCCGCACCAAGCCCTCCACCAACGAGTAAGTATAGCCCACGTTACTTGATTTGTCAATCTTTTCTTATCTAATGTACGTTACTTTTCGGATCATACTGACGCCTTCTCCGCAGGCTATGGAACTTATGCTAGCTACGGCTCCTACAAGCGTGTCGAGGCCGAGGTTGAGGCTTAGACTGGAGGTACTGTGATGCGAGAAAATCGAAGGCCTGTGAAGTGAATGGAAACAACGGCGGTCTTTTTGGGGTAGAACGCAATGGCAAATGGCCGAATTAATACACTCCTTTATAGTTAATGTAATGCTATCATTTTATGATCCTTATTCATCAGGACTTGCCGAAACAACCTCATCTCGGCTAACAAGCTTCCAATTACTATACTGGCAAAATTCGAAGTTGTTGAGTCTTGCTTTTTTAGGTGTACTGTAAGTGAATCCACCAGGTGTTTCTAGATAAGAACCAAATAGCTCCCAGAACCCTGGGCTCTTTGATACCGATTGCAACTTTAGTACACATCAAACGCGACACGGTCTCAGCATAAGTTACTTGTACCAGCAGCCCAAAGCCAAGAACTGCCTTCCGTTATGCTATTCAGTAAATCATGGTTAATTCTCTTTCTGACGAATAGAATTTCTAGCGCTTTCAGAGAATGTTCAAGGTCAAGCTAATCATGCAATACTAGGTCGGAGACTCTTCTTGACATACCATTATCTTTCAGCGGTACTCTAGCAAATACAAGACACCTTATCGGCAGCTGTCATGCATGAGCAAGGACGTCAAACTCAGTTGCTTAATATTTGCTCCGTAGTCGATGTCGTGGGTGAGCAATTGGATACAATGCCATCTCGTCAAAGACATCTGCGACATTGATTGATTCCTTCTGGTGAAAAGGTAGCGAGATTTATAATAAGAGAGATCGAAAACACCAGCTCTTCCCAAAAAGCTGTATATTCATAGACATATGAGTATATTATGGTAAGGCTGAGAATGCCTTGTCAGCCGCAGCCTGATACTCCAGCCAGCTTGATCCTTCAGCCTCCAATCCCTCATCCAAATTCAGGTCCAAGCCTTATTACTCGACTCCGCCCCCTTCCATGCAGCATCAACTCATCAAATGCCCTTGAATGCAACATATCCTGAATCTTCTCATCGATAAATCAAGCTATCTGAGCCTAAAGTGGTACTTTCTGACTCGAAGTCATAAAATTGATCTTCGCGACTTGTCGCTTAGTGCACGTGAGCCACGTATCGATACTTCAACGCCGTTGTGAACCTATCCTTGACACATGAAGCAGATGGGCGCGCAACTCCTACATATTCAGAAGCGTCATAATAGTCTGAGTTTACATTCACCCAATTACATAAAGTTAAGTCTAATGGATTTCAGTGTTTACTTTTCGCAAAGCGCTCTTGAGATAAATCCATCAATACACCACAATTCCGAATCCCCATCTTTAGCCTTTCTAATCAAGATTACCTCTCCTTCACAGAGCACCACATAGATCAGATAGAAATTATGAAAGACGATTTCGAATAATGTTTACAAGAGGGTATTTCATGCAAACTTGAATCATAGCAACAAACATTTCAGCGCTCGCTTAAGTTCGCTAAAAAAAAAATTTCATCTCATCTTTGAGCTGGGATGCCGATGTTCCTAAATGTGCATCTACACCTGTCAACGTTAGTAACGCTGATGAAGTACGTTTGACTTTCCGCTATTGAGAACAATGTTTAGCATCTTTTCTAACTCCGTAGAAGCGCGGGTATGCAGACTTTCCTTCGTCCAGCAATTTCCTCATTTAGTCAACCATACTTTCGGCAATACAAATAAAAAATCACGTTGATGGCGCACCAAGATCAACAAAACACCTCGTGCTGAGTTACTCACAGGCAGGATTGAGGCAAGTAGGGAAATTCCGCCTGGCCTGGCGAGGCGAAACCTACAGTAGGTAGACGGGGCTGCAGTATGTGTAGTAGTGGTATATGTATTGGATCAGTTGCCAAATGTCCAGGAAGCCGCATCTTCTCAATTTCTTTTTGAAGATCCTGGATCCATATACTTCGAAATTGATGGCTGAGGGACCTATTGAGCTGCTTGAATATTCCCGGCGTCAAAATCAACTACGAGGAGGGGTTTTCGTCTCATATCTCGCCTCGTTTAGATCCTCGTGCCCCCACTAAACCCCATCTGCCGTCTCCCACGATGAGTCTATGTCTAGCACCAGTGATTGTGAGTAGGGATGCATGTTGTTGCGCGCTTCCTTTAATCTGCCAGGGTTCAATGCTCTAGATTGAGGATGGGTCGAGTTTGAGGCATCACGATTCTGGGGATAGGCCTGGGCATCATCATTATCTTCCTCTTGCCAAGAGCACAATCATAACGTTCTATTGATGTTTCGGAGCGTCCATCACTTTCAGTAGCGCACCGTGACAAGTTAGAATTATCATCCGCCACGATTTTCTGTGCTTCGGCTTGAGGATTTTGGAGGCCAGAATCTATCTGTGCTCCATCCAGGAACTCTTGCCCATTCCTCCTCCACTTGGCTTCAATTGTAGTGTTGTGACTCTTTTATAGGGTCTGTTCACCCAGCTTCACTCGCTCCTAGGGAAGTAGAATGAAAAAGTATCATGTTCACTACAGCCTCCTTGATGATTTGTGTAGGGTTAGTTCTGAGGATAAGTGAGTCTTCAACTCGAGGAATTTGATAATGCTCTCCCTCATCTTCAATTTAGCCTGCATCAAGAGAGGCAGCTTGCGATCTGGAATCCTTAAAAGCAGCTTTGAGCTTCATTCTCAAAATATTCTAGCAAATCCGATCAGCCATTATCCACTTAAACAACAACATGCTCAATATGAACCTGAAAGCATAGGTTTCCTGATTGTTAATTCGCAGCCCTGTTCTTGATCAGACTAAGAAGGAGTTGTAAGCTACTATTCAAGGGTTCTAGAAAGCCAGAAAAGCCTCTCAATTCTAGCATTTTACCTTGTTCTGCATCCACTTCATCTTCGACTTGAACCGAAATTTGATTTCCTTGTACGGTTAGATTCTGTCCATCACTCTATACTTCCATAACCAGCTCACACTGGACGATCAATCCTGGGATCACGCTGATATCTGATCCTTAAGGTTAGATTCCAGCAAGATTCCGCACCTCGGAAGAGAAGAGCAGAATCTTATTCCCCACCGGAAACAAGTGATGCAGCGGTGCTGGAAAGAGCGAGGTAGAGCTCGAAGCCAGCGTCGCCTATGCCAACGATGCCAGCAACGACTGCCAGTAACTCAGCCATATCGTCAGGATATGACCATATATTCTGGCTGTTTGACTATATGGCCTCTGAACTAAGAGCTGCATCTCCGAAGGATCGTAGAAATGAAGATGCTCCTCTTCGCTTAAGAGTCTTGAATTTGAGCTGAACGTTGGCGACTTACTGAATGATGTGGCTGAATTTCACAGCTATGAGGCGCATCCATAGGCGTATTCGATACTTTGAAGTGGCTTGCAACGTACGACTTAATGGCCAAGCAATTATGGAACTATTCATCAACAGTCCGACTCTGAAATTGCGTTCAAGCCAGGCTGGGATTAGAATCGGAGGAATCGCTTATTTATTTGCACAACATTGCCTGCCTCTAGATCTGAGTGGTGCAAAGCTTTGTGAACAGTGTACTGCCCAGTGCACTTAGACCTTTGGTTTTATTGCACAAAGATAAATAGTAATAACTTAAACAAACTTCATGGAAGTCCAAATGCTACCTACCTTTCCCTCGGAGAAATAGATGGCCGATTTTTGACATAGAGCGTGTTTCTTAACGAAACAGCAATTCATCAGTTTTCTCTCAATCGGATACCTTTGAAAATTACTTGAACAAAGTCTTTGACTATTTCTTAGTATCTCACTGAACTCTCGCAAGCTTTCCCCAATTTTACGTTGAGGAATAAAATATTATTCATGTTGACATTTAACGGTCTCGCTTGTCAAAATCAGCCATCTATTTCTCCGACGGAGAGCCTACCTAGGTAGTAATCTTGCCGTGACCGAGCTGCACGTGACTCGGAACCTTGGAAACGCGGCGATCGGGATTTCGTTAGACTGTCTCTGGTAATCATGACCTCGTGAACTTTTGCCTCTCTGACTATAATATCTAAGCCAAAAGTCGACTATTCCGTACTCCGATGCGACAAACCTTGGAGGCTGCTCAATCACAATTCGTGACCCTCCTCCGATCATTTCTACACAATCATGCACTCTGTCCTGCGACAATCCAGCAATATTGCTAGGATATCGAGGTCCTCTCTCCAGACAGCTGCGAGGTCATCACTGCGCTCCACGAATCATGCACCATTATCCACCTCCATTCGATGCGTGCAACAAGCTCGATTATACTCGAACAAACAAAACACTAAGAAGGATAACGAAGGAAAGCAAGATGATACGGATTTAAAGGACAAGAAAGCTTCTGAGACGCCATCCAAGACAGCTCCCGGGCCGGAGCATCTTTATGATGGTCAAACGCCACTATCAAAATCGTCGAAGGATGGAGAATCCAGTGAGCCTGAGCTCGCAGAGGGCATGGTGAAGATGAATCCGGAAGACGAGAAAGCCATGCGTGATCTACTCAACACGCTCAAGTTAGGGCTGCCGAAGGCCCAGGTCGCGATTATCGAGGAGGCTTTCGTAAATATCCAGAAGGAGGGTGTTCCGAAGGAATTGAAGGACTTGATGGAAGAAGTGAGGGGAAAGCCTATGACATTATCGACGGCGGCTAAATTGACAAGGATGGCGACGATAATGCAGAGGAAGCAATCTGAGAGGAGCACAAAGACAGGTTCTAAGACAGATTCTTCATCGAGCGAACCAAAGAACCCATTCAGTGGTTTTGGTGGCCCGCCGCTGGGAGGAAACAAGGGAGGCAATAAACAAGGACAGGAGGGAGGCTTCAAGGTGGGGGATGTCAAGGTCGATCTGAGTACTCTGTTGCTGTCGGCGTTCGTTTCGTACTTGCTATACAGAATGGTTCTACCCGGAGAGAGCAGGCGTGATATCACATACCAGGAGTTCCGCAGCACGTTTCTCGATAAAGGATTGGTCGAGAAGTTGACAGTCACGAGTGCAGGCAAGGTCAGAGTAGATCTACATCGCGAAGCTACCCAGGCCATGTTCCCAGATTCTCCGGCGGCCAATCCCAACTTCCATTACTACTTTTCCATTGGTTCCGTGGAGTCTTTTGAACGACGACTGGACCAAGCACAGGACGAGCTTGGTATTTCTACTTCGGACAGAATACCTGTCAATTATGCCCCCGAAGGCGATGCTGTCTGGGGGCTGGTCTATAGCTTCGGTCCTACAATCCTCTTTATTGCAGCCATCTTCTATATTTCGCGGCGAGCATCAGGAGGTGGTGCAGGAGGAGCTAGCGGTGTGTTCGGCATGGGCAAGAGTCGAGCAAAACAGTTCAATCACGAGACATCAGTTAAGATTAAATTCGCTGACGTTGCCGGTATGGACGAAGCTAAGGCGGAGATTATGGAGTTTGTCTCTTTCTTGAAAACCCCAGAGCAATTCCAGCGTCTAGGTGCAAAGATTCCTCGTGGTGCCATTCTTTCTGGTCCTCCTGGAACAGGTAAAACTCTTCTGGCCAAGGCTACCGCTGGTGAATCTCAAGTACCATTCTTCAGCGTTTCCGGTTCCGAATTCGTGGAGATGTTTGTTGGTGTAGGTGCTTCGAGGGTGCGTGATTTATTCACTATGGCAAGAAAGAACACGCCTTGTATTATCTTCATCGATGAGATCGACGCTATCGGGAAAGCTCGTGGGAAGGCTGGATCATTCGGCGGTGGAAACGATGAACGAGAAGCCACTCTCAATCAGATTCTTACCGAGATGGACGGATTTAACACTACCGAGCAAGTGGTTGTTCTCGCTGGTACCAACAGACCTGATGTTCTTGATAAGGCGCTTATGCGTCCTGGTCGTTTCGATAGACATATCTCTATTGACCGACCTACCATGGATGGACGAAAGCAGATTTTCATGGTTCATTTGAAGAAGATTGTTACACACGAGGATCTGGAGTTCTTGACCGGACGTCTTTCAGCTTTGACTCCAGGATTCTCTGGAGCTGACATCGCTAACTGCTGTAACGAGGCTGCATTGATTGGTAGGTTTTTTACATCCTTGGTTGCTGTTGATTTGCTAATACCGTTTAGCTGCTCGAACAAGCGCGAAGTCTGTCGCAATGCTTCATTTCGAACAAGCAATCGAACGTGTGATTGGTGGTCTTGAGAAAAAATCACTTGTCCTCTCACCAGAGGAGAAGAAGGTTGTTGCATATCACGAGGCCGGCCACGCTATATGTGGATGGTACTTCAAGTATGCCGATCCTCTGCTGAAGGTCTCTATCATCCCACGTGGACAAGGAGCCCTCGGATATGCCCAATATCTTCCCGCTGGCGACTCCTACCTCATGAATGTCAACCAGCTCATGGATCGCATGGCCATGACCCTCGGCGGTCGGGTATCAGAAGAACTCCACTTCGATACTGTCACCTCCGGCGCCTCGGATGATTTTAACAAAGTCACTCGTCTGGCCACAGCAATGGTCACCAAGTGGGGTATGAGCAAGAAGCTCGGCCCTCTTCATTTCGAACAAAATGAGCAAGCTCTGACTAAGCCATTCGCTGAATCAACAGCCCAAACCATCGACTCAGAAGTCCGCCGCATTATCGACGAGGCATACAAGCAATGCAGGGACCTACTTGAGGAGAAGAAATCCGAAGTAGGCATTGTCGCAGAGGAACTCCTCTCCAAGGAAGTCCTAGACAGAAACGACATGGTGAGGTTATTGGGCCACAGACCATTCGATGACAACAAAGACTTCGCCAAGTACTTTGGCGGTACTGGAGAGAAGAGTGCGCCTCCACCTTTTCCTACTGACAACACGGATAGCCCGCCTGAGGCGCCACCGGCGATCTAAATCAATGCGAGAAGGATTGTAAAATTATCAAGCTGGACAAGGAGATGAAGACGAGATGTGGAAGCAAGGTGGTGGCGAAAGACTGAAGGGGGGATCTCGGGAACTGCTACTCATCTACTTGTACGGTAACAGCATAACACAGGCGTTGCACGGGTCAGCAATGCATTTCCTGCCTGGTTTCAGAGCAGGCTAAAACGTATCGATCAATCACACTTCACTCAGCCTGTTCTCTTTTGCTGTCTTTCTGGATTTGCGAGTTGGGTTGATTTCTGATCGTGGATTTGACGATTGTCTAAGCAGGGGGTTGGCAGGTAGGAAGGGATAGAAATCAGAGTTAGAGGATGTAGATGTACCCAAATATATAGATACCTTTGACTGGGCTAATATTGAAATTCTGTTAGACTAGCCATAGCAAAGACTCTTCTTCGGTTTCTTCCATATTCCTCTTATTTAGAATCAATAGGGTGCTCCTATACAAAGTGCTACATTCAAAAAATAACCTACCAGCCTCTCGTACAGATTAAAGGTTCATGAAGGAGTTCGTTGAAGACTGATAATTTATGGAACGCGCCGCCACTGTTCCTTACCATCGCCGAACCGCATTAGCGAGTCGCAACTTCTGACTTCTCAGTACCTGCTTGAAGCTATTGGCAGACTGGAACGATACTATCCTACTGCTTTACAATGATACGTCATTGAGATTAGAATCATGAATGGGTATGAAAAGGTCAGACTTCGGTACTTGATGTCCCTCAAAGCCATTAGCGAAGTAGTCTGAATAGTGGCGGTTGATAGTTGAAGGACCATTCGGAGATCTTAATCTGGCCATTGACCACAGACTATCATCAACAAGGCCCCATGGAGCTCCTCCAAAAGCCGGGATGGTTACTACATTCTCAGTACATCACTTCATCTCCAAAGTGAACGGTGCCTGGCGAAAGTATCCGCTTCTACTTTACCCAGCCTCTTCGGGACAGAACGCAATCATAGCATGCTTTCGCAAAGAAAACAGAGGACAGGTGGGCATAAATCAGATCATCGCTATCACCAAGGATGGACGCTACTTTTGAGAATGGTGCTGGAGGCCTAGCTCGCTAATCAGTCGAGGATTTCTGTTTAGAAAACATCTTGGGTTTGTCTCCGATTCAGCCGCGGAGATATTGAGCCAACAAAGCTCATAATTGGAAACCATATTACCTTGATTGCCGTTTCGAGTCTTCTGAGGAGTCCTGAATGACACAAACGCCATCAATCTAGAGGTACCGAACTCCTAGCCTTCGAGTGATACAAATTGCGTCGCACAAAATCGGCAGTAGAGTGAATATCGTCAAAAGTTAGGTTTGTTTCTCGAAAATTGACTTGTTTATTATGTATGAGATTCCTTGGGGTGTGTCAAAGTCGCATATTTTGCGACGAATCCTTGCGGTATCCACAACCATGGCTCGTAAGATCCGTCTACTGGACCTAAATCTATGACACGATCCGGAAGCCATGTCTCTTCTTGCACCACTCCAGACAGATTTTATGCCTCTGAAAGCAGTCTTTGGTCCACTGCTGGATCCACCCAAGGACTTCATTAGAGATTTAGAGTCCGCTTCCAAGCAAGCTAATATCTTGGCCACGGCCACCTTCATCTGGATTCAATCAGGAAGTTACCTCTTGACCAGATCAATAGTGTCTACCTGATTCTCTGCTTGATCTCAAGGGGTAGCTACCATAGTCACCAACTCTTGCGAATAGCTCCACACTGCCAAAATTTGCTCGTAGAAGTAGGTTAACAACACCATCTAGTAGTGCGGTTTCCTCTCTCTGTGTCCATATTCGGGGGCCGTTCAAACTTCGCACTATAAGCGTGCAGAGATGACACCCTTTGGTGCTTGTTATACCTTCTGCACATATCTCCTTACACTGCTTAAGCTATGTGACTCGACTAGATGTTCATACCGTTGACGGACCGTTGACGGACCGTTGACGGGCATTTGCTGAGGTAAGAATGCAGGAGAATAACCTGTGCTTACTCATTCTTGAAAATCCGATATTGTTTTCCATCATTGGGTAGGCTTAGAAAGGTCTTCCGAAGATGAGAACGTTAAATTATGACATTACAAAGTTCAAAATTAACGAAGTCAAAATGCTTCTGGTATGCCATGAAGCTGAATTCCATGTCTCAATTGATGATTCGTAGTGTGTCGCAGAAATACAGAGCAAACACATTATCTGGACTTGTTTATATCACAATGACAACTTCGGGTAAATACTCATCATACCCAAATAACAGTCGGTAGAAGCATGTTTGGACGTCAATACCGCAATTTTAGCAAGCGAGCTGTCCCCCAAAATTCCTCAGCCTCGCCGAATTCACGCTAGCCAGTCGCGACTTTTGACCTCGAACATCGAGGTTGTTTCGCAAGCTCCCACCCATCCTCCATCCCTTCCCCTATGATCCCATCTCTCGAGCAGCAGCAAGATGTCGTCCTCCTCTTCACAGCGCGTTATCCACCAGGATTATATCGCAAGAATACGATACTCGAACGCTTTACCACCACCTCCTAACCCTCCCAAACTCCTCGATATCCCCAATACTGGCCTTGCATCAGGTCAATATACAACGCCCGGCTTCGCATCACGACTTGCGCGTGATCAGCCACTCAATATCGAGGCAGATGCCGAACTGGGTATGCCATTGGATCTGGTGGGCATGCCTGGCATTTTCGATGGTGATGAGAGTTGTAAGTTATGCGCCAAAACAGCTCGGAGCGCAATTGTCTAATTGAAACTTCTACAGCCATTCAAGCTCCATTACATCCGCCGCCAGTCCACCCACACGATCGCGCCCTTCTTCGTCCTTTGGCCTCACTAGGAAAGCCCAAGTTCTCCGACTCAGGGGTGTCCTTCCTCCGTCGAACGGAATACATCTCCAACGCCAGCAAGCCCAATCGATTCGAATCCACAACCTCGAGATCTCTGATTGACAAGACAGGAAGTAGGAACAAGCGTGCACCTGCGAACGCTAATAAAGAATCGCTGGAATACATCAAGAGCCAAGCCGAGAAGTCCTTCACAATAGCATCCAACATGCTCTCCAGCCTCCGCGATATCCGCCATCCCAGCGGCAAGACCAGCGTCAGAGTAATGGAAGCTTATCCTATCCTCCCAGATCTCGATTCCTTCCCTGATGCAGGCGGTTACTGCACCATAAAATTCAGCACCAATCCCGTCCCACCAAGCTCAACGTACGATATCCGCCTCGAGAACTCCTTATTAAAACCGGTGGAAGCGTCCGAGGAAGAAGAGCGTGCTAGGCAGCTGATCAGAGATAATTACGAGCGAGATCCAGAACATTATCCTGCTCCGGGTGAAACCCTGGAGTATGAATTCTTCATGGCGGAATCGGCATCTGATGCGAGGCGCTTCAAGCGCAAGTTTGATACCTTGGATCCAGAGAAGGATAGTGTAGACTTGTATACCGAGAAGACGGATAGCGGTGCCCCATGTTTCAGGTACAAGCGTGTCCGTCCCTACGAGAGCGAGAGTACATCCGGATCCATCGCCAACAAGTTCGACGACGAGATCGTCATCGCTGTGCACGATGGGAAGGACGGTCTACATCAGCGAGGCGCCTACTACTACCCAATTGTGCAGAAGATCAAGATCCGACCTCAGCGAAATAAGAACATCCAGAGTAAGAGGAATAGATATACGCCAGGGGCGCCGAAAGAGGATAGTGAAAGGCAGACGGATTATCTGCAGGTTATGATTGAGGAGCCGGATGAGGTCATGAAATACGAGAGGGGTATTTTCAGAACGATGCCTTATGGGAAGGAGTTTATTGAGGACGATGGAGAGGGAGATGCTGAGGGAGACGCCGAAGGGGAGGCAGACGATGATGCTGCTGCTGTTTCTGCTGCTGCTTAGGTTTGAATAGAGATCTATGCAACCTGAAAGCAAAGTGGCAGAAATCAGACAAAATACGCCTATCCACCCTCTCAATCTCAGATCTGCCAAGACATGAGGAACATTCGACAATCTCTAGCCAGCGAGATCATCAATCAGCAAGCAACTGATTCTAGGGTTCGGGAAGGAAAGCAAGGGAAAAGGAAAAGGAACTCAAAAGCCCACGTCACAAATTGCAAAACCCAAACCTGGGAACTTCCTGGGCGTGTTAGAGAGGGCATCGCATCGCATAGCAAGGCGTCGTCGCGTTCAATAATTTGCCGTGGCGGCGAGTCATGTAAAGTAGATACAAGAGGATACGAGATGGCGCGCAATATCAGGAAGAAGACCGACATGCAGACAGGCTCGACTTTACTTTTTCGAAATGGTGTCAGCTTTCTTCTTTTCCTTCAATGCCAGACAGACAATGCAGATATGGTGTAACTAAGTACAAGGAAATGTATAGTCGAACACAGGTATAGAAACTAAACTAAGTTCAAGTAAACCCTTCGAGCCATAGCTACTACCTAGTTGCCTGTTGACGAGTTGATTCTAAGCAAGAGAGAGCACCTCGGAATATTTACCCTCACACTCACTTCCTCACTCGCTTCCTCACTCACTCACTAATGGTGCCTGGAAGGAGGGAAGGGAGAAGGAAACGGGGGAATTTCCCACTGTCGTTGAATTGACTTCTGGAGATCATTTGCAGCTAGCTTGTGCTCCCGATCCCACGTCAGCCTCGATCTCAATCTCAATCATAGATTCGACTCTCTCTATCTCACCATCTACTTATTCATTGTGTCCAAATAAGTCCCGTCATTCAAATGAAAATTCACAAGAACCAGAAGCCTTATAAGAGAGGGAGAGTTGAGATGAAATACATTTTATTAATGCATACATACATATAACCCCCCACCCCCAACCAAACAGCCAGCCAGCCAGCTCAGCCAAGTAACCCTATCGCCATCTCTATCCCGCCATCCTACTCCTGATTCATGTAGAGAGACGCAAGGAAAGAAATCACGCTGTACATCATCTTGAGACTGGAAAGTACCCACTCACTCCACCCCATCCAGCCCAAGCATCATCGTATCGTGAGTAGAGACATCAAACAATAAACATAAACACCTTCCGACAATTCGCCTGGCTTGTAGCTGTAGCTTCGAGATGCTATCTTGCAGCCTTCCCATGCTCCCTCTCCCCATATCCGTTTGAATCTCTAGTATTTTCATCTTCCTCTTCTGCTCCGCCATCCACGACTTCGAGATCAAGGCGGTGTAACTTTTAAAAATTAACACTCCTTCGCCCATCTGATCTGATCCTCGCTGGCTGTCTGATCATAGTCCGTTTTATCATAAATATAGCTGGTTCAGGTCTAGCTGAAACCTCATAAAAGCTCATCATATCTGATGCTGCAAATGCTGATTATTACTCTGTTGCAACGACGGATCACCCACAATCCCATTCTCGAAACTAGGGTACGCGCCACCCGTCATATCCGCCCAATCCCATTCGAGGGTCATAGGCATCTGCCAGAGATCTTGCGGTACAAAAGGTTGTTGGAAATTGTTCATATTGAGCGGGGAATTACTCTCGTTGCCATTTCGGTAACCTTGGATATCCGCAAAGGGCGACGTCATGCCTTGCGGTGGAGTCGTGTATTCCCCTCCGTTGTGGTTGTAGTCTGCTTGCCAATTTGAATTGGGCGAGCCGTTAATTGGGACTGGGCTGAAGCCATCTTGTAGGACGATGCCGGGCGAGAAGATCCCTGAGACGGCTGGTACTTGGGGGGCCATTTGTGCGTTGGGTGGGGCACCATTCTGAGGCACGTTCGATACTGGAGGGCCTCTGGACTTACCAGGCTGCTCCTCGTTGTTGTTCTTCCTCTTCCTCCTTGAGGAACTATCTTTTTCGGCTTTGTCGAGCACGACTTTGGCGATTCTCTCGAACTCCGAGCAAACACCTAACATTCGTTTCACACCTCCGTTCTCTTCTTCCGTTCCCAGCATTGACAGAAAGCTGACGACTAAATTCATTAAGCGAACATCGGATCGTGCTCGGGGATCTTGTGGATTTTGGAGGATATTGCCGAATAATGTGACGAGAGCAGAAACCGGGAAATACAGTATCAGCCTAGACCTGTTAATATCCTTGCATGCCACAGAATCCAGAAACTTACCAAACACAAGAAAAGTCTCCTTGAGGGACGTATTTGATGAGGTGGATAGAAGCTCGCGCAGCTGATACACACAATGCAGCGGATGAAAAGACTCTGGGATTGAGGGGTCTCGCATTCAGACCTTGGATAGCATAGTTTGACAAGCGACTCGTCCAGTAACCGTGGTGCACAGACATTCGATGAATGGTTGTTAAGCAGTTATAATACGCAAAGTGGAGAACAACGACGTGTAATATTAAAGGTGTATGCGAGGCTTTGATTTCGTGTTCCGGCCGGAAGTCCACGGGAATACTATCTTTCCATTCTTCCAATATGTGGTCTAGCTCCCCAATAGTATGGAGAAGCTCACCATCAGATTGCTTCGAAGCCTTCGTCGAGTACAACTGCTTGTAGACTTTGCTTTCGATTGTTGCAAACTCGCACATCAGACGGAACAAGTTGACCTTGCCTTTTCCATCAGCGAGAGGAATGTTTCCAATGTTATCTTCTGGATCAGCACTTGGTAGGTCAACATTCATATCGTCGTCATCCTGGGCCGGAGGTCTCCCCGACCGCAGGCAAATATCCTTATCTAACATGTATCCAATCCAAAATACTCGTTTTCGCTGTTCGATCTCAATTGGATTGAGATTGAAGCCAGAACCTCGCTTATGAAGTCCAATGCTATGAGATGATCGGATAGCGGCGGCAACAAGGAAGAATGAGGGCTGAGGATTTGGCGTGCCCTGTAGAAAGAGTGCCATGCCCAGGAGAGCTTGAACACTAAGCAGGTCCGTATTGCGCATCGTCAGCTCAGTGACGACCGCTATTGCGTTCTTCAGGTAGCCCCAAGCCTTCTCATCCTCTGCCTTTGGTACCAAGTTACTCATGACCCGTAATCTATGAGCAAGAGCCAGCGCAACGTTCAAAGTCGCCCACCATCCTGATCCTTCGTATGGATCTTGGCTGTATTGCCGGTCGACCAAATGCATAAAAGTGGGTTGATGGAAAAGAGGGAACATGCAGTTGAAGTTCTCGAAAAAGTCCTTGAGAAGAGACAAGCATTCGCTCTTCGGGGGTAGTCGTCTGAACACCCGTCGTTCAAACAGATCTCCGAAAACCTCTGGCTTCCAATACATCCACTTATTTTCGTCCACGGATGCTGAGGATATCATTTGCTGGAAAGATGAGTCGCCAGTCTTTTCATTGACCCAGGAAATACCTTTCGGCGAGAAGATGGAAAATCCAGAGGAAGATCCTAGTTCTATCAGTGTGTTTCCATGTATCAGTTCCTGTCCAACATACCAATATATCTAGTTTCACCACAGTTATTTGTGACAAGAGAGCACATCATATCCGACAGGGCTTCGACCTCTCCCTCCGACTTTTCTGGTGTAGCGCTTCTAGGCTTCTCTTTATCACCATTCGTATTCGAAGGTTCCGGTGACACTATCGCGCTTCGAGGGGTTGTTCCATTCCCTTCATGCTGTGAGGCCAGAGATGGCGAATTTGGGTTCGATGCCGGTGCTGCCGCCAAACTATCTGTTTCCCTCTTGTCTGCAAGTCTTTTTTCAAGTGTTCCCAGATCCGTTCGCCCATTGTCGTCTTCCGTAAGGAGCCCTATGACGGTCAGTACCGTGATAGCAACAGACCTGTAGACTCCTCAAAAACAAAAAAGCATACCGGATAATCTTAACAGGCTCTCCATTCGCCCCAATCGGTTCTCCAGCCCTTCGATATATTTCGCACTGTAACACATTAATTCTGCCCGCCGCGAAACTGCAGGTACATTTGTCATACCCTTTCGGAGGGTTCCTCTTCTTCTCCACCTGTGTGAAGACACATTCTGTCTTGTAGTTGATGCAATGCGTACAAGCCGGCAGCTTCCCATCGCACTTGATCTTCTTTTTCCTGCACATATCACAGGCCTACACACGTCAGCACACCTATTTCCATAGCTTGCCGAGCCAGCGAGTCGCGAGTTGCATACCCTAGCTATCCTCCTCCGTTTCGCCTCGAGACTCTCGTCCATCAGTCCTGCGTCGCCCATATATTGCTGCGACATATCGCCCATATTCATATTCGGTGGGAGTGCATCGTGGTATCCGGTATACATTTGTGGTGGGGGGTTCATCATAGGTGGTGGCGCTGCCATCTGCTGGGGCATTTGATAACCGTTGTGATCCATTGATTATGGGCGATTGGGAATGCGGCATTACCAATGCGCCGGATCGATGATGGGAAAATGGTAGAAGTGAACTAGAGGCCAGGAATGGAGACAGAATTAAGTGCTGTAGATGAGAAGATAGAGGAAAGTGAAGAAGAGGAGAGGGGAGGAGAGGAGAGAAGAGAAGGGACGACGCCGAGAACATGAAGCACGGGTGGCAGTGCAGGGAGTGGGAGTGAGTGCAGGAAGTGCCAGTGCAGGCGCAGGGCGCAGGGTAGAGCAGCAGATTCAATGCAGGGAGGGTGGTGTGCTGTACTGTAGGTACGTTTCCAAAGCTCCGTACAATCAGTCAGTCAGTCAGTCAGTCAGTCAGTCAGTCAGTCAGTCTCTCATCGACAGATGGACGGACGGTCAGTGGATGGGATGGTTCGGATCGGATTGGATGGGATAGACGGATGAAATGGGATGTCATTACACAATAGGGTATAGGGTAAGAAAGAGCCTGGAATGAATGGTATTGTATGTACTAAGTATGGTATGGTATGAAAGCGGATTTAACGTTGCACCGCCGTGTCCGGGGAGGGATCCTTAGATCCTCACCTACCTACATTTCGGTACTCGCATTCGCACTCGCACTCGCACTTGCACTCATTCATGAATCTCGAATAAGTATGGTACCGTACCCGTAGGTATGTATATCTTCATCGCTTCGGTGAAGATGGTCGCCGTCCCTCGTCTTTCGTCCCTCTTGATTGGTCACACTCAACGCCGACTCCCACGCCCAGCCAGCCAGCCAGGCCCATTCGGACTTTGTGGGAAGCTCCTTCTCCCAGGTTCCATATGTTTTTCTTATAGGGACGGCACGATAAGATGCTACATGCGTGTATACCTTTGACAGGTTACAGGTAGGAGGGTATTTAAGAACTGATGCCGGCCGGTCAATATGGTATCTACCTAAGGTACTTACTTAATACATCTTACGAAGTTAGGGTGTTGTACGTTTTTCTGTACTGTACTGTACTGTACTGTACTGTATGTCCTGTGCTATGCGACGCCCGATCATACCTGACCAGGATCTTTGCTGAGTACGAGACTGTGATCCCTACTCCACTGTACCAGTCAGTCTTCTGAACCGTGCCGTACCTGCCGTACCTGTGCTAGTTGCTGTGGTACGTAGGTACGTAGGTACGTATTGATAGGCTCTCTGTCGAGTGGGGGGCCATGAGTGATGATGGCGATGATGTCCATGAAGCAATCATAATTATGAGCTTACGAATCTTGAATACCTACCTAGGGAGCAAAGGAGGATCGTCAATCCATCTAGTTACTTCGTACATACGGAAAGTAGGGAGGTTCTGGATTACAAATGCAACGCCGATCAAGCTTCCTACGAGTATCCTGGAGGAAAATCCCATAGGAGAATGGAGCGGGGAGGCGGCTGGGCAGGAGGGGGGTGGTTCTCGCTTATGGATGAAGTTACAGATCCCCGGAGTTCCAGATTACAAGCGCGAGCGGAGGTGATGTCCCTACCTGCTTGCAGAGACTCAGAAAGGTACAGTGTTACATACTCCCTCTTCCCTTATTCAGTAGGTTAACATTTCATGCATTATCATCTAGACGGGGAAGGGTCGTGCGGCTTGAGGGAGGCTCTCTATTAGCTTCTGGAAATTCAAACACAGTAGACCCGTCCCATCATTACTTCCGGACTTCAAGAACTTGAAGACTTAGGCGGAGCCTGAAAGTAGAGAGCCAGCAGTTCTATTAGCCCTGAACCTCTAGCAAAATTCGTTATTACTACATGAAATGTTAATCCACTGAATAAAGAGAGCAACAGTTCTCGACTTTCTGACCAAGAGTCGGACGAGCCCAATTATGTCGAGTCAAGTAACATCCGATGATTTGTCTGTTCCGATCCACTCACCAAATGCCGATTTGGCCAAAACAACCGGATACTGACCAATATTGCCATTTTGTCAAACTTTCTATACTCTAGGTTGGTCAATATTCAATCAAGCTATAGGTAGGTAGGTATAAATACAGCTCCTATACTTCACCCGCTACCTACTCACATGGCTTTTGACGAACACCTAGGTAAGGAGGCATAAATCTCATCGACGCTTCCATTTTCTTTACACATAGGCAAAGAAGTAGGAGAGCTTCCCGACGCAGAGTTGTCGTTAGTACTAACACCTCTCCTTCTAGTTAAACCGTGTCCCTATTTAAGCCTTGTCGATATTTGCAATATTAAGAGAAGGCATACATACCTAGTAGTATGTGGAGAAAATAGTACTACCTTAGGTGGTATAGACAGGTAGAGGGAAGAAAAAGGTAGATAGATGTTCGACGAATTAGGTAACGAAGCCTTGAACAAACTCTAATAACAGGAGTGAGTGACTAATCACAGAGAGAGAGAGAGAGAGAGAGAGAGAGGAGAATTGATGCTAAAATAGTAGTTAATATCATTGATTTTTGAGTTCGCTCTTTCTCACCCTTCTAATTACTGACTTATCATCTATTGATTATCGAATTACGAAAGATCTAATGTGTTAGCTAAACTTTATAAATATTCATGGTCAATTATGCTAGTTTGATCAAACTAGGCAGATATTAGTGAGATTGATGGTGATTTCGATGAAAATAGCATTTGGTGTTCGAATCGGAAAGATCCGTCTAGGTAGTTCAACCTAGACCTGAGTTCATATAAATCTATAAGAAAATTCCTTAAGCTAGCTAACAAGATATCGATATCCTATGAACTATCCCAGTCAGGCAAGGGAGGTTCTCGCTATCATCCTATCACTACATGGATGGCACTCTTGTCGAGTATAACGGCAATATGCATGGAAGACTCGAACGGCTTTGGCCCGAAAGAATAGCTCACAGCGAGACACCAAGACCCCGATTCCTCATACCCTTACACACTGAGAAGTAAATCTGCAGAATCTGTCCAACTGTTTCTTCTCGCGACAGCTTCTTCTCTGACAACCAGGCAATCAGGCAACCAGGCAGTCACACAAAACTAGCAGCCAGCTGACTTACCTTACTGGAACACAAACTTCCAACTTTTGTTACAAAAGTACACAAGTAACCTCATTGCATGGGAAAACACTCTGTGATTTTCTTATATATGAGGAGGAGCAAGATCAAGAAGATATCTGTGAAGATCTATATCTTGCCCTCTAGCCTCTGCTTATATTCTCCACCCGGTATTACCCTTTCAGCAGAGCACTACGAACGAAATCGTGTTTTCGGAGAGTCTAATTAATAGAAAGAACTATAGCCTCTTTCATGAAACTTAATAAAAGATAGCAAATTAGAGCGGATTATAAAAGCTTTCTAGCGCCTTATCGACTTTTATAAAGCAGGTAGTGAAATCCTAGATAGTACTAATTAAGTATATACTTTCACTAGAGTTAAGTGTATATAGATAATACATACGAGGATAAATTGATATTAAGTGAAGAATTGCAGGGAAAACACTCTATGATTTTCTTATATATGAGGAGGAGTAAGATTAAGAAGATATCCGTGGAGATCTATATCTTGCCCTCTAGCCTCTGCTTATATTCTCCACCCGGCACTATCCTTTCAGCAGAGCACTACGAACGAAATCGTATTTTCGGAAAGTCAAGTTAATAGAAAGAACTATAGCCTCTTTTATGAAACTTAATAAAAGATAGCAAAATAGAGCGGATTACATAAGCTTTCTAGCGCCTTATCGACTTTTATAAAGCAGGCAGTGAAATCCTAGATAGTACTAATCAAGTATATACTTTCACTAGAGTTAAGTGTATATGGATGATATATACGAGGACAAATTGAGGTTGAGTGAAGAATTGCAAGCGACGTCGCACTTTGATGTGAGTGTATTCCCGAGGGACAAAGAAATTTTAACTGACTCTTCGGACAGTTGCTTACGATCCAACCGGAGCGTTATATGAGTTCCTCTCCGTCAAGCCTCCAAGGATAGCAGACATGAACCCTAACATCTTCGGGACTTTCCCCATCTCATATCCGTAAACAACAACACAGCAGCGGACCCCAACGCAACACACACATACCACGCTCTATTACAAGATGAAGAGCGTATTCCCCTACTATCTCTCCTCCCTCTCAACTCGACGTACATTGTAACCTATCGCACCTCACCAACGTCATCCTTCCAATCTCACAAATTCTATCCATTCCAGCCCTTTCACACATAACCCAGAGATGACTTCGAGCTTTCAAACGCTCTATCCACACACACAGGCAGGAATTTCCTCCCATCTATCGAGTAGCCAATCGAGCATAAACCCAGCCAGGACACATTCATTCCATTCAACCGCACCCGTCAGCGCCTCATCGACGAGCAGCGAATTTCCAGATGTCAGAAGTAAACGACGATATATGCATTTTCGCCGTCCCTGCGTCGAAAAATTAAACAGGTACAGAAGGATATATACAAGGAAAGAGATGTGGAGACTTGATGAAGTCTGCAAGGCTACGTCGGTTTTCGATGTTTGTTTTGGTCCGTCTACCTTATTTATGTAAGGAAGAGTGTCATTCCGCAAGTATATGAGGTTGTTAACTAACAAACAAACAAAGAGCCGATCTACCTCTCTATCGACCTACATAGTAACACAACCCACGAAGAAATAGCGACCACAAGCACATAAATTGAAATCAACCCGCCAATCATCTCTCATCGCCATCTCCTCTCCTCTCCTCTCCTCTCCTCTCCTCTCCTCTCCTCTCCTCTCCTCTCCTCTCCTCTCCTCTCCTCTCCTCTCTCTCCTCTCCTCTCCAATCAATCAGCCAGTCTACAATCCTCCAACCAACGTCCTCCTCCCCATTATCGATGAGTACCTAAGTAGGCACCTTGAACTTCTATTTACCATAAGCCCAACTCCACATCACTTGCTTACCTCCCCTCCCCTCCCTTCCGTCTCACTCTCTTTCGCGTAACCCACCAATCAGACCTCCGCCACCAAAACAAAGCAACCCATCGCTCTCACACACTCCTGAAACCCTCCCTTCCCTTCCCTAGCACACCCATACGCAACCCTCCTCCTCCTCCCTCCCTACCCTCCCCTCCCCTCCCCTTTTCCCAACGAATAGCGCAATCCCAAAAAGCCAAGCTCTGAAAGATCGGGTGCATATTGCGCGGTGAACCACCTCCACCTCTACATACATACCAAGTACCTACATACAAGTCCTCCAGTCAAGTCAAGTCAAGTCAAGTCAAGCCAAGCCAAGCCAAGCCAAGCCAAGCCAGCCCATTGTAGCAGAACCTCTGCTTGTATAAATACCTTCTATGCTCGTATACCCGTGCATCGTCTGAAAAATACCAACCAAGTTTGACATTCGAAAACGGGCATGTACGATGAGTGAGCAGGCGAGAGGTAGGTAGGTAGGTAGTTAGGTAGGTGCGTGTGTCCAGGCATATTTATGCTCAGCCGCTTTTCGCACTTTGGCATGTATGCATGAGCACGTATGAGGGAGCATGTATGGGGAGGGAGCATAGCATGCATGTATGAGGATTAACATGATATGATATTACATGCTTCGTGATATGATATGATGTGAAGCGTGGAACAGACTCAAAAGACGACGATTTCCCGATTTGATGTTGTGATATGAGATCAGGAATTGATATTCCATTAAGGAGGCCAAGATGGAAGTTGCAAGCCTTACCCACTCACACCATACTTATTGTTACCTTGAGACCCAGTCGATCACGATTCTTCATCTCTTGTCATAGGGTAGCTTTTCTACTTCTAGTCTGTAACTGACAATACGGTCGCTAGGCGAGGTATCCAAGCTAAGTAAGCATCGCATTGAGCGAAGCTTGGTTATTGGGTGCCTAGGTAAGCAGGCTCATTACTTTCGTCAGGAGGGAACGAAAACTCGAACTGTTGTACGGGAGAAGTAGGTATATGACTTGGACATTATATATTTATGATCTATCAACCCCTTCTTTTCTTTTCGGGACTTGGCAATGTGATGCATCGTCCATAGATGGACGATAGATGGACAGTATACAAAGGTGACACAGACCCGTAACAGGTCAGAGCGAGGATATACAACTATCTCTTCTCTATCCATCATCTAGATCCTCGTGGGCATTGATCGGTTGAACATTTCTCGCGCGTATGCAAAAGCAACGAAAGCTGCTCTGGTTTCCTCCGCTCATGCTCAACAAATGAGAATCAGACCTCCACACAAAATGACGACGCTCAACAACAGATCTGGACTCTACATATCAGAAACAACAAAATAAACGCCAATCCAATGCAGAAAAATGCAAAAGATATCCAGATTGGCCCTCATTATTGGGTCAAGCAAGAACTGCGAGGTCTTCCGCACTCCAAAATTATCTACAAAGAAGCTCGCTGTGAGAATTCGTCATCATCGGAAATCCCTGTTCTGAGGAATAGCGCAAGCACGGACATGCATTTGAGACGAAGAAGTATGTTTTCAAACTTCTTCGGTAAATCGAGACCGCTGGGATCCATCAAACGAAGGATGTGACCGACCAACGACATCAGTTCGAGGCGGCAGTGTTAATGACACTGGAGGATCTGCAAATGGGCCTGGTTCCGTAATTGGTGTACGAGCTGGGCCTTCTCGCATGATTGGGACGCCACTGTCTCTTGTCGTTGACAAACCGGGGGAAGCTGGAATGCCAACACCACCATAGAAGCTCCGAGAGTCTTGGCCAAAAGATGATCCACTGAAAGCATTCGGTTCATTGTTACCACCGCCGTAGCCATCTCCACCATTCTGAAAGACTGATGGCAACTTCCTGCCAGAAACTCGGTAGAAACCTCTCTCGCTCCCAGCAGTTGACGAAATGGTATGCCGATCGGTTGTTGTTTGCGAAGATCGTTTGTATCCGGTGAGCGAAGCCAGGGCAGCTGGGACAGCAAAAACACCAACCGAAGATCGTTGGGCCATCCCACCAGGCGGCTGTGAAGGCGGTGCACTACGAGTGGTATGTGCAGCACCTTCTCCTTCTCCATTACCCAACGCTAGCATGGACGAATGTCGTCTCTTCCAGCGAATCAGAAACATTAATAGGAATATCAGAATGGCGGCCGCAGCAACACCACCTACGACGCCTCCAACAACAGTCGAAGTCGATGGTGCCGAGCTTCCATCATCGCCACCCGCAGCTGGCGATTTAGATGATGGATCCCCAGATCCTGTACTTGTTCCTCCTCCCCCAGCGATAATTCCATTGGTAGCAGTCGCTGTGGGTGATGCTGAACTTGGCGAGTAGAAAGATGAAGTGGATGAGATTGACGAAGTGGATGAGGATGACGAGGTGGATGAGAATGAAGAGGTTGACGAGGTGGACGAATCGTCAGAGATAGTGCTGAAGGATAGAAGAGATACTGAGCTCGAGGGGGTCGACGAGGAGCCAGAAATAGTCGAGGAAAGAGATGGAGATTTGGAGAAACTTGGTGTCAAGCTGGTTGTACTTGATACTGAAATTACTAGTGAATTGGTTAGTTACACGATCGCTTGCCTCGCTAACAGTGTTAACTCACAGGAGGTTGAATTAGCAAGAGTGGAAGCAAAAGTCGTGGGTATCGAAGAAGGGGTCGCAACCGAAGCTGTTTTTATATCTTGAATGGAAAGTAATGACTGTGAGGATGAAACTGCTGCATTATTCGCTGTCTGGTCAGCCGGTCCAGATGCGGCCGTCGACGACGCTGTAGAGCGTAAGCTATTAGATCCTGGTGGACTCGCTGATATTGTAGGGGTAGCGTTCCCCGTCGCTGAGGGTGGTAATAATGTGCCGCCGGTGGCATCTGCAGTCCATGTGAAGAGGCCAACTGTACTGCCATTGGGATCGACAGTAACTTGCTTATAGACCGAAACTGTAGCCACAACCTCCGTCACTACTATCCCTACTACGCCGCCGGCGGGATCTTTGCCTTTCTCCTGCCGCCGTAAAAGATCGTGATGATGTGCGTGCTCTCGATGAGCTGTGTCGTGGCTGGCCAGAAAGAGTGATGACCTGCCGAAGCGGTGATGTTTTCCCATGGCAATGCAATGCAATGCAATTCGATGCAATCCGCGTGCTGCTGTATCGACAGCGCCGTGGGGTAGAATGAAAGGAAGCCCACCGCCGAGGGATTAACGCGATAAATGAGTGTGAGGCGTCCCGTCCGTCGTTCAAGTCATTGCCCTGCCGTCATTCCCAGAAGCTTTACGTTGCCTGCCTATCTGCTCTACTGTTCGAGTACTGTCAGAGTGCAGACAGAAACAGAAGACATTGGCAGGTTGGAGTTCGAACGAGTCGTAATTGTCGCTGCTGGGCTGGGTAGGGAACGTCGTTGTTGTTGTTGTTGTTGTTGTGGATGAGGGGAGGAAGGGTGGATGCGATGTGATGCGATGCGAAGCCCTTCCAGTTCACTTCACTTCACTGCACCTGTTCCTGACAATTCCGTCCAGTTCAGTCCAGTGCAGCAATCCAGTGCAGTCTGTTCATCCGGCGAACAGAACAGCAGAAAATCCCAAGTCAATCTCGCTTAAAGGCACTAGAGCAGGGGAAGATCCACTCGAGCCACACGGACCAGACGGACTGCTCTCCTTCTGGCCTATCATGTCCGTGTCTGCATTAAATTTAGCCCCCCCATCCCTGCCCCATCTGCGGGCTAAAGCTAGAACGAGGCTCAACGGGGGTCCAGGGGTTCAAAGACCAATTAAGAGTCGTTACGGGCGGATCAGGTCCAGGCTTTAGATTGTTTCTCAACCCCTGGCTGGTCTTCTGTATCCATCCAGCCATCCCACCCACTCCTCTCCTCTCCTCTCCTCTCCTCTCCTTGAAATACCGGTAATGCCTGCCGTCTGATTCCCTCGAGACGTGATAGATTGCCAATGAGGATAACGAGCTGAGTACCTTATTTGATAATATATCTATCTATATATAGGTCGGGAGATACCTTCTCAACTCACAATAAACAAAGAAAGAGGCTCTGTGGCATTCTATTCGACAGTTGAAAGAACCGTGGGTCTGAACTTCCTTCCGGACTAGACTGAACTTCAGACTAAACAATGCAGCTGTAACCTAGACCTAGACCTAGACCTAGACCTAGACCTATCTGCATCTGCCTTCATCAGATTTTGCCAGCAAAGACGCAAGAGCCGTCCGTCCCGTGTATTTCAGACGAAACGAGGACATTGCTCACCCCTCACCTTTCCTTTACCCCTTGAAGTCCGTCCGGCTTCGGCACACATTATGCCCAGACATTCACGCCGGCTCTTGGAGCCCTCCAGCGCCAGAGCTCGAATCTCGGCGATTTGTACTCCTTATCTCGAATTAAAACGTACTGTAGGGCTCGAAGGCGCAAATGCAAGCCAGCCACAGGTTCCACAACATCCGGTACTCATCTCTGGCCACCCGTTATATCTCGCACAGAGGCGTTCTGTGCTTGTGTCCCCTCTCCTCCCAAATCTGATCGGATGAACCGCATCGCATCTGGGGGAAAAGTCTGAGCGCTCTTCTCTTGCAGGATCCCAGCGGCTCTAGAACACCAAGACGCCGACGCCACAGCCACAGCCACAGCCACAGCCACACCTGCACCAACAAACAAACGAAACAACCCAACGTCCCCCCCGAAAATGGAATGTTTGTGCGCAGAAGGCAAGAAGAAGAAGAAGAAGAAGAAGAAGAAGAAGAAGAAGTGGACTAGACTAGTACGTAATTCGTCATAGACGACATAACGTGCTCTATCTAAGTTTTGCTTCGGAAATTGTTTACTTGGTCGACGAACAGCAGTCCCTGCCCTGCCCCGCCGGCCGCCATGTACCCCTGACCGCGTGAAGTAGCCAAGACGGGTGATCGACAAGAAGTCCTGAAACGTCAAGACGAGCGTCGTCGGATTTTCATGAGAGACTGTTCAATTGATAGACATAAGGAAGAAAGTGGTGGTAAACCTCCTTTGAAACCATTCCCTCTTCCTGATAACTCCCATCTACTATCTAGGCTCCTTGCAATGAGATCAATCATCAGGACCTATAGGAAAAGCCACATTCCGCGACCTATATCTCGTGATGGAGTGAGTTACTGACGTTCTTAATCAGCCGTTCAGTCTTCCTCTTTACATGAATCTGAATACCATGTAGAGAAAGAAAGAACTACCTTAGCTTTTTACACCCTCTCTTTAAATCTTTCATCAAGCATTCCTGACTTACGAGCTTTGGCCATTTCGTAGCCAGTCACTCACTATAAGAGCGATGCAACAACAGTTATACTACAGCTGTATCATTCTCATTATTCCCGCTCTGGCGCTTAATTACTTGATCATCAAGCTCAAAACTGCAAACTTATCTCTAATCTCACTTCACCTATACACTATATCTATAAGTGATACGTAAATTATCGATTCAGGAAAGAAAGAAAAGAAAACCCGGTGTAAGCAGCTACTAAACGATACTGTGCCGAACCTTTTTCCGGTGTTATGGAGATGGGTCTTGGGGTTTTGGTGAGGGGATTTGTCTGGTCTTTGATGTTTCTGACGGGAGGTTTGTAGATGTTTGTTTTGATAAGTTCTTGCTTTAGGGGTTGATTGTGAGTCGCTGTTTGCTATAGTACGACTTTTGAATATTGAGTCGATGAACCCTCATCCACCTCGTTAGAACACTTGAATCTATCCAAGTTCTGACAGCCTCAACTGATTGATATATCAACTGCTCAATATTCACAACTAATGACACGACATCTCAAAGCGACTCTTATCGTCATCATCAAAGCTGGTATTGATTCATCTTCTCCACCATCTTTACACAATTTTAGGTGCTATCGTAATCACATCACATCACTTCGACTGCCGACTCCCACTCCTTCTACTAACACCCGGCCTACGATCTTGCATCTCAAGCCCATCGCCAGCCGCACGCTCATTCCACCTCCCACTCCTCCCTTCGCCCCTCCAGCTCTCCCTCCTCTTCACACCGAGTGTCGAACCACCTTCTCCGCGCTCAGCTCGCGCTTCATCACTATCTGCATCCGCATCTTCTACAATACCGATCAGCACTTTACCCATAAGTAAGTCCACTGTGCGACAAGTGCTCGCAAGACAAGAATTTACTTTCAGAACTTCAAGGCGGCTGAATCTATTCAGGGTAGTAATATGGAGAAGCACTTACTGCCACCAACAAGCACACCTTCCCGATCGCTCTGCGAACCACTCTGAATGGCCGTAGCCTGACCACTATCATCTGCTTCTGCCTCGCCAAAATTACCACCTACACTGACCATTGTGAACGGGCTTGCGGTTGGCGCGTCGAGGATCCTCAATTCGCCGTCTTCGAAATATCTTGGCAGCAACCACTATTCTCCAGGTGAGCAGCAGAATACACGCTGAATTCTAGCAAATGTCGATCTCGCAGAGACATCCAAGACATTGAAAGCTGGGAAAGGTACAGAGAAAGAGTAGGGGTGAACTTACAGTGCGAACCGGAACCAACAGTAAGATAACAACCGGAAAACCCACCGCCGCAATGGTCTGCGTAATCGCAAAGGTGGCTCCAAACCCAAAAAGCTGAATCGCTACAAAGAACCAAACCGCTTTCCTCCTCTGAATCCTCTTCAACGGTTCACTCGCCGGCGTCTGGCTTTTGTCCTTCAGCAAAAACAATATCTTAAACGTAATTCCATTCCCTTCCAAAGCCTGGACACCCATCACGAAGAACAACCCCGCGAGAACACCTTGAGGGATGAGGTGGAGAACGACGAGGAGGGGGCCGGTCATGGTGCCAAGGGTTAGGAGACCTTGTGCTAGGTTTGAGAAGCGCTGTTCAACGACGTGGGAGATTATCGTTTTGGTGTGGCCTTTTGAAGACCCTTCTTCTCGGTCGTCAGAGACCACCTTGGTGACACATAGGGAGTCGGTGTGGAAGGGTGCTTGAGGGATGAGGCCGTTTGGAAAGGGGATCCCTAGGAGACCGGCTACGCCTGTTGTCAGGCCGAGGAGGAAGATGTCCCTATGAAGGAGTCAGTTGTCGAATTTTTGTAGTTGCGAAAATAAGCGAATCCACAAATCCTGTTGACGCCCGAAGAGTACTTTTGATAGTGGACTGAGCGCAAGCGGGATATATGCTTACCAGTGGAAGCCTGCTGGTTTTCGAAGTGGAAACTCAGTTCCTTGGGCGATGAGAGATGACACTGAGAATTGTTAGCATTTCAAAGATGATCGGAAAGTAGACTCAGGCCCACCATTGTGATCAAAATAAAACAAAATCGTCAATAAAACTGCAAACGGAATAGCGATAAACACGTCTCCCAAACTGATATCCCAGAAATGGACCAACCATCCTCTATCCACTGTAGGAAAAAAAGCCTTGCTAGTCGGTAATGTCTCCAAATCCACATCTCTCATCCGTCCTATATGCACAAAACCCGTAAAGAACACCACTGTAAGCGGGGTACCATAATCTTTGATAAACACCCTTACATAATGTTGAAATAACGAGCTGGAACCAATGATGCCGCAGATATAGCCTACGACGAGGACGAGGAGGGAAATCATGATGGAGAGGTAGAAAGGCTCGTTTGAGCCTTGGCGGGTCAGGACTTGGATGCCTTTTTGGAGGTAAATGAATGCGACGTACTTCAACAATTTAGTATGGTAAGAATACGAATGTCGTAGGATCGGGATCAGGATCAACAAAGGAAACTGATCCTGATCCGAGATCACTAAGACTTAGAGGGCGGGAAAAGTACATACGAAGCCGAAGATGTCGCAGGAGAAACGAGTGACATATTTGAGGGCGTTGCAGGAGTTAGTTATGGCGAGGATCCAGTGCATTACTAAAGACCATCTTTGGGAGACTGTCAGTCACAAAGTCTGCGCAAGTTAAAATTTTTGCAGTTCGATCTGTGGCAGTCAAGAGGATTTGGCATCCCTGAACACTTCCCTTCAAGTCTTCGAGGAGCTAATCAGAATTAGAGGAGAGTAACCAGAACTTACAATCCAATGAGCGCCATAAAAGCAAAATAATTCGTCCCAGTCGGCACCATGATATCATACACAGTACTACATCTTCATCAGCATACTGCCTTATAAACCTTCTAAAACACAAATACTCACTAATTGAAAACCGTAATCGGCCCTGTAACACCAACAATAACCAACGGTTGAGCCGCAAAGACCGCGAAAACCACCGAGCCAAGAACAGAAGCAAGCAGCACTTCATTAACACCATAGCTCATGTTTGTTTTGGTGAACCTATTTTAAACAATCAACCACTATTCGCACACCAATACTTCACTTCAAAAGAGGAAGAGGGCGAGACCTACATATCCAACGAAAAAGCCAGCGCTGGCAAGATACTATAACCCAAAATCAGCATCAAACATCAACCCGTCCGAACGGACTTCTACTTTTGGATCTTAGTGAGGGAGGAAAGACATACTTCGCGAAATACATATAAACTGTCGCCGGCACAACTCTATAATCCCACGCATCCACCCAATCACTCCAATAATACGGCGCTCGTCTCCTGACATCATTGATCATGCCTCTGAAAAGGCGGATTTTCCACCATTTCGGCACGTGTTTGCTGCGCGTACTGGTGTGTATTTGAGGTCGTCGTAAGCCATTTTCTCTCTCCGCTGGTTGGGAACTCATTTTCGTTCCAATGTCTGCTAAAGCCTCCAAATGTTACAAAATTGGGGGCTAAGATAAGAGATGCATTGATATAGTAGTCAAAGCTTGGCGGGAAGGGAGGTTGCACTGTAAATATGAGGTTGGAGATGTGGAGAAAATCGCCGCCGCCTTTAGACCGAACGAGACAGCTTCTAGTGGTTTGTGGGGTAGCTGTTGGTGCTTGGGAAATGATGTTGGCAGAAGACTTTTTGTGTGGATCTTGAAAGGAAATTAGCCAATCATACTAGTAGTTGAAAACCCTTGAAGGACGGGCTTGGTGATGTAATTCGTTACCATCTGATGCTTGTTTCTGTTGTTGTTTGGCTTGTCGACGAGTCTGCAAAAAGGTGCAATTCTCTTTGATCGCAATGTACTCAAATTCAAAGTCTGGAGCTTGTAGAGCGACAGTAAAGTAACGAATGAGGAGTCGTGATAGGTCTATCATTTGGCAAAATTTGATTTGTAGATTCGACTGATCTGAGGAGTAGTACTCACTCTCTACCCTCTAAACCCCAAAACACCCTAGACAATACAAAAGTCTCGTATCTCCCATGCCACCCAAAAACGCCATATATACCTTGCCTGCTAAGACGCCATTCCCAGACGCAATTTGAATACTAAGCAAGCATAGGCAACTTGATCATGAAATTAAACAGCACCTAGATCTTTCAACGCTCCAGCCAATCTCCTATAATCTCTCAAGAGCTCTAACACTTCGTTGATCCTCAATTCACCTGGATTTTGCAATTCCATAAATTTCTTGATTGGTGGTGTAACCTTTGGCACTTCTTTCGCTGGGAGCGAGGGAGCAAGATCAGGAAATGCCTGTCTTCTTTAGTTGATGATAATCACAATGGCAGGGAAGCACATACAGTTGTAAGATCAGCTATTCCACCATCAGGAATGGATTTGCTAGGGTTTAGCGTAGTCGGCGTGGTAGCCACTGGTGTGGTGCGACCAAAGCCACGCATCATACCCATACCAGCAATCCTGTTCATTGGATTGAGTGAGTTTCCAAGGTTCCGCATTGATTCGACAATTGCAGGATTTGCCGGTGCAGGAGCTGGAGCAGATGTGTTCAGCGGCGACGGAAGTATACCAGTCCCTTCCTCCACGAACGCAACCTTTTTGCTGCTTCCTGTAGTACTAGAGCTTCGCACACTGTCTGTACTTCTATCACGGGAAATTTTCCGACCACCAATAATGCTCAGGACCTTATCCTCCATCTTGGGGCCAGAAACTGCTCTTGCTCTTTCAGAAACTTCGGTACTGTGAAGCGAGCTTGCTCCACTGACTGGCTCTTCTTCTTCGAGCGGAGGCGTGCTGACGAGTTTTCGTGCATCGTCTAGCGTTTTGGGAACAATGATTTCAGTCTTCTGCCCACTAGACTCTTCTTGCCTTTCTTTTAGCTTTCCAACAAGGAACTTGTAGCTTTCTCCAAGACTGTTGCCAATCGTTTTAAATCCCTGATCAGCCGTATTCATTACCGCGTCGCCAGCAGCGCCTAAGGCTGCAGGAGGCTGGAACATGTCGCTTAGCCTTCGGTTCTGGATCTGCTGGGTAGGACGAAGACCAGCTGGGAAGGTGTGAGATTTCATGAATGTTGGGCTTGCATTGTCCGTGTTAACGGCCGGGCTTGAAGGCTTCGGAGAAGGGGTCAGTACGAGCATTGAATCGGGCTTCTCCAACCTTGGAGTGGTAGGTCGACTATTTGATTTTGCCGGTCCAGAAGGATTCTCATCTGCTCTTAGACTTGCAAGATCTACGGTCTCAAGGAAAGTGATCGCTGCTTCCAAATTCGTCAAGCAATATGCAGCTTCCCCATCAATCTTACCTTCATTTCGGAATCTTTGGATGAAGTACAAGTTGCTAATAACATCGATTCCCTCTGGTCGAGATGTGATCAGCGTGTATATCAACATCGGCATAATCTCATCTGCCGACGATGAGGGATGGAAGTGTGACAGCGTGTCAACGATAGCCTTATGTGCTGCTTTTAGATGGTGCAATTTGCCGACAGGGTACTTCTCATCATTCATAGCGATCAATTCCTCTCTAGCACCTTCAAGCCATTCTCTGACTTCCTTCTCTTTGTCTTCAGTAGCATCTGGATTCTCGCTTGAATC
Organism: Rhynchosporium graminicola; assembly: GCA_900074885.1. Lineage (NCBI taxonomy): Eukaryota > Fungi > Ascomycota > Leotiomycetes > Helotiales > Ploettnerulaceae > Rhynchosporium > Rhynchosporium graminicola. The sequence continues at coordinate 107,182 of FJUW01000035.1, forward strand.
TTGCCCTAGATCTATACCAAGGTCTGTTAAACCAATCCCTACCACCGAGAGAGCCGCAGTTTTCGAACGTAGCTTCTCATCCTGCGCCTCATCCTGTGTGCTCCTATGTCTCCATATGCGGCTGTAGATTCCCTCAGTAACCCTCCGCTCAACAGCTTCCTCCAGAGCAACTCGTTTCTGCTCCAGAATTCTTCGTGCACGTTTCCGATCCGTAATTTCCTCGGCCGTTAGCATCTGCTGCTCCGATTCTCTTCTTACAAGTGACACTTTCGGCCCGTCTTTATTGCTAATCGAGGCTGCCTTTTGTCTTATCCTAGTAGCCACTGAAGGTGCTGGAGAGCTTGCCCTATGTTGGCGGGAGGAAAGCGCAGAGATATGGGTATTGATATGGTTCGCAGCAACGACATAGAAGTCTTGAAATAAGGCGGATAATTTGTCTACTGACGGTGGGGTTGAGTGTACTTTGGCAGAGAGGGAATCGATAAAACTAGAAATATGTTAGAAAATTCCTGTGTCCCAGTCCTGTATCACAAACCTATCACTTAGACTGACAAGCTCAATTGGGAGTTTATCAAAGTCATCTGGCAATTTCCCGGGCGATTCCATGCTCCCACACCCTTCTTCCTCTTCAGATCCTGCCTTCTCAAAGACATCCGACTGCGTCCGCTGCTGCCCTTCCCCCGTTGACTTATTGGCCATCACTGTATCTGAGGATACCCCATTATGAATAGTACTGGCTCTTTGGACTCGTGTGACTGGGTCTGGACTCGCCGGGGGAGGTTTGATGAAGGATTGGGATAGTTTTAATGGGCGAGGCCGCTGTTGCTCGTCCCTTTTTTTACGCTCTGGAGATGCCATAAAGTCTGGGAGAGTGAAAACCATCTTGTCAGTAATTGCTTGCATGGTCGCATAGCTGTTGCAAAGGGAAGGAGATCAGAAGGGAAAGAACGTCTATTTACCTGTCTGCCTGTTTGACTCGGCCCAGCGAACGGTGCTGCATGAACCGTCTACGACTGAAACTCTGATACAGCCGGGATGGGATCACTGGATGAACGAGTGTGAGGCAACGAAAGACGCAAGAGTAGCGGAGATGAATGGAACCGAGAACACAACGACTATGTTACATCCCTCGAACCTGGGGTAATCCACGAGGGGAGAGAGGAATCAGAGCCGGGGCTTTATGGGGAGCAACGAGAGTAAGTTATGATAAGAAGTATGAGCACCCAGGTAGGCGAGAGTTGCAGAACTATGATCCTAGCGAGTATGACGCGGATCTGGGGCAGTTGTCCCACTTACTATACTCTAGTACCTACTTCCTAGATTCATGCTGTGAAGAATTATAGCAGAGCATATATCGAGTCTACTAAGTAGGTATTTGTACAATCACTTGCTAAGCTAACTTCCAATCTCGCTATCTTGCTATCCTCGCAATTTATTCCAATCAGATCCGAATAATAGCCTGTTACAGTTTCTACTACTACTAGTGGTTGTGCAGCCTTCATTAAGGTTGGTTACGTCGTCTCGTCTCGTCTCGTCTCGTCCCAGTCAAAACAGCGTATCAGATCGCGCTCATAGTACGTACAGTACTCGCTCGCAGCCTTGCGCCAACCAAATCCAGCCAGCCATGGGCATATCATATGACGCCTGACGCCTCTTTGATGATCGACCAGTCACCTGGATGTGCTTGCGTGCCGAGACCATTCCATCTCAACGACTTAACATTGTCTCCCTTTCTTAATAATTTTCTTCTCCTCTTTCTTATTGTCTTTGCAACCATAGTCCTTGATCATGAAACTTCAACGGAAAGCTCTTCCGAAATGTACTTCTGCGGGTAGAGTTACAGCTGGTCTGCTGCTTTCGTTCCTTGCTTTATCGAGCCCGATTACTGCAGCTTCTGAGGCTGCGAGTCAACAAGAACAAGCGCCAATACCAATACTTCCACCTTCTCTGACACCAGATATCCTGATATCTAGGAAGGGTGAACATGTGTTCGTACGTTCTTATGTATTCTGTTTCTGCGCCAGTTTGCTGACACACGACAGTCTTTGCGGCACGTCTTCCATCATGGGGATCTCAATCGCCCCGCCCTGCACATACGACATGATGTTCCTAAGACCGTACAGCACTTATGGATAGAATCGGAGGAGGGGAATTTGGAGGAAGTCAGTAGGCCACTGGTGGTGCAAACAAGTCCTATGAAGATCCATCGGTTGAAAGATGCTCGCCCCTCAGTAGTGGATCCTATGGTGGCAGCAGCAAGGGATTATTCAGACGTATGGGCCTCGTCGCCTGAAGCCTGGACGATGGATGATGTGGAGGGTCCGGATGTTTCCAGTATGCAAACGATCTTGACGTTTGCTCAAATGGCAGCAAATGCTTATGTCGAGGCGCCGGGTACTGGAGATTGGAAGGATGTACATGGCGGGTTTAATCGGACGAATGATGTGGGCTTTGGTTGGGATAGTGATGGACTTCGAGGATATCTTTACGGAAACGAAGACAATTCTGTAGTAGTCATCGGACTCAAGGGGACAACTTTGGCCATCTGGGATGGAGATGGAACCACGACGAACGACAAAGAGAATGACAACCTCTTCTTCAGCTGTTGCTGCGGACAGCAAGGAAGCGCTTTTTACCGCCAAGTATGCGATTGTGCTTCCGGGACTTACACTTGTAACTTGACTTGCTTGAAAAAGAGCCTCAAAAAGGAGAACCGATATTACGCCGCAGCTCGAAGCTTGTATAGTAATGTCACGGCAATGTACCCAAGTTCGGAAATCTGGATGTCAGGCCATTCTCTTGGAGGATCTGTCAGTGCTATGATTGGTTTGACGTATGGAAAGCCTGTCTTGACATTCCAATCTGTCCCAGATGCTTTACCAGCAAACCGACTTGGCCTTCCTGTTCCACCAGGAGTCGATCCTGACAGACCTGGTCAACGCGAATACACTGGAGCCTTCCACTTTGGCCAGAATGCTGATCCAATCTATATGGGAACTTGCAACGGAGCCACGGCATCATGCTCTTATGCGGGATATGCTCTCGAGAGCGCATGTCATACCGGGAGGGAATGTGTGTTCGATGTCGTCAACAAGAATGGCACGAGGGTATCAATCATCACCCATAAAATCATCTATGTCATCGAAAACGTGCTTAAGAAGTGGACGAAAGCACCAGAGTGCAAGTTCACACCTGAGTGTTATGATTGCCCGCTCTGGAAAGAAATTACTGGCAATAGCAGCAAGACATCGACTGTAGCTTCATCAACAACTACAAAAACAAGAACACGGACATCGACATGTCAAACTCCTGGATGGTGGGGTTGCCTTGACGAGACGACCACCACAACTGGAACCTCGACCAGTACAAGTACTACAACTACATCCACCTCGACATGCAAGACACCAGGATGGTTCGGCTGCAATGATGAGACCACTACTACGACTAGCAGTTCCATTTATCACCCTCCTACGATCACGCAAACGTCAAAATCCACATCTACCGCGACCTGTAAGACGCCTGGCTGGTTCGGATGCAACGACCCGACAACCACGTCACATTCTTCTACCAGGCCGACTTCGGCAAATTGTCAAACTCCAGGACTATTCTGGGGCTGTGATGATGTGACTAGTACTCGATCACATACTATTACATCTCCGCCATCTATGCCAACTTCAATATCAACGGCACCAGCTACCACGAGTACTCACTCATGTACTTCAAAAGAATGGTTTGGGCTGATATGCATCGATCCGTCTCCGATATCGTCGCCAAAACCGACGCATAAACCTGACAAGAAGTCCCATTGTGTGAGACGAAGCTTCATTGGATTCTGTAAGGAATGGGCTGGACAGAGTATCAACTTGAAAGAAGAGATTTAGAATGTATTTATGAATTAGATGACAGCGGAACTTAGCATTCAATATGCTACCCACATGAGGGTAACACAGGCGTTTCTGGTGGTTGAGGCATGGCAGCAGGCAAATGGGTGGTTTGGCATCAGGCGTTACAGCGAATACTTCGTTTCCAAACATACCAAATTACAACTCAACTTTCAGCAAGCTCAATCTACTTATGACTCCACTCGGCCTTCTTCTTTTCGCTGAAAGCCTTCATCCCAATCTTCTGATCCTCGCTGCCAAATAATCCATGGAAAACCCTCCTCTCATAGTCCACCCCCTCCCTCACGCCCAAATCCTGACTCTTATTCACCACCTCCTTCGCCGCCATCACTGCTACCTTACTATACCCTGCAATCGTCTCCGCCGTCTTCAAACTCCCCTCCATCAGCTCCTCATAACTCCCAAAAGTCCTAGCCGCAACACCCCAGTTCCCGGCTTCTTTACCGCTGAAATTCTTCCCGGTGAGGATGAGTTCCATAGCTCGCGATTTGCCGATAGCTCTTGTCAATCTTTGACTTCCTCCTGCACCGGGAATCGTCCCTAATTTGATTTCAGGCTGGCCGAAATTCGCATTTTCAGTACAGTAGAGGATATCGCACATCAGAGCTAGTTCGCAACCACCTCCAAGAGCGTGCCCGGAGACGGCGGCGATGATGGGTTTCTTGATTGTGGTTGTGAGGAGAGACCAGGATTCTATAAAGGAATTCGTGTAGGCTTCTGAGAATGTTAGGGTAGACATTTCCTTGATGTCGGCGCCTGCTGCGAATGCTCTTTCGGATCCTGTCATTAGGATGCTGCGGGTGGTGGGGGAGGAGGAGAATTCGTGCAGGGCCGCGTTCAATTCCGTGATTAGAGGAGTGGAGAGGGCGTTGAGGGCTTTGGGACGGTTGAAGGTTACTTTTGGTTGTTAGAGAGTAGGAGTTGATGAGGGACTGTTGGAGTAAAGAAGCAGAAGTTATATTCTGGAAATTAAGGGAATGGCTATAAATGAGGGAGGAGCCAATAGGATAAATCAGATCTTACTCTGCCCAACTCCCGGTCTTGGTTCACTCGTCACGATAAATTCGTAGGACTTTGCTGCTTCTGCGGAGTATGCTCGAGTAATAGCGGGGAGAGCAGAGGTAGAAGCTCGGAATCGAGAAGCCATTGGCCTCAAAGCCCTCATTGTATTCATTGCGAAGATTTCAGAAACTTGGGAGCTTAAGATTTTGTATGGTCTGATCGTAAAAGTCAAGGCCAGCTCAACAAGCAGAATGATTTCCTGTAGCTGAAAGTTGTTGACAAAGAGAATGAGCTTGAAAGCTGCCAGGGCCGAGCTCCAACGGTTTGGCCCGAGCTACCCTTGTCCGCAGTCTCATCGTCTGACGTCGGTCACCTGATGCTAAGTCGGAACAATAGTCGGGCCGCATTTTCCCTGTCCATGCGAAATCTGGAGTGTTCAAGCCGCGAACAGGTGTTAAGAAAATAAGCACAGCCCTGGGACCTTACCTATCAATCCCCGAACACACTCCATTGCGCCACTGCCTTCTGTCTCAGCAAACCAACTTCAGGACAATTCCTCGAATCGCAATCGCCAATACACGCTTTGTTGAGTCTACCTGACTGTTCAGCGCGGTTCGATTGAGTATAGAAAAGCAGATCGCAAGGATGGATTCATCAGAGCCTGAACAGACCCCTTTCGCGTCTGTGACTGCGCATACCTCGAGGCTACAGCGTGTAAGTCTTATTTTGTTCTCGAATGTCTCGCGATATGGGTATTCGAAGGGGAGTGTAGCATAGACTAGATATGGAGTTTTATGAGAGACGATTGAGCGGGAACGAACAATAGCTGATAGGGGTCATAGCAATACCAAGCGTGGCTCGATAAGTCGACACCTTACACACCGTTCAGATGGATGGGAACAGCTGCTCTGCTTATATTCTTCTTCCTGAGAATTTTCCTCGCACAAGGATGGTACATCGGTATGTCCTGCAAATTATCACATGCAACCCTCGAAGTCCCATCTAATGAAATCTATCCAGTTGCATACTCCCTGGGCATCTACCTCCTAAATCTCTTCCTCGCCTTCTTACAACCCAAATTTGATCCCTCGAACGAAGCGATCGACAATGATATGGAAGATGGTTCAGCCGGAGGACTACCGACCAAGCAAGATGAGGAGTTCCGACCTTTCATCCGCCGATTGCCCGAGTTCAAGTTCTGGTATGCGGCTACGAGAGCTATCACAATCGGATTTGTCTGCACCTGGTTTTCGATCTTTGATATTCCTGTTTTCTGGCCGGTTCTGGTGATTTACTGGTTGATTTTGTTCACTTTGACGAGTAAGTTTTCCCAGAGCTCCGGTGGTCTTGAGACGACATAATATGAAAGTGGGCACGAAGCTAATGACCGCACAGTGAGGAGACAAATCCAGCATATGATCAAATACCGTTACGTACCCTTTTCATTCGGCAAAGCGAAATACAACAAGAACAGCTCATAGTCACCGACAGAAACTGCTGTTTCACCTTGGGGTAATGTCAAACAAGAATTTTGACAACGGCGTATCGTTGGAAGCTGATGACGGGACGATCATCATTTTATGTACAAAAGTTCGATAGAGATGTAATGGAATTGGCGCCTACTCGCATGAAATGATTGCGAAGGAATTGAGAGAGAGAAGAGACGATAGAGCCCTCTAATCATTTGATCGACCACACAGCACCTTTCTTGTTGAGCTATATCTAGGGCTTTCATGGGCATACACGGGAGTAGGCTCAGGCGCCTGTCGAAATCAGATGAGATGAGATGCGTATTTTGAGCGCTAGGTCATAGAATACATGTACGGATTTGATATGAGAATGTGTGCTTGAATTCCTGTCTCCGTTTGTGATGCCGCTTCAGCAGATTTCTTCTTCGGCAGTGGGAGCAGTGTATATTCACTCGGCACGGAATACACCGTATGTTGTGTGGGTTTTAGATTGCCCCTTTTTGCCTGCTTTATCCTGTTATTCCAATCTTTCGTCTCGACAAGCAAAACAAGCTCTACCTCATTCCTTATTTCGCCAGCTTGGTATGGCGCATACCTCTAACTCATGCCATGCGGATCGATTATCCAACCTTGCAGGCTCTCTTCGCACACCCGTTTCCGAGAACCCAGAAAGTAATTGTGTGTCGACAAGTAGACATGGAGGTGGAGAGTGCGGCAGAGGATTGTCTCCCCCCAACGAAATGGACGGATCAAGACGGCTGATTTAGCGTGTTTCCTCCCTTCCTTCCCTCGGGCATTGGGTAGTGGGGTAATTGTACTGTAGAACTGATCTTCACACTGCGAAAATGGTCGTTGATGAGATGGGAAACAGGTGCGTGCTGAATACGCTGACTGCTTTTCACTTGCTAGGTTCTCTCTCCTGTGCTCGTCCATCATGAAAGCAGTCATGACATAGTTGTCTTCGGACCTCAAGAAGCGCCAGCAGGTAGTTACGTGATGTGAACCAAGCTGAGCATGTCAGTCTCCGACTCTCCGGCGAAGCGATTTTGCATGCTCGTTGTAAATCTATCATCTAGGAATATAACTTAATAGTAAAGTCATCGGAAGCTCATGTGACTTTACATTTTTCCTTCTTGTACTTTCATGAGATGTATCTATGCCACTAACGTCGAGTTGCAATAATTGATTGTACCTAGTAGGAGTATACTGCGGCGAAGACGAATTCGCCTCGGACGTCAAGCTGTGGAGTCTGGAAGAAGACATTGAAGTCTGCGCCATGAGGCTGACTCGGCAGATTTTATAAGTGGTTCCTTGGATGATATTTTGGCCCTGGGGAAAATGACACCAGACATCTATGAGCCTCATTGGCGCAGGGTTTGGATTCAAGTAAGCAATTCAGAAACTCGGCTTTTGTGCTCATTGTTTTTGTTTTGCTGCTCGCTTCTGGGTTCTCGCTTGCCAGCTACCGGTACGTACTCACCTGCCCAGATAGCCAATGTATCTCCTCCTCGACTACTCCCATATCTCCTCTTGATTAGACTCCCGACTCATGGTTTTAACCCTCCCATTCGACAACTACAGACCACCCGTTAATGACTGTCCTGAAAGGCTGTCATAGAAGAAGTGATGGTGAACAGCGAGCAGGACTAGGACTCCAAGTACAACATTCGTGAAGGATAAGATATAGGCCGTATACTATATGGCTGCCATAACTGTAGGTAACTAAAGACTGTTTACGCATTTGTAACAAGATCCTCTGAAAAGAAGAGAAGGAACCAAAAAGAGATCAGTGGACTGGAAAATGTTCACTGAAGTCTCAACATACAGTCTGTCCCTTCTGGAGGCGCTCCTAATCAAGGGGATCATTACCGGAAACAGTCTATGTTGAGCTTCACGCACCCAGGATTGAGATGATATGCCGTATTGTGGCCTGGTTAACTTGCTAGACTACTGTCAACTGCTGCCCTTCTCACGGCTTACGAGACGCCTTTCTCAGGGATCCTCTAAGTCATAGGAGGCTCGACTCCTTCGACGTTCAACCATGCAGGCTGAGATAAACAGGCATCCGACTGTACTTACCCTGAGCGAGACACCAAATGCGAGGGGGAAAATTACAGGACATTACTGTTGTGACATTTCAAAGTCGTGAGTAATTACAAGACAATATTAGAATATCATTTCAAAGTCATATGAATATCCGCTGTTATCATTAATTTTCTTTCTTGTCTACCTGGCAAACGTATATGTAATAAAAATCTGCATTATATTCGTGTAAACAACTATCAACGCATGCCTCTTTATTACAATACAAGAGCTTTTCGAGCTGACTAGTTTCCAACCTTAAGCACAAGTTGGCGCCCCCTTCGCGGTCTTGAATGCCGTACTAGTAACCAGCTGTGTACTCTTCAGCAAGGTAGTCTTCACAACCGTACTCGTGACCGTAATAGGCGGTGTAGGTACTCTCGAATTGCTTGTCCGACTGACTAATACTATAGGCGTGGGCAGTGTGCTAGTAGTCTTCTGGACCCTAGTAGTGAGTACCGAGACTGTGGAAGTGGTACCAGGAGGCGTGATTGTCGATTTCAGGGTCGCTGTGGAGATCTGGCTGATTGTTACTGTTGGTGCGAGGAGGACGACTGTGGCTTTAAAAGTCGTTATGGATGTGGTGGCTGAGAAGATCGTTTCGGCGGGTAGAGTGATGAGTGACGTGCCGACGCGTTGTTGTTGTTGACTGTGTTTGAACAGTGACACCTGGAAGCGTGGATGTAGAGGTAGCGAGCAGGGTAGTTGTGGTCAGGAGTCCGGAATCATCAAAGTCGTTTTCACAACCTCGTCCAGGGTTACAGTCGTCGATTTTAACGCAGGTGTGACTGACAGGGAATGAAGTTTCTGTATGCGTTATCGCGGTAGTCTTGTGGACATCTGGTTGGGTTGACATAAGAGTACTTGAGATCTTCTATGTGATATTCTTGGTGAAGATTAAGGCAGGGACTGACGTCGTGAACAGAAAAACTGAAGTACTTGTCGAAGGGATGACAAGTATTGATCCGGTAGGAGGTATGGTTGATGTCACAGTAATGCCTCCGGTAGATTCGATACAACGAAAGGCGAAATGCCAATAGCCGTGAAATCAATCCAAGAAGTGCTGGAAAAGAAGCTGGAAAGTCGGAATGCAGAAGCCTCGTCGTTCGTCATTTGATGGGAAAAGGGAGCTCTGGATGTTTGAACAGCTCCTGGTCCAGTATTCTGATACTCCCCGAAGAATGCTGTGTCGGTATTCGGTGTACTTTTCGACCAGACTGACCAACCAGCAGGATTAATGATAGAGTCTAATTTGGTTTGAATGTAGGCCACTCTAGCATTGAGATTCCAGGGTCGGCCCAAGAAAACAGTCCCAGGTGAGACGCTTGAACCCGGTGCTGGAGTCACCGTGCACTGATCGAATACCACTCCTCCGGTCGACGTGTTCGTTGTTCTTTTGTCGGCGGTGATAGATACCCCATTGGTGTTTGGGGAGATTGTTGAAGCCAAAAAGTACATAGAACCGGATCCCCAAATAAAGTCGATCGAGCTATACGCAATGGAGGGTTAGCAAATGTATTATGTTTCGCCCAAGAACAAGACATGTCACGAGAATTCCTGAAAGCTTGGAAAGAAATGAAGAGTGAGTTTTCTCCTTACGTACCCTTCAATGTAAGTGTTGTATGCGAAGGTACTGGCACCTGTGGTTCATGTAAGCGTCGCAGAGGGGCAGAAATCTTCTAAACGTACCGGCGTTGACATTGAACGTGTCCTGGTTGCCGATGATCTGACAGCCGTAGAAAGAAGCATTCCCGTTATTACCAACAGAGAATCCAAGGGAGGCATAGTTAGCTGCCTGGCCAAACGTGTTCACCAGATTGATATTATGGAACTTGACATTCTTTCCTCTCGAGTAGAACGTAGCTGAATCAGAGTTACTTGCGATGCCTTGTGTACCGACACCAGCAGAGTTGGTGATGATGACCTGATTGCTCGCGTACTTGTCCGGCGAATCAGCGTATCCTCGAAAGATGGTGGCAGCTGAGCGGTTGAAAGTAAGTTGCTCATTGTATGTTCCCGGATAAATAAAGACTGTTGAGATGACACCCGTTGCTGGTAGCTGTGCGATGCATTGTGCGATAGTGGGAAATGTAATTTTGCCGGTAATAGCTGTCTTGGAGACGATACAGGCTCCAGATGGTGGAGAAGTTGAGCTTCCTGCCTCGATCACTACTGGTGCTGGCTGAGGAGTAACAATGGTATCCCAATGAGACAAATCGATCCACGATGTAGAAGCCATCATGCGGCTCAAGGTATATGTATCGGAGCTGAGTAGTGTGGCATTGCCAAAACCAAGGCGGGCTGCAGCATTATTCTCCCAATTGCCTGGCCCCGTATTCTTGTATTCAGCAAAAGTGATGAAATCTGTTCGCGCATCGGTAGCAGACCATACCTTCCATCCAGCAGGCTGTATGATGGTGTCGAGGTATGAGTACTTAACGACAACTCTAGCATATGCGTTGTAAGGCCGTCCAAGGTAGACCATCTGATCAAGGTCTGCAGTCGAGTTCAGAGCTGCTGTAAATAGACATTGGTCAAAGATATATCCACCAATAGCTGACATACTTGCTCTGTTGTGAGCGGTGATGCTGTATGGGGTCAGTTATTGCTAGAACACTCACGGACCTGGACTCGCCTAGACTTTGCTTTCTTCGCTCCAAGTGTGCAACCTTTGAAATATGACATTCCGTATCCCCAGATAAAGTCAATGGCACCTTCTATATAACAGCTCTCATAATAAGCGTAACCAGTGCCAGTCAAGAGGGTGTCCTGCCATCCAACAAAGCTGCAGCCATAAAAGCCGATCTGGTCGCCATACACGGACGCAGCAAGAGTGACATAAGATGCGTTTGCTCCATCCGAATTTTCAGTATTGATGAAATTGATATTGTAGAACGAGACACCATTAGAAGCAGTAGTAACCACGGCTGTTTCGGCATCTGTATGGCCAGCAGCAACAGGGGCTACTACAGATAAACCTCGTGCAAATGTGAGAGTGACTCTGTTGTCGGTGTAGGTCTTTCCAATACTGCCTGATTGGTAACCAATCACTGTGACTGAGCCTTTTCTATTGACTTGCACTTGCTCAGTATAAGATCCTGGATACAGGAAGATTGTCTGAGGTGTGGCGTCAGCCGGCAATGATGCCAAGGCAGACGTCAGATCCGAAAAGGAGTTTTCGATTAATCCGCCGACGGAGACGAGAATTGCGCCAGTTGGAGGGATGGTACCACTTGAAGGATGAATAATGGTCGTGTTGGTAGAAGGAGTAGGGGGTTTAACTGGAGTAGATGAGTTTGGAGTCCCATTAAGACCGCTCGCAGAAAAGTTGAACGAGGGTACGAAGTTGTAAGCTTCAGTATCAATCCATGAAGTGCTTCCCATGAAATTGGACAGATCGTATGCTACGACCTGGGTCTCTGTAAGGTTCGTTGCGAAGGATGCTCTTGCGGTGGAAGATTCCCATGCTGACGGTCCAACGTTGTTGTACTCTCCGAAGAGCACGTTGCTGGTCTGCGGATTAGAATTCGACCAAACACTCCATCCAGCAGCGTTGATGTGTTTGTCGATATATGAGTTCTTGTAGACGGCAACAGAGAATGGGCTGTATGGTCTTCCGAGGTACGACAACCCGAAAGAAGGACCATAGGTGCCTGTGTATGTCACAACACAAGTGTCAAACACATATCCGCCAGCTGCACCAGCTGATGGTCTGCTCTGTGCTGCAATACACGAGCCGGGTAAGTTGGAGGCGATGTAGCACTGCCGGAAGTATGCTTGAGAGAATCCCCATATGAAGTCGACACTGCCCTCGATGTAGCAATTTGAGAACAACTGCGTACCTTTGTTGGCAAGAAGTGTATCTTGGAATCCGATGAAAGAACATCCATATGCTGCCATATTTGTTCCATAGAAATCGGCAGCTAGGGCAGCATAGTTGTCTCTCTGTGCAAAGGTATTGATGAAGTCAATGTTGTAAAGAGCTAATCCACTACCATCGTTCTTCTTACTGTTGATAACAGGGGTCAATTCGTTTTGGTTAGCGTCAGTTAATACACCATAGCTGAATTGGATTTTGACCTGATTTTGGGAGAAATCATTGACAAAGCTTGTGGTTCCTCGTAAGGTAACCTTTCCTCTACGATTGATATTGATCTGCTCCGTGTATATTCCTGGCATGATCAGAATCGTCTTTGCAGCACGATCGGCTGGAAGTGCAGATACTGCTGCCGAAACGCTACCATATTGGCCTTCTGTTGGGGTGAGAGAGACAACATATACTCCCGATGATGGTGCTGCTGTGCTAGTAGGTGACATCGCGGACGATGAAGCTGTAGTAGAGGAGGGAACTGGGAACAGAGAGGCTGCAAATCCAGAGAAGGGAACGACTGCAGAGTTGTCGATCCAGCTGATATCCCCAAAGACGCTAGCAGCAGAATACGAGCTTCCGTCAGTCAACATTTGAATTTGAGTCGGCCTGGACGTCTGCAAAAAGCCAGGACCTGTGTTGTTGAATTCAGCAAAAGTCACATTAGGAGTAGCAGACTCGATCAGCCATCCAACAGGTCTAATGTGAGCGTCTAAGTACGAGTTTGTAATGGCAACCTTTGCTGAAATGGAATAATCCCGACCAAGGTATGTTGACTGGCTCATAGACGACGCCGTGCTTGGTACAAAAGAACACTTGTCAAACACCACTTGAGAAGGCGATGTAGCAGCGTACTTCTGCGCTGCGACAGAATAATCGGGTTTATTGGAAACAATGATTGAGTTGCTGATGTATGCTGCGCCAAAGACCCACACAAAATCCGATGAGCCTTCAATTCTGCAGCCAGAATAGTAAGATGTGCCGGTATTTGCAAGTAAGGTACCCTGGCCAGACTTAAAGCCACAGGAGTAGAATCCGACTTGTACAGCTTTGATGTCCATGGCAATCGCATTATAGTCATTTTGTATTGGAGCGATGTTCTCGAAATTGATATTGTAGAAGGCATGTCCCTTTGCGGACGAAGTCGTTGACCGGAAAACCGAAGTATCTTCTGCATCAGTGAAAGAGCTCGAAAGGTACTGCAGAGTTACTAAGTTGTATGCCTGTAAAAGTGGCTTCGTAGACTCTCCGCGAAAGACTGTCGCACCGACTCTGCTGAATTTCAGAATCTGTTCAGTATACGTGCCGGCCAGGATGAATATGTATTGCTTGGTTGAATCCGCAGGCAGTGCTCCAATAGCAGAGGCAATAGTGTTGTACTTTGCACATGACCCACTCGGCCCAACGATAAATGCAGTTGAAGGTACATTTGGGGGTAGATCACATATTGCGTTTGGAGATGCTGTTGGAGTCTGGCTCGCGCTACTAGTTGTGGATGAGCTGCCAATGATTGAAGTAGAAGCGCTACTTGTGGTCTGGGAGTCTGAAGATTGTGCCACCACTTGAGCTGATAGCTGCAATGCTGTGAGCAGTCCAAAGACGACCCGCTTGAGGCTTGACATGATGCTATGCCACGATCGAAAACCGATAAGATGGACTGAAGATCTTGGAGTTGACCCCTTCTCCAGAGTTGGCTAACCCATAACCTTATACAATCCTACCCGGGACAGGCACTCGCCGTCCCAGGAGACATGGTAGGTAGAGCCGTGCAAGCCTCGGAACCCGGTGACAGCCTGGTATGGATTCAAAAGAACTTGTGATTTCCCCTAAGGTTATTGAATAGCTGGGACAGCCATCAACCCTCAAACATGCGATCGGAGTAAGGAGAGCCCAATAGACCAGCTCAGAAATTCACTCAGCTGAACTCCAAGTGAGGCCATAGTGCAAGTAATTTCGGACATATCCACAAAGATCAGATCTAGCCATGGAAAGACCACGGGGATGTGCCAGATCTGGACAATAACCATGCTCAGACGATTAGACTTCAAACCTACTCTTTCTACACAGGCAGGCATTCGACTTGCATAAGATGGAAGTACGGATATACGAAAGGTACAACGAAGTAAGCGACAAAGCAAATCTTGAAGCTTGCAACAAACAAACAAACCTCGTCTGCTTATCAGATGAAAAGATTTGAAGTCTTCGGACACCTTTTCTGGAATACTGTTTTCTCTCCTAGCAAGTTCAGCCCAGCTTCTGATTAGCGCGTAATCTTGAACCCGGATCCACCCCAGCCATGTCATACACCCGATCCCCCTTCGCTGCTGCCAGAATTACCGTGGGTCCGGGACGGAACAACATTAGACCAGAGTAGCGTCAAACGTGTCCCTTTGCATTATATATATATAAATAATTAATGAATTAAATTATACTGGGGTAAACCCAAATCCATCAATCAAGAATGTAGATACGATACGTGAGGATATAATTGCTGATCTAATTGATCCGCCTACTCGCAGGCTGGATGTATCCCCTTCTACATTCGCATATAGAGCAAGAATACTTTCATCTCCCTACTTAAAGGTAGCCCTGTGAGTGGTCATATCAGCTGAAACGAGGGAATATAATATTGAGCTATTTATGGATGCCACAAGACTAGGTACCTTCTAACTAAAGTGATATAATATAAATTAGGCTACGCTAATTCTAAAGAGGTATTGAAAGTTATATTGAATTTCATAATAAGGGGTTTTAAAAAGAGAGTGGACAAGTACTCTGTTTTCAAAGTAAATAAGTAAGTATATAGATTATATTTGCTGAAGGACGTGACACGGCGGTGGCGCTGCTATCCCGTGAATCTGGGCCAGATGGTACCTTACGAATCTGATGACATCCTACCTAGCGAGCGGCTGAGCCTTTAAGATTTTGGCAGCTCGCTACAGTAAGCCCCTTGGATGCAGCGCGAGTCATGATAGGTCTGATCTAGGTAAACATGATTCAAGCGAATAATATATGACTTTTGTTGTGCTCTGCGATGGAGGGAGGCATGATGTCGTACCAACAAGGCTGGAAATTCGTCTGCGGCGGACAGATAACCTTAGATTATCTAATAAAGTAATCCAATACTTAGATTACACTATCGTACTTCTTCACAAAGTATCTTATGACCATGATTTAAGTGTAATGATATTGTTAGGCATTGCCATGTAATACTCTAAAGTCACATGGGTATTGATGACTTTAATAAGTGTTCTTTTTAGGGACGACTGTACTAGACCGAAGACTTTAAGGCCTTTATAGTAATACTAAATATAACCGTTTTATACCTAGAATAAGGGGTATAGATATCAATTAGGAAAGCTAACTATCTTAAAGGAATTACGGAACCTAGGGTTTATCTAGTTCACGTGATATCGAGGTATAATTCTAGTCTCTAGGGGTATTACTATACGTATGCATACGATAGTATAATCGACTAATTACAGGAAATTAGATTACTCGTACCTGTAGAAGTTACCGACTTTATAGTATCTCTATAGAGGGGTATATTGCGAGGATATAGGTCTTAGTATAGATCAAGTGACAATAGTCACGTGCATAGTCCGTGCGGATATTCCTAGATAATACCTTTGGTCAACTCTCTATAGTAATTAGTACTGTAATGCAACTAACAACATCCAACTACTCTATGCCTTACTATGAAGATCAACGTAACCTTGCGATACTTTATTCAGTGACTGCGAATTGCGGATTGACATAGCCGAAAGCAATAGATCTAGGCTGACCTAACAGCTAGCGAAACTAAATATCACCACTTTTTCCAGAATGTGTTCACATTAAGTTGTTACAACAGGCAAATTTTATGTATGGGATGACTATATAAAATCGTTTTAATTTTGCCACCGTTATATCAGTTCGACGCTCTTCCAATCACTATCTATCCACTCCCTTATTATTCCCAAACAGGCGAAAAATGAATCGTCAATGTTTGAACAAATGCATAACTCCATGAATATCCCCGTAAAACGCCAGGCCCGCTTATCTTCTATCTCTCATCCATTTTCCAAACTACAACAAGAACTTTTTGCACGACCTGCCCAGTCCCCTGTCTGTCCTGAATGTTACAAACCTCGCCCAGCTTCCCTGCATCCCGACTTCCTACTCGAGGAAAGTAAACAAATTCGTATGTAGGATATTCATTGCTCGCGTAGACTCATACGCATTGATAACGCAGCTGATATTTATTTCCGATGCACCTAAACAAAGGTATGTCAGTAACGCGATGTTCTCGTAGGCATTTTGCAATAATGGAGGAAAGCTTACCTTGTGAGATCATCTCAATATTAACATTATTCTCGCCTAGTGTGCTGAACATCCTACCCGCAATACCAATCATATTCTTCATTTCAGCACCAACCAGCGATAAGATTGCCATCTTCTTCAAGACGCTAACCTCGCCGCACTCTTCTAACTCGGCTTTCGCTAGATCGATCTCCTCGTCTGAGATATTCGCCGAGTGGATGGCCATAGAGACATGTACTTCAGAGGTGGAGATCAGATCGACAGATAATTGTCGCTTGTCGAGGATGCGGAAAACTTTAGCGAAGAAACCGTGCGAGATGGACCTTCTGTTGGAATGTACGTTGATGACGCAGATCTTATCTTTGATGGTAACTGCCGTAGGCCGTTTTGGTGTTTTCCTTAACGAGACGTTACTGCCACTTCGAGCATATAGTAATTGGTTTGAGCTCAATTTGACATCTGGAAGAACAATAGTGCCGTTTCCGCGGGGATTCATGACGTTCTTGATGCGGATCTGGATTGGAGGGGTAGCGTGCATGACTTGATCCATCGTGAGGTGGTGAATGACTTCTGAGCCGTAGAATGTCAACTCAGCTGCCTCTGCTGGCGTGATTGTTGTCAACAGACGAGCCGTGGGCACTTTGGATGGATCCGCAGTGAAGATACCGTCGACTTCCTTCCAGACCTGAAGTTCCTCCGCCTTTATGCCCACGGCAATCAAAGCTGCGCAGAGATCTGTGTATCCTCTCCCAATCTCACCATCCATCAATCCACCAGGTACCATTCCAAAATAGCCAGTAACGACTGGTACTTTCTGCCCACATGCCAATATCTTCGCCCTCAATGCATTGGATAGCTCCGTGTAAAATTCGATATTCAGACCCTTCACAGGTTGAAAGGTCACAACATCTGACAAATCCACAAACTCGGCCTCAACACCACGATCCTGCAACAAGCAAGCCATAAACATGCAACTCAGCTTCTCTCCAAAACTGACTATACGATCCTTGGCCCTCCCATCGATGCCTAAATGCCATCTCTGCACTGCCTTGCGATAATCGAGAATTTCTTGGCACTCGTCCTCAATTTCCTTCACGAGAGCCGTCTGTAGGCTATCGTCTCGAATGTATGTGTGCGCAGCATTAGCATGGTCCTCGCAGATGATGGAAACCAATCGCTCGTACTCTGCGACCAGGCTCGCATAGTGTACCGATTCGATGTCCTTGACGGAGTTCAATGTGTCCAGTACGCTGAAGACCTCTATTAAACTGCACCGATCGTCAGCCTTGCGCATTGAGTGCTGAATACGCGACTTACCGACTTGTAGTTCCCTCTACCTTCTTCCCAGTACTCCTGGCCGAACAGACTACCGCTATCTTATGTTCCTTTAGACTCGCTCTGTCAATCGGTCTCGGTCAGCCTCATCCCAGCGTCTCTTTTATGCGTCATAACTACCCTTCTCCCCCCACAATCTCCATTTTCTCCACACAGTAAGGGGAACAAACCTCACAATATTCTCCGCAATATTGACTGCGAACTTCCCAACACTTGTTCCCCCAAATTTCTGCACGATCCAACTGCCCTCACTGTTATTCCCCCACCTCGTAGCCTCGTTGCTCACCCAGCCATTTAACCCCACCACAGCGGCGTCTGCAGAGTCATTCCAGCGGATGGGTAATGATGTCATTATGCCAGGACAAGTAATCCGCAAAGACTGGATATTTCAATGCTCTGGGGAGCGAACAACGGTAGGAGTTGGAGCGATTATAATCTGTTGGTGGGAGATTAAGTCATCTAGGAAAATTCACCGCAAGGTTTCTTTATCCGAGACCGGGCTGGCCTTGACAGTGGGCTTATACGCTAAGATAAGACGCAGCAGTGACAGGTAATCTTAAGGCTCTATGGGATTGTCCAGCGTAAAAAAAAAAACTCAGTGACTCTACCAGTTGACTCTGAGTCGACCTTTGATTCGCTGAGTTGAATTTGAGTCAGCTGATTTTGGGTTGACTCTGAGTGGAATCGATTATTCGGGCATGAGGCCATAAGGCACACACAAACAGACCTGAAATCGGCCCTGCATCAGGTACGAAACCATGGGCATGCTACTTTATCGCGACAAATTAAGCGAGGTTACACCCCCTCTAATACTTATTTTCTTTCTTAAAACTACTACCTTAGACGCTATTTAATTATTTAGTATATCATTCGATCAGTTAAACCTCTTATAACTAGTGAGAATGCTGTTTTCAGATTATTTATCAGGCGTAGTTTCGTTATTATAAAGATGCTAGAGTAGACCCTTGCCGCTACTTACGTACGATTTCGGTCAGTCAATTCTTAAGCGAATAAAAGCGGCATATGCAGGAATTGGTGTGCTATATATATGTGTGTACCTTGTAGCCTCATGCCCGAATAATCGATTCCCTCTGAGTCAGTTAAAATCTGACTCAGAGTCAACTCTGAGTTAGCTGAGTTAGTAGTAGTAATAGGAGTTTTCTGATTAATAGCTTAAATTTAGTCGAGCTCTCTGAATATTTGAATAAGATTTATCTTACCTTAGTTATATCATATCTAGATATAATACTCTCTTTAATAAATCACTTAGTCGTTTATAGATCACTTAATCTTTAGCGGAGTGTTAGCGGGATAAGCGGACCTCGAGAGTAAGGTAAGCTAATCAGACCCTTAGTCTCTCGCCTTAGCGTGCTTGTAAGCTGACTCTGAGTTGACTCTGACTCGCTGAGTTGAGTCTGAGATAAGTTGAGTCAGGTGCCTGACTCAACTCAACTGAATCAATTCATTACGCGGGGATTGTCTCGCTTACAATATTTACATGAAAGGCTTGATTGGAATCTGAATAGAAGCCATGAAAGGTAAGTCTTACGTCAAAGACAAGAAGAAGGAAATGAACACGTTTGAAATCGTGTTGGCATAACAAATGGTCCGTACTACAGATTCTAAAAGCAAACCTTTTGAGACGAGACCAAGCAGAGTGGCAGCGAATCCTCAATTCTGAATACTCAGTTCTGATTCTGAATCTCTCAAATGACAAAAACTCACTGTGATAGTTGGAATAGTCGCGATCTATGACAGGTATGGACTTGCGCTATTGGTTTCCCAAACCTCAAATGATGCTCTGATAATCGGATGAGTCAAAGGCTTGTGCTACAAATGGTATTCGCAAACCATAATGATACTGCCATGTTTTATAGCTTCATGGCAGAACTACAGCTACTGTGAAACTTTCGAGGGGTTTACTCTTCTTTGATTTTCACCGAACTCAATGCAATCATCAACGATGCAGAACAACGTCACGTTCATCCAGTGATGATTCAAAAGGCTCAGAAAATGCTGACGTGTATTCCATGTCTGAATATGCTGATAGTTCTGCAGATATCCAGCGTAACCTCAACTACCGTAATATTCATAAGTACAGCTCCGACTAATGTGGCATTATTCCAGCGTCAAAGCCATAGGTATCCTGCTCCCATCATCCCTCCAAAACGTGATAACTCGATGCAAAGAAAGACATTAATGATCGCATAACTCATTGCCCCGAGTACTGTAACGCTTGCTCCCCATATATACCGACACCTCCCAACTCTACAACCCTGTCGTTTCGTCGTCCACGTCGTAAATTAAATGTCCTCCAAACTCTGCTATTGCCCAAAATTATGATTTTCCTATGTCATATTCCAATTGATGTTGAACCCTATCAAGCTATCGATGACTGTTATAAAGACCGATTCATATCGGTTGGTACAAGCTGAGGAACGTGTCGGTTGTACTCGTACTTTGCCATAAAGTCATCATTAGGTGTGCGGACCTCAATCCCAATGCCGCTATCATCATGTCCTCCTGCAGCGGCATTCATAGCGGCCTGACTAGAAATATCCATTGGTCGTGACATAGATGTTCTATTCTCCGTGAGGCCGCTTTCCCGTAAAAAATCGTCAGTACCGCTGCTGTATCTGCTCTCGTGTTGGCTAACAGCTCGACTGACCACAGTCTGCTTAGCCGGACCGCGAGTCGATTGCGAAGTCTTGAACTCCATGAAACCACCTTGCTCAGCCATGAAGGCAATCATCTCATCAATCCAGCACTTCGTAACCCACCACGCACCGAAACTCTTGCCTTGTGCAATCGTCAAGTCTCTCATGACAGCAGTACCGACCCTCTGGACGCACCAGACTATTTCAGCGTGGCTTGCATAGGGGAATTTGCCTGGAAGCGCTTGTAAGAAGTTAACCCAGCGATCCAAGACGTTCTCGGTAGAAGAGTCGGCGTGGATACTGGACTGCTGCTGGCGACCGGTGCGCAGAGCCATCTCCCCATATGGCGTTAATCCTTCGACCTCCCACGGTACTCCGACAGGATCCAGAAGGTCACGAAGTTCAGTGAGCAAGAGGGTAACAACATCATCCATTCCTCTCGTTGGAACACATTCTGCAACCTTACGTGTTCGAACCATCGTAATCCAATCTTCGTACATTTGGTCCCGATTGGCTGGGTTAGACAACATGTTTGCGGCTGCATGTGCCGTTAGATTAACCCGTAATTCACGATCCAGTAGCCCTGCGAATAGCGTTGCTGGTGCAACCTTCGCGTTAACAACATGAACGGGGTGACCATGAAAGGACGATTGAATGTGAAGAACAAGCTTTTCCGAGATATTCCTCAGCGTATCAAGTACTGGCTTTGGTGCAACTTGAAGTGTTAATGGTGCCACAACTCGCATCATCTTTTGGTACATAACAAAGTCGCATTCCTCAATCCACGGAGCGATGGTGGGGTTGGCGAACAATTTCTGTACAGGCATGGTAAGAGTGCCGTGGAAAGAAGTGAAGAGGTGGAAGAATGTCTTCTCCTTACAGAACCGTAGAGCGTCGATAAGAGAGGTGCAATGTGATCGGTAGAGGGCAGTCAAGGCACTAGCAGAGTCTGGATCTGTGCCGGTGGGTAGATATTGGTCGATTTTAGGTAGAGATATTGGTTCATAGTCCTGGGCTAAAGGATCCGTAGCAGCTGCAAAGTGAAGTCTTTGAGACATTTTGCTAGTGGTAGATTCAAGTTGAGGGATCCCTTGGATCTCGGGTTGATGATACAAACTGTGGGGCCTCACAAAACTATTCGATCGTTCTGATTTCTGCTCGGGAATCTGGGTGTTGTCCGGAGATGGGAATGCTGCACGATCAATTGGAAACTGGGTGTTGATGCTGTGGCTAGGAAAGTAAGCAGGCAGCCAATACATTAGAGAGGGAACATACTTGAAGCTTGTTGCAAAACCAGACGGTTCACTGATGTTGAAGGACTGAGCTGGTTGACTCTTTTGCGTCTCGGTCAACTCTGGTTGATCATCTTTGAGACTGAAGTTCACATAATGGTACTTGGATTCACCGCGTACTCCAAGTCTTCGGGTTTTCAATCCGGGAAATAATACTCTAACGAGTTTTCCAAAAGATGCCGGATTCAAAACAGTGACTCGCTCGGTAGCACATCTTGACACATAGTTGGCATAGACTCGTCCTCTGGGTACTGATCCTTTGCCTTTGTCACAAACCGAATTTATCCTAAAATAATCTTGTGAGCTTGCCATTCTTCATATCCAGAATTAAGTAACATACCAAAGCATTGCAAAAACTTGTCGCTGTCTCTCTGATTGCGGGCCTCTCTCATTTCCATGAAGTTCAGTCGCAACGTCTGGTAGGCTTCGATGCTTGTTTGCTTGGAACAGCTGTCTCATCTCCAGTTCGTTCGCTGCGCTTGATTTCGACGCCTTCTTTGCAGGCCCACCAGGCAAAGAGTCGACTTCGTCCTGCTCATCGCTACGCCCTTCTAGTATATGACTATCGAATTCTCCGAAGCTTGCGACAAATGGATCATTAGGCATAGATTGGCGAGCATTCTCAGGCTTGAATTGTTGCTGTTGTGGATATGCCATAGGATGGTGATGGCTAATCCCGAGAGAAGGGTCTATATCATATCCGCGGGAAGTCTGCAATTGAGATGTTGTATTCATAACCATATCCTCGGCAGTCATCTGGTGGCCCATACTCCCAAATCGCTGGGCGTGCGCATGTGTATTCTGGTCAATCCATTGTCTGTGATACTCGACAGCAGGGTCTATTTGCTGGTGGTCGTTCGCAGGCTGAGTAACACCACTGTGGATACTTGTTGTAGACGCGCGCGATAGAGGACGTTTCCTACTTCTGCTGGACACCGCAGTATTGGAACGGGAACGAGGGTTGGGTGGTCTGCTGTCTAAAGATTGTTGATCTGCATTGTTGTGATGGAGTCAGCCCGAGGATCCACCAACCCGGGCACAACATTGCTTCTCTTGTCGAGAGCAAAGTACTGCTACAGGAGGATTCACTTACCCATGATGTCCATGGCGAGCGATTGAGAAGGTTGAGCCGTCGTCGTGCCGCGGGGTGTCCAAAATGGAGTGGCTGGTCGGTGTTGTTTATTCATGCGACCGAGGGGTCGGGATGTCTGTTTCGGATATTGTGAGAAGCCAGAATTCGCGTCGAAGCAAAGATCCTGTAGCCAGAGATGTGATGAAGACCATGCGCGATGTCGTCAATCGCCCGTGTCGTGAGGTTTGGCGTTGGCGGGATGTTGATCAGAATGGCAGGAGTAAACAAATTCAGTGTTGATGAAGCCGGGACCCAGCAACCTTGCCGATATCACGTGAGCATTTCCAAGACGGCCTTCGATATCTACACTACATTCCAGCCAACATTACGATCGAAGACAAAGAGCACGTTGATTTACTTTAGAGTTGTTCTGCTTGAGCTGAGAATGGATGCCAAGTTTTAATTGTTTTGTAAAGTGTTGAGAGCTACAGACAACCTGGAAGTCACCCACGGAGACACCCTTGTGAATTGACTATGGCTTCCTGAGTTCTGACGGAAATTGACATTCTCATATAATCATTACAAGTTCCATCTCTGATATTGAAGATTTCTCTATCACTACACCACTTGAGTAACTCGACAATCATAATGTTTGCCATCCTGTTGCACATTGCTGCGTCTACCCGTTCAAAATCTCAAAGGTCAACTCAAATCTAGCGGCGCTGAGCTGCAAAAGCGACGAAAGATCAGTCAGAGGAAAGAATCATGTATCTTATATAAATATATTATAATAACTTGCAAACAATACTTTGTCCCTGATGATTCACATGTGACCCAATCACTCATCCACCCATGGCGACTTTGACTTTAATGGCGGAGCTTTCGGTGGTGTCTCAAGCTTATTGGCGCACGGCTATTATTTGTAGTATGAGTCCCTCACCCACCACATATCTTGCCAACGTTCGTCATTCCTCTCCCTTCCTCCTCATCGTTCTTGCATCCCATCGCATTGCACATCTATCAACTTCAGCCACTAAATTAATAACAGCTACGCATACATCTTGAGTGCAGACTTCTACAACACCACTAAACGCCAGCCCTATCCTCCGTCGTGCAACATGTCTTCTTTTCAAGATAAGGCGCAAGCCCACATTACTCAAATTGACAAGGAGGTAAGTGCACAATAACCCCCTTTCCTTTGTCGCATGGACTACCTCGCTCGCAAATGCGCTTTGGGGGCAATTCCATCTGTGTCGAAACCCGAGTGTTTACTTATCTACCCCTCGATAGCTTTCCAAGTACCCTATCTTGAACAATCTCGAGGCTCAGACTTCCGTTCCTAAGGTCTACGCTTTCCTCGGTCTGATCGCAACTTACTTCTTCTTTATCTTCTTCAACATCGGAGGCCAGCTTCTTACGAACGTCGCGGGGTTCATCATTCCGGGATACTATTCGCTCGAAGCCCTTTTCAGCGTCGGAAAGAGCGATGACACCCAATGGCTCACAGTAAGGTCCATTGACAACTCTAGCGCGATAAGATGACTGACTAGTTCATAGTACTGGGTTGTATTCGCCTTCTTGACAGTGTTTGAGAGCTTGGTCAACGCCGTCTACTGGTTCCCCTTTTACTATACATTCAAGTTCATCTTCGTTCTCTGGCTTGCTCTCCCAGTCACTGGGTATGTTCCTTTTCTCTCTGTATCTTGAGTTCTCGCTAACAAAGACTACAGTGGTGCTCAAATCGTCTTCCGCTCTGTCATCCAGCCAGTATTTGCACGCTACTTCTCTGGGCCAGGTGCTACCGCTGCCAACCTTCGTTCTAAGGTTGACGGTCACAAGAGCTTGTAAGCAGCTCAGAAATGAGCACCGAGCACACACATTCGGTCCACGCAAACGCAAAACTATCGATGGACTGATCTATGTTATACGGACAATGACTCGACGGAATGATAGACGGATGCGGCGGGGGGGGGATTGAGTGGGAGTGGTATGATAAATGGCTTTGGAGGAGTTCATGATATACGGGTCCGGGAGGAATAATGAAGTTACAATGGAGCACATGGATTCAGGACGAGTCTTCTCATGGACTAGGAAACGTCTTTCAATGATTTATATAGATCGATGTACGGCAGGTCAGTCAATAATATTTCGACCGATGAAATGAAGACCAGAGATAAACAGCATGAGTTACCTTTGTACTGGCCCTTCGATTCTGATAGTACATTTGGATTTTCGACCGCCACTTAGGCAGAATGAGAACGACCTTGAAGTCCTGTTGTGTGACAGGAAAGAACCCTTCCTGACTGAGAGACACCAACCAAACATGCGAATTATTCTTCATACGTAAAGGAATTCCATCAGCTCTAGCCCATGCTGGTTACATACAGTAACAGTAATCTATGAGCTAGCTAAGTAACGTAAACAGCGGCAATTGCCAAACATGACCTTCTAGCATTTCACAAGCCGAAAGTCAATATCTGACCTAGTTCGTACTAGCGGTATAGCCCGACATAAGCATGCTCGTGGGGTTTGAGGATCCATACTGATCAAACACCAAAACCTAAGAACGGCGAGATCCTAAGAAATTGATCGTCCATCCACGAACCGCAAACGATGCCTGAAAAACCATGATCCGACTTGGTTGACGAACCTACCTATGAATTGGCAGGTTGCCTCGACGATACAAGCTCCGATGCTTCCACTTGCTCTACGACCGCAATGCCTCTCCCTAAACTCAGTCCTCTACAATCGCGGCTCGCGGCATCACTCTTTGCGTCGATAATGTTGCTGCTACTTTATCTATTCCTCTCCGTTCCTAATTTCGCATACGCCGCCGATGTGGATTCGATCCAATCAGAAGACCACAATCATGAACAGTTAAAGCACTTTCCGCTACTGGATGACTACCATGAGCTGGACCTGAGAGGGGAAGAGTACGAGTCGGAGTTCTTTGGGCTTCATAGATCTATCATTGGGAGAGCTACGACGCAGCCTACGCCTTTGGTCAACAATCGCATTGAGGATACAAATATTCCACTAGGACAGAGCTTCTTCTACGTCTTTACAAATGCGTCACTTTGGGGGAATAAGTCTGCAGCCACTCCCGGTTTGCCATCCCAGATAAAACTCAATAATCGCCGTCTTGTGAGATCTGACGATCCAATATATCGGTTGGAAGCTGAGATTGGAAATGACGAGGAGGAATCCGAGTTGATGCGCCGGCAGGGCCGTCCAGGACCAGGGACTAATAGGACTCTATACATTACTGTGACTACTTGCGATCAACCTACCACGAACAAGACAACGACTCCTCCACCACAGCTCAAGCTGTACGTTTCCCAGTCCCCGAATAATACGAATCCTGGGCCCGGCCAGGACTCAAAACTACAAGAGGTTATAACGCTAGAAGGAGGATATGCCCTGCATGAAGTGAACGCTACGGGAGATGTTTATATGAGCATACATGCCCAAAATGCAACCGAGTATTCCACAGGAGTTTACAGTGCCCAAATTGCAGCGTCCATCGATGCGCCATTTCATACTTATTGGAATAGCACAGATCCGAATCTCTTTCTGGCGGACAGTGATGACTTTTCTGCGTTGCTGTACACCGACCCA
Organism: Rhynchosporium graminicola; assembly: GCA_900074885.1. NCBI lineage: Eukaryota > Fungi > Ascomycota > Leotiomycetes > Helotiales > Ploettnerulaceae > Rhynchosporium > Rhynchosporium graminicola. The sequence continues at coordinate 133,781 of FJUW01000035.1, forward strand.
TTTACGTCAGACGCAACGAACACGTCCTTGTTCGCCAAATGGATGGATCGTGCTCCTCCGTACGTGATTTTCGCCAGTGATGCGACGGACACATCGCTGGTTGGGGTTGAGAGATCGTACTGTGGTCTTAAAACCAAGGCCCAGGTCCAAGCGAGCAGGCCGGGACAGACAGTCAGCAATATCGTTACTGGTATGACCTCGATAGGAAACTTGACACTTCCAAGACAGCAATTTTTCGTCAACGGGTTGGCTGCTGGTAAAAGATACAATGTCATGTTGGCAATGGAAGGGAACTCTACAAACTCAGGTAATTTTGTGGTTGGTGGAGGTGGCCAAGTCTTCAAGCAGACACAATTCAGCATGCTCCAAGGTAAGTCATTTATCGAGCTTCGCCTTCTCTACTAACGAATTGAAGACGGAAACTGTGCTGTGATATACGATCTAGCTTTCTGCGATCAGACAGCATATGCCGTACCTTCCAACCCCAACATCTTCCCCAACATGAGTGCCCTAGCTGGATTTTACGACAATGCAACTCAATCTAGTTTCGCCAACTTTGAGAAAGTACTCGCCCAAATACCATGCGAGACCACCCAATCAGCCCAATACTCACTTGCAAGAAACTGCGAACATTGCAGACAAGCATATAAGTCCTGGCTCTGCGCAGTGAGTATACCCCGTTGTACTGATTTCACCAAAGGTAGTCCCTGGCTCCAACGACGAGCGATGGGCCAACCATTCCCAAACGGTACTTTTCTGCCAGCCCGAGACCGCGAGATCGCCAAACTAAAATCTGGAATCAATGCATCTCGTAGTGCACGTATTGACGAGATCCTTGTACCGGGACCGTACAAAGAGATTCTACCTTGCGACGAGTTGTGCTTCAATCTCGTGCGCAGTTGCCCTGCCGCCATGGGTTTCAATTGTCCACAAGCGGGGGATATTGGCTTTGCTGAGAGTTATGGTGTCTTTCCGCAGCTTCCGGGCGATGATAGTGGACGGATTTTGAACACTACTTGTAATAATCCGGGGACGATTTACTACATGTCGGCTGGTGGTCTGGAACTACCGTCGATTATGCTGATGGGTTTGTGTATGCTCGGTTTCTTGTTCATCTGAAAGGAATAGACACTACTAGATTTTGTGTTTTTGGGCTATGATATGATGGGTCACAATACCGGCGTCTGTTGGTTGGAAAAGGCGTTCAAAGGATGGTCATCGGGGCAGGATACTGGCAAGGGATGGAAATGAAACTAGACACATCGAAGGCTTGAATCCTGCCAATCTTTCGGTCTCAAAATTGAAAGATCTTTCAATATTCTGCACACATTGTGTTGCTAGCGCCGCGACTCCGGAATAAAAAAGTACCTTCTTCCAAAATAGACGATTTTGAATAGCTTTGTCAAGATATTTGGCCCATTTTACTTGAACAGGGCCGGCCTGAGTATACGCACAAAAGTTAGCGACCTTCAGGTACAGGTCTCGGCTCGTGCGTTGTCACGTTGGCAGTGCCTTTTATTTCGCTCGCTTCTGCTCGCTTCCGGTCGACTGTTATCAGTGTGATTGATGCAGTTGCATTTGTCAAGATCGGCGTTGTGAATAGAGCTGATTTAAATTGAGATTCGCAGGGTAGGTGGAACAAGTTACTCCGAGGGGAGATGGGTAGAATTTCCAGAGGGCTTTTGTAGATATGTTCTGCGTAATAATCGACGTTCCCTTTCCTTGCCTGAAGACAAATTTCGCTTCGTCACTTATCAAAACAACGTACCTCACTAGATTCCAATCTCAGTAGGCCCTCGCGAATATCACCCAATGGCCGTCACCATCATAATGACCTTCAGCCCCTCACTCAGGGACTCAAATGGTCATCCTAATCGCCGGCATAACTAGTTCCTAGGCCAACACATCGCAACTCTCGCTCTCTCCCGCGATATCTCCGTCTAGGGGCTAGGACGCACCCCGTCAGCGCTCTTCCCTCTCCTCTCCTCTCAACTCAACTCCAGTTTTCCACAACACGTACATCCTACACCGAAATTGCGGCCCTCGATCTCGCCTGCTCAGGCATCGACGCCATCATGGACGCCTACGCCCAGAAACCCATTTCTGGCCTCGACCTCAATAGCTCCCTCCTCCTCCTGCGCACCGACATCAAGATCTCCATGCAATCATCTAGCTAGTCGCACGAATGGACGAATATCCAATTCGGCGATTTCGGAGTCTTGTGATAACTTTATAGTTATTCAGAATCAAGCTGCTGAGACGATGGAGTGGGATTAAGCTGGTTTCTCCGCATCTTCGCTGGTTTGTTCGCGGCGGATCTGTGCTAGATTCTGTATGGATTGGTGGATGGCGTGTCAGTAGTGGCGAGAATTGAAGGCTGGGAATGAGGTTTGGGGTGTGCGTGATGCGGTGGGAAAGGGGCTGTGGGGTTGGTGTGCAGGATGATATGGTGAGTTATAGGATTGGTATTTTGATGTTCTAATGTTAGGGAGGGAAAGGGGACCTTTTGGAGATTAATTCAGGGGTGACGACTATCAAGGAAAGGCTGGATGTTTAGGAGAAGGTTGATGGTGGTAAGGTGGATGTCGTGAAGTAGGGAAGTGTACAGGATTTGGAGGTTCATCGATGCTGAAGGCTTAGAAGATGTTTAAGATGCGTCAATTCGTAGTTTTGTAGCACAGGCGGCGGCGTTCAATGGGGATGTGGTAGAGTCGAAGGAGTTTCGGAAGCTCGTGACGTGGAGGAGCACTTTATGTAAGAGAAGAACAAGAGATCGGTTTGAAGGATAGCACCAATGTTCCTACTTGTAAGGATTCGAATATGCGTCTCATATGTGGGAGTGCATCTTCTTTTTATTGTTTGTGGTCACTTTCTTGGCTCAATCGTACCAGAAAAGCGTTCCGGTAGAGTCTCCCCATTGATGTTCTCGTGTATGGCCTATGTCGCTTGCTCTGGATTAGGACATCAATCAATAAATTAATCCGTGTTTCTTCTTATCTGGTTGCCGGTATTTAGTGAAGACCGAGTACACAAGAAAATAATTGTCAGTTCGCCTTCTGTTGCGCTCTCGCTTATATAGATCGTTTCCATAACTCTCATTCGGCCCTTGGATGCAAGCTCAGAGGAGACGGCTATATCTGGAGGATATGTTCATGGCATGCTGTATTCCAACACAGAACCCACTTTGTTAGAAATTTTCCAGCAAAACAAATTTCTAAGATGAAGCTCTCTCCCTTGCTTTAGTCCACAGGTAGACCGAAAAAAAAAAATTATGTAGTGCGACATTTCGAAGAAGAAAAGATGAACTTGTCGTCTTGACAACGTTTATTATTCGTAGATGTTGTAAGTTGAGGTAATCAAGTCAAATAACTCAAATACTCATGAGAACACAAATGGGCTGAAATTGTTTATCGACATCACGAAAAGACGATGGGTTTTGGCGAAGCTGTGTGTCAACAAGAAGTGCCAAAGTCTTTACGATGATATTCTATACGTTCAAATCATATAATGTTTTAGTGACAATATCAAGAAAATCAAATCGATTGAAGCTCTATGATGAATTGATAGCTAGATCATAATTATATGGCGAGGTTAAGATGTATCAGTATCTCATAAAGTTTGGTAATCATATGTCTTGCACAAACCTAACCCTTACACTAATTTCATAAACATCTTCTTCGGTTGTTCCGAGAGGTCTGTCTCACTCTCCGTATAGTACTCTTACGAAAACTCATGCCGTCATATCTCGGAAAAGCTCCAAGGAACCAAAGGGAGCGACGACAAGGACCGGGATCACGGTCAAGGGTCAGGATTCGAGCGTAGCGGGTATCTGCCGACGAGAGTCACGATGCGTTGTCCACTAACTCATTTTATATTATTGGGGTCTAGGTTTTTGTTCCGTTTGCTTGTGTTCCTGATCTTGTGGGAACTAGTGTTCACGCGGAGAGGTGCCCTTGCGTTCGGAACTTCGTAGGCACGTTTGGTTCATTGGGAGGGGGAAAGGGTTTGGGGGCTTTGCATGAATTGCATGAACTGCTTGCTGTACGGAGATTGGATTTAGGTTTTGGAGGTCTGACCTCAAAGGTCTGTGACGGTTTATGAAAGACATAGGAGGAAGGAGGAGGATTTTCATTCCGAAGCCATCTGCTTGAATGTAGAAGTGGAAAAAGTCGTAGTAAAAAGCTTGGGAAAACGGAGTTTTTGATTTGCAAGTCTGTGGAGGGAAGATGCCAGCTATGAGCCTGCCTGATATCCGATCTTGATCCTTGAAAATTTCCTCTAACCCCGACTATTACTGCAAAGCGGGTGGTTGCTCGTGCACTATTTGACTGATCATCGCGGAAGCTTCAGGATGCAATAGGATGGTGAGACTGGATAGTATAACAGGTTTGGTAGAGATGAGTTGGATTGAGTTGAGTTTTGAAGCTTCGCATGTGTGGTCTCTAGCAGCACTCGTCTGATTGGTCGATGAAAATAAACAGACCAAAACCGCGACGCGTCGAACGCGTCCTTAGGCGCCCTGCCCTGCACAGGTTAACGACCGTTCTTCAGACCTCGTCCAATATCCACCACAACCAATCATCCCATCAAAGCTCCGATATCCCAGGCAGCTTCGCATCATCGTCGAACTCCATTTGTGGCTTTGCAGGTCAAGATCGTTCGTGCATACGGATGGATGGGTTTGAGTTTGAGTTTGATGGACGATAGACTGACTGCCTTCTCCATACCAAACTAGCAGCGGGCTTTACCCTCAGCCAGTCGAGGAGAGGAGTACTTGCAGCAAGCAATTGGCATTGCATTCATTACCAGTCGACCCAGATACCTGCAGCTGCAGCTTTTCTACTTGATACAACCCCCCTCTCTCCCCCAACTTTGCGCTGATCGGTCTCGCTCTTCCGTACGTCCTGGCCTCGTCGGCGCGTCTGAGGTCCAAGAGTGCTTAGTTAGCATTTCTCATCCAATTCGTGGCACTCAGAGATCCACTGCACTCCTCCTCGAGTCGAGTCTGCACGGTCACTGTCACGGTCCGGCTTGGTTCTACCACTACTACCACTACTGCCACTACCGCATCCTTACTACTTCCTTCCTTGCTTTCCGCCAAAGTCTTCGTTCGGCATTCAGCTCAAGGCGGACCAGGCAGGTCTTTCGGCCGGGCTCCCTCGCTCCCAATAGCTGCTCCTGCTGCTGCTCTCCCCTCCTTCGAGCTTCGTCTCTTCATCCGCTCTTCGCCCTTTGCTCTCTAGCTTTCCCCCGCGGTCTAATACCTTACTTACTGTACGCTACCTTCCTGGCTCTACTGGACGCTCAATCCAATTCGATCCGAAATCTGCTTCCTTTCGTCTGGTGCCACGCCGTTCGCCGCTCTCACATCGTACAACCACCCGCCCGCTGCCCACCTCGCCTTCCCACCCACTTCTCGGAGATCCGTCAATCCTACTACTTGGGAATATCAACCACACCGTCATATTCTCGTATCGTCCTGTCGACTTCCTCTCCCTTTTACAACCAGTACTCAGTCTAACTATCAGCCTCATCGTGACTGATAGATACCTATTAGACTCGCTCGTTCCCTGACGACATCTCCCCCTTGCTTGCGTTGGTCTGACGTGGAATCCACCGCAATCTCGCTCCACAATCCGATCGATGATCCTGGCCAGACACTTCACCACCGCACCCACTTGAGAACAGTAGGCTTCCCATGCACTCAAAGCCCAATCGAAGGCTTTTCGACTTTCTCCTAAAAGCTAACATCAGATGCTTTAGCTCTCACGATATCGATATCCACGAAATAAATATCATACAACTAGGCGTGTAATCGTTGAGGCTCTTTCTACATCCCGTACGACTACCATCGCGTCGTCGATCCACGATGTCGTCGACGCGTTATTCGCAGCAGCCGATGCAGATCTATCAAGATCCAGCATCATCTTTCGATCGCGCCCCAATGCCCTCGGAGCAGAGTTCGAATACCAGGAAACCTTCACCACTTCGACCGATCAAGAATGCCGCGTCGAGGATGAATATCGTATTCAATCCCCCACATAATGGACCTAGCAAACGATCTCCCTCGAAGTCAGCTCAGCAAGCGTCCAGTTCCCCTTCGAGGGCTTCCTTCGGTAACAAGTTGAATATGGTATCTATGCCACCACCAGGAGGACCCTCGTACAATACAGATTCTATGGAGAAGAAACCCTATTCAATGTCAAATTACAGGCCTCAGAAGGCCCTGTTTGGGAGTCTATCGAATAACGCATCGATGGATCAGGAGAACTATTCACAACCTTCATATCCAGTTCCTATAGCACCATCACACGATAGACTAGCCGCTTCAAACTTTTCTCTCGAAGGACTGTATGGACAGAAGCCACCGAAACGATTGATGGATGCTGCACCAATCCACGAGTCCAGACCTTTTAAGAGAACCAAGCTTCCCGTGCCGGATGCACAGGTGGAAGACAGCATGGAATACGTGGAATTACCTTCACCGGACTCATTCGCTCCTCTGATCGACGATGGATCGAAACCAGCCCATAGCTACGCTCAGCTTATTGGAATGTCGATACTGAGAGCCGCAAATCGACGACTTACCCTGGCTCAAATCTACAAATGGATCTCGGATACCTATAGCTTCTACAGTGCAACAGATGCGGGATGGCAGAACAGTATACGACACAACCTCAGTCTCAACAAGGCATTTATAAAGCAAGAAAGGCCGAAGGATGACCCCGGAAAGGGTAACTACTGGGCAATTCAACCTGGCATGGAGCACCAATTCATCAAGGACAAAATGGCACGCAAACCACTTGGACCTAATGAGAATGTGCCCGTACTGTCGACCACCCTCTCACCTGTGAATCTACCCGAGACAGTGCAATTCAGGACACCAACTCCTTCCATACAAGCACCCGAACTTCCTCTGCCTCCATCATATTCAAATCCAGAGCCTCAGCAGTCTACCATTCAAGACTTATCCTCAGATGCCACCATTCCAGGCTCAGATGCATGCAATACCGACCCAGAAGTTGAGGACGAGCCCGAGACTCCTTCTTCGCCCTTGATGCACTCATCACCTCCAGCTGCCGCCATGCGTTCATCTCCTCCCGTGGCTCGGCATGTCCAGAAAAGACATGATACACCTCCTCCCGTTCCGCGGTTTCCTTCGTCCTCGAGGACCCGATCACATAAGCGCAAATACGCATCAATGGATGACAGTGGATACTTCTCGTCGCTGGATTCGTCAGCTCTACGAGGTCACCGCTTGCTGACCTCGGAAGCAGACCAGCCTAGAATGAAGCGTGGCAGCGCTGAAGAAGAGATCGCTAGACTCCGAGGTTCATCTTATGACAGTCCTACGAAAAAACGTTCACTCTTTGCTCCACCGTCATCGTCACCTATGCGCATCGGCAAGAAGGAAACTTCACAAATGCTTCCACCTTTAACGCCGGCTGTAAAGCTAAAGCCGCCTGTCCGACCCCCTCCCTCAGTATCACCCAACACGAATCTGCGTCTTCATCGTGATCGAGTTCGCGAGATGGTTGGCTCGCCACTTCGTGGAATGACTACGCTCGATGAAAATACGCCTTGGAGTCCTGCATTCAATCTAGACGATAACGCTTCCTACATGTTCCAGGACTTCAGCGTCGACTTTGATATCTTTACGGATAATTCTTCGGGATTTCTCAACTTTCCCGGAACTGGATCTCCGGAAAAAAGATCGGCCAAGCGACCTCGCTTAGACAGATCAAAATCAGCCAATATCCTGGCCGATATGTCTGGGGCCAACCTCAATAAGAGCGTAACCTCTACTCCTTTACTCAAGTTCACGCCTACCTTGGGTAATTCCTTAGGTAGTGGGTTTAGCTCTCCCCCTAAGAGCCTTGATGTGTGTCAATCACCAATTAAGCTTCTCGGGCTAAACTCTCCAACCAAGATCCCAAGCCCGAATTTCAATCTTGCAGCCTTCGATCTTCCTCAAGACGACTTCTTTAGCTCCGAATTTATTTCGGAAGATATTGATGAGGGCTGGGACATTATGCAGGGTTTCCAAAAGATAGGATCTGGAGCTACAGGTGGAAACGGGAATGCTCCTACTCAGAGTATGAAGAGATCGCCGAAGGCTGGTTGTGCATCGAGACCAGGTGTTTCACGGAGCTTTACGTCTCGTTTCTAGAGCGTGAAACTTGTGTGAATAATGAATTTTCTTATCTCAACAGTGGAGGATAATCTTGACGATATCACGACGTTACGAAATTGGAAAAAGCGGTGCTGCATCATAGCAACCCCTATAGCTTGGATATGGGCGGGATTGGGAGGATATGAATTGGATGCGAAGTTGATGCACTGACTGTGTGAGCAAGACATGAAGGGAGGGAAGATATGATAGAGAAGGATGCGATACGGCCCCACGGCTTTATTTTTTTGTTGATGATAATGATGTTGGACTACCTTTGTTGGATGCTGTTTATGGTACATATGTTTTTCTGGGATCTCCTTTCTTGAGGGTTATTTGGGCTCTGCCTTTTTTTGCTTTGGCCTTGGGGTTTCGTTTGTGTTCGATTCGGTAGCGTTTTTTCTGCGATGCTTTGCTTCCTAATCGTCGTTTGTTATTCGGGCTGGGTAGCCGCAAGATAGACGAAATGGTCTTTATTTCTGTAATGCCTGCATTGCAGAGCGGGAGGGGTGAATGGATTTACTCTAGCATTTGGAATAGTAAAGGATGGTGGATGGGTTGGGTCAAGTGAGAGTATGAGAATGAAATAAATGGACTTGGTCACCGTGGCTGTCTTTAAATCACTGGCCACCTGCAATTTATATTCACCTTGAATGCCTCCAGGAAGAGTGTCATTTGTAATAATTTGTCCTAAGCTAATGGCAAGCATGGCCACCTTGGAAAAAGTCTGGATCATTCAACTGTGTGCATAAGATGGCTAGAGTCCGGAAAGATGAACAGTAACTCGTCACACAGCTACGCACTACAGAGTCCTTTGTTCCCACTCCTCACTGCCAGCCACGTTCCCCTCTTCAGGCAGTTTTCATGCTCAAATCGTGAGCCCTTGAGCTAAACTCCTTCCTTCATCTACAGAGGAGAATAGATGTATGGAATTGAGGAAAGACATGTTTGGGTGGGATCAATCAGACAGACCAATCAGCTTGAAGGCTAAGGTTGAAGAGCGAAGAGCAAAAGCGTCGAATTCGAATAACAGGCAGTACTCGCGAGGGAGTCTGTCGTGCTTCGTGTCTCAAAAGGTATATAGATGGATAGATAGTGTTACGAATTTGTTGTGGATTTTTAGCTTCGTGCCCGGTTGGTTGTTGGGATAAGAGATCGAGATAAGATGAGATGAGATGAGATGGGAGGAAGGGATTGGGGGGATGGTAGAGGAAGGAGGAGGATGTGATGCTAGTTTGTATTTGGATTGATGGACGATGTGATGTGATATGATATGCTTGATTGGAGAGTTTCATCCTGTGCGTTACGTTGACTCTGACTGGTAGGTAGGTATGTAGGTAGGCTTATGGATGAGGAGCGAGGAGCGAGGAGAAGATACATAGGTATTATAATGTGGTACAGGTAAGTAGGTGATCTGGCACGAAGGTATCAAGAAAACAGCGATCTGGTTTAGCATAGCTGGTACTTCGTTTAAGGATGGGCGAGTTGGGAATGGGCAAGTCTGGGTTGGTTGAGTTGATGGTATTTAGGTAGGAATGAGGTAGGTATCAGGTTTCTTTGTTAGGATTCAAGCTAGTGCGAATATACGTAGACTAGCTCGGGCGAGGTGTAGGGAGATAGATGATTGAGCATATCTAAATCGGAACCGGATTTTTTTGAATATGCGTTAAGACGGCCTCGTACGATTTACTTCCTGTACATACACTAATTTGGCTGAATATACTTCTAGTGCAAGCGTCACCCGCGAAATTATAGGAGCCTGATAAGCCTGCCTGCTTCTCTGGCAAGTAGTATGGATGTGTCAAAGGTTTGCTTCGATGTGTATCCGAGCTGAGATGGACCATCGAATCATAGATTTTGTTATGTAGACTCAAGATCAGGAGCCAGCTTATCGGCTGTCAAAATTGATGAGTATAGCCGTTTTCTGATAATTCGTTCTATTGGGGTCAAGTAATCTTGAAAGTTTCAGGATTTGCTGGATTACTCGAGGTCACAAGGTCTTAATATAGAGAAGGATTCGGGGATGAAGAAGTTCGTTAAGAATCAGTTGGCGATATGCTCGATGTTGGTTTGAGCGGATGGGATGGGAACTAGACATCTGTTAAGCTGTTAATTATTATCTCTTGGGTTGGTTTTCTTTCTGCAGCCGGGAGGAGATGACATGATAAGATGGGAGGTGTAAGTTCCGGATTACACGGAGCACTAGTTTAAGTTTCGTGAGCTTGGTTATACAAGCATGATGAATTATGTCTGTAATCAGAATTGGAGCCTTTACTATTTTGCAGCTTATCGAGCTGTGACTGACAGGTTCTGGATTCTCTAGCCGAAGGATGTACATTTTGCTAGTATATATTGCAAAGACGCACTGGTTTATTTGCTATTCTCTCCTTTCAACACAATTTTGAAGACGTGGTGGAAGAGAGCACAGCCTCGATAAGTAGCTTCTAGCATTTGATGGAAGTCTCTCAGTTGATCTCTGATAGCTAACTGCCTGATTCCAAACGACAAGGAGTAGTTGTCAGGCTAGATGTTGCGAGAATGATATAGGTATATCAATACCATAATACACTTTCTTCTAGCGCTCTAAGCTGGGATCGGTGAGGCTGGGTGAGGCTTTCGATCTTGGTTTGAGATGGTTTAGCGATAGGGACTTGATTTTGAAACACGCTCTAGACTAGGTTGAAGAGAGGCTGTAACATGGGTGTGATTGTGACTGCCTTTTTTTGATAAGTATATCCAGTTCTCAGTACCTTACAAAGAGTAGGCTATAGATGGCTACACTTCATTCAGTATCTACCTATATGGAAAGAGAGAGAGAGAGAGAGAGAGCCATGAGAGCATGTTTGATATAGATTTCAAGTGAGCGAATATATTCCGATTTCGCATAGCTCCTAGGAAAGTATTTGATGACTCGAGTTCGACTGAGTGACCCTGAGTTTGGCAGTACTGATTTCAACAAGCATGTTCTATTCTGTAGAATAACTTGACGTTGAAGGTAAGGGAATTTGAACAAACACTCGGAGCGTCTGATATAATTCTCTTGGCACACTCAGAGCTTGATTGATCTCGGGAATTGAATTAAGTGAATCGATACCTGAGTTTACCAATTCAAATAAACTTAGTATTGATTTAATTCATGTTAGTTTTACACACGGTTGGTTCAAGTTGACCTTCAGTAAAGTAAGACTTATTTGCAGGTTAAACTTTCCGGCTCGTCACAGCAGTTCATCGCTTGCCTACAGTACTCAGCAGGCACGTTGCTCGCCCATCAATCACATGGTAAGCCCGTGAATCAAGATATGCAAAACGCGTGACAGACAGACTCGGAGTAAACTTGGGACAGAGATGCAACCCCCCCTGGCAGCGGCTCCTCCCTCCCTGCTTGCAGCAATTTAACCAGATCCGCAGGAGAGGAGCATGATCATTTACCTTGCATGTATACATGCATATGTATGTAAAAGGCCAATTTTCGACCTCCTTTCTCTCTCCTTATTTAGGAGATTCGTATAGAGCTTTGTGATCCCTTCGATCTTGCTGCGGTGCTGAGCACTTCTCCTCCTCCTGTCATCTTCTGCGGACTTGTGGTGTCGCGCTGTGGACTACTTACACGACTTGGCTGTAGGATTTAGAGGAGATAAGGAGAGATGCATGACGATCATATGGTACAGGATAATAGGATTTATCAGAAAAGGGCTAGGACGTTGTCGTACTTCAAGGGAACGTGCAGTACAGTGCAGAGCAAGCAGACTGCTGAGCTTACTACTACTCTGCTGTCGCTTCACCGGCAGTTGAAGTATGCCGGTTCTCGACGCTGCATTAGTTAAGAGTGTGAAGAAATAGTCAGATCGATGAAAGATAGGAGGCTCTATTAAGCTGCCTATCATGTGAACTCGGTTTTATCATGTTGTCTTGAGTGATATGAAAATCTCTGATATTTTTTCGTGTCGGATTGTTATATCTGCGTTATTCTGAAGAGCCTACTTAGACTCTTGGCTAGGTGTGTTGCACAAGTATGATGTTCGCCCGGGAAAAAAAAGGTGATCGATTTTGTGCGTTATCATGATATTCATGAGTAATTACGGATGGGGCGAATATCGCTGTTACGAAAGGCCACTGTGTTACGACTAGGTATCCATTTCATCAATGCAGCTCTCAAATACGCATACAGATACCTAGAATCCCCATCCGTTCTTTCATCTAGCACTTTGCCACTGTTTTAAGGTCAGACTTGCTGTCCATAGTTATCTCCCCTTTCCCTCTTATCCCGCAGGATTGCAGCATCAGCATTGAAGCCATCTCGCTTGAAATGCCACATAGGTAAATACCTACGCAGAAGAGGCTTGCGTTCGTGCGACTTTATCCTGGAAGCAGTCAGGATCCCATACGGAAGCAGGATGAGCTGTCCCTTGCTCACCTGGTCCTGGTCCTGGTGCCTAAAATTGAGAACGGCGATGCAGAAAAAGTGTACGTTGTTGAGGTATGCACGTCCCCGTATTCTTGTCACATCAGTGGAAGATGCGCACTATAGTGTAGGGCAAGGGAAGCTTGTACTCCCAGTCGACAAACACCGTGTTTTGAATGGTCTCGCTTAATTAGCCTTAGTCCAGCTCACTTGGTTTTGCCACTGGTATTTGTGCTTTGCTTGGGTGACTTGGCTAAAAATCAGTTCAACCAGCTATAGAGCTGAGATTACTTACTGGGGTTCTTCGAAGCTGACTATGGAGGATTAGAAATAGTAAGAGTACAAGCTCTAGGAAATGATGTTGTATACTGCATACTTACGTTGCACAATTCATGCATCTGCATGACGCCACAAATTGTTTACTGCCGTGTGCGGCACCGGCCGAAATGCAAGTTGCCGTATCGGACCGCCCATTTATGCCATTTCTGGAGAAATATCCATTGGTTGGAATGAATGCAGATGTTGACTTATCATAATTCTGTTCCAATAGCGTGGGACTTCCAGGAAAAGGCGCCGAGAGAAGATGAAGCAATAGAGCAGTGGAAGGGAGCTGCAGTGTGTTTTCGCGTTGTCCCATTGTTTTTGAGAAAAATTATAACTAAAGCATTGGTTGGAGCTGTTCTCTGCTTTATCTCTTCAGTCGAGATGGGATTAACTGAACATGCAAGGTGAACAGAGCGCTCTGGTACAGCAGCTCCACGGCCCCGTACATGAAGGGCCCTTAGCGATTTACCGTTTCGTTTGGCCTGGTGCATGATAAATTATGCAGGTGAGAACATTTTCAGCTCCTGTACAGAAGTTCGTATGACAACGGATGGCTTCGTGGATCGTGGATCGTGGATTTGTGAATGTACCAGCAAATTGCAATACCTCCGATTGCCAGACTTAGGTAACTCCGCGAGGTCGGGGAGCATGTGACTTCTTATCCTCCGCTGTGCGGGATGCATCAGAACGACGCGTACGCGAGCATGCTCTGAAAGGAGTCGAAAGTGATTCAGACGCTGGAAGTATCAGATTGCCTCCGCTATCTGGAGGCGCACACTGCCAGTGGAACCGCCTCTGTTTAGTATTATACCTGTATAATCCAGAGGAGCTATCAGATAGTGCTAATTGCCCAAGCGAGAGATATCAACATTACCTCGGACCTCCTATCTGGAGCAACATCTCGCATTGATCTTCCCAATTCGTACCTTTGGTGAGCAGAAACTATTGAAAGCGACCGTTCGAATCTACCGCGTTCTGTACAAGGATAAGACTTCGACGCTCAGAAAGGGGATGAATCATGCTGTGTACAGATACACATACAGGAAACGAAGATCCTGGATACATTTGCATACAGCTAGATTCTTCATGGCAGATGAATCGTCGCAGCTGAGATCGGTCGGTGTGGGCGGCGCCTTCTCGACGCCCTCATCTGGAGGCGTTCGAACGGTGCACCGTGGCGCTCTTGCATATCATCACCATTTAGGCTTTCGAACCATCCACTCATATTTCATGAATCGTTATATGCTGCTTGGTGTGATCCAATAGTTGTCGGAATAATTGTCCAGTAAGGTTGAGGTACCTCTGCCGCAAATTGCATGGCTCGGTAGGACAAAAGGACAAGCCTACTTCAGTCCGTCAATCAATAGCACAGGAAAAGTCTCCATTCCACTCTCCATACGTACATCTTGTGGGGCTCCAACCTCCTGTCCTCCCATTTCAGAGAGATTGAAGACTAGTTGGATCTGTTGGAGCGGATATGATGAGGTTCAGTTGCGATCTCATGCGGATATATTTGAATCACTACCTATCATTCATCTGCCCGCCACTTGTACTCACGGATGCCGAGATGCTTAACTGGCACATGCCATCCAGATGTCATACCTGCTAGTGCGGGATTGCCATGCGGTCTATCAGAGTACGACTTTCCCTGTCATCTACCTTCTTTTTCAAACCCACCGCATCGGTCCGGTCCACCTGTTCTCCTTTCCCGTCTAGTCCCTCTCCATGCCTTATCCCACGCGTCTTCCCCCTTTTGATTGAAACCCTGTCCTTAATCCCGATGTGTCCTGCTAGACTTTCTGTCTTAGTATGATTATCAGATACGGGATCGCAAGCGCAAACCTCCTTCAGTGACGCGGAACATACAACAAACATACGGGTCGAAGCTTTCGTTTGTTGCCTGGTGTCTGAAATAGGAGGATCTCTTCCATTGAGCCCCAAATTGTTTGAAGATTGTTTGGAGTATTTTTATGACACCGGAAGGTGATGATGCATGCTGGAAGAGACACGATTTGAACATATAACGAAACGAGGGCCACTTACATACCACAATTGGACTCTCTGTTGATAGACAATTTTCAAAGTAGTTTTTGAGCATCATGGGTTGGGTATGTAACGTCGAAGAATCAATTTCGAATCAGTGTTGACGAGCTATCTAGGTTGAGAAAACTAATATGGCTGTGGCCAGAAGTTTTGTAGGGAGACACTTCAGATTAGAGTTCTCTGGGTACCCTCGTGAACGGAAAGGCTCAAGATTCATGACGGAGGTAAGAGCCGGTCTTGCGACATTCTTCGCTATGGCGTACATCATTTCTGTCAATTCTTCCATTGTTGCCGGTAAGTCCTGTCATCATTATATTGACCAAGTGCTCATCAAATATTAGCAAGTGGTGGAACGTGTGTATGCAAACCAAATGGCCTCTATCCTGATGACAAGTTCTGCCTGGAGTACAACAATCCTTCAAACTATGTGTATAGACAATGCAAACTAGAAATAAACCGGGATCTGGTCACCGCGACAGCGGCAATATCATGCCTTACCAGTATCTGCATGGGTATATTTGCCAACATGCCCATTGCTTTGGCCCCGGGAATGGGAATCAATGCATACTTCACATACCAGGTGGTAGGACCCAATGGATCTGGTGTGATCTCTTACAGGCTAGCATTGACGGCTGTCTTTGTCGAGGGACTCATCTTCGTCGCACTATCTATTCTAGGACTCAGGCAATGGCTAGCTCGTACCATCCCTCGAAGTCTCAAGATCGCAAGTGGTGCTGGAATAGGCCTTTACCTGGCTCTCATAGGACTCACTTACAGTGCTGGAATTGGAGCTATCACAGGGGGAGGTGCTAGCGGCGAACCTATCAGACTGGCTGGGTGCAAACCTTCTTTCATCAACTCAGGAACAGGCATGTGCGAGTCTCACCAGATGCGAAACCCAACGTTATGGCTTGGCATCTTTGGCGGAGGTATGCTTACTGCCTTTCTGATGATGTACCGAATTAAAGGTGCCATCATTGTCGGCATCCTTTTCGTATCGATTGTCTCATGGCCACGCTATACAGCTGTAACGGTTTTTCCCAAGACAATGGTGGGAGATTCATCCTTCAACTTCTTCAAGAAGATAGTATACTTCCATCCTATCAAACATACTCTCGGTGCCCTAGACTGGAATATCACTGGCGAAAATGCAGCACAGTTCGCCATTGCTCTTGTCACCTTCTTGTATGTTGATATCCTCGACTGCACAGGCACACTTTACTCGATGGCACGGTTCTGTGGCGCCATAGACGAAGAAACGCAAGACTTCGAGGGAAGTGCCGTCGCCTACCTCGTTGATGCCTCGGGTATAACCATTGGATCGCTATTTGGCTGCCCTCCTGTCACCGCTTTCATCGAATCCGGCGCCGGTATATCAGAAGGCGGCGCGACCGGTATCACTGCTTGCGTAACTGGCCTATGTTTCTTCATATCCCTATTCTTCGCCCCAATATTTGCCAGTATACCCCCCTGGGCTACAGGATGCACACTTATTCTCGTCGGTGCCATGATGGCACGTGCATGTGTAGACATCAACTGGCGCTACATTGGAGACTCCATTCCAGCTTTCTTGACCATGGCATTGATGCCTTTCACCTACTCGATAGCGTATGGACTCATTGTAGGAATCATCACCTACTTCATCCTCAATACAGGAGCTTGGATCATTGCCAGAATCACAAGAGGTCGAATCGTCCCACACGACCATGAGTACAAAGACTATTGGACGTATAACGTACGTGGAGGTCTGCTCCCTGGCTGGGTGAAACGAGCAGCGAGGGGAAAAGTCGACTTCTGGCGCGAGCATGATTTCGATACGGAGGAACTGGGGAGTAGAGATTCATATGCCATAGCGAAGAAGGAAAGGGAGAGCGGAGGAAGTAATATGACTGGTATCGGTGTTGGGCCTTCCGATCAACTGGATGGCTTATCGATGGACGGGATTATTACCGGGGATAGAAGGTGGGAATTGGAGGGTCCAGGATATCCGATGATTGACACCGTCCCTCGGACCGACTCAAGAATGCATACGAGAACTCCTTCGATGAGATGAAGGACAGCATCGGTACAGGTCTTGAATTAATGAGAGAAGAATTCCAGTATCAGACAATGATTAATATCTGGAACTGGTAAGGTTTAATGCCTAGTATAGACGGACTAGATCAAAAGGATGTATCAGAAGAAGAAACGCTGTAAGGGGACCAGTGGGACTGGGAGCGGCAGCAAGCAAGTCGAGGCTTAGAGGAGATGAGTGTAGGCCTGGATTGGTAGGTAGACGGATATCGGGGGATGGTCCATGGCTGTACGAACTTCTGGATAATAGTATGGGTGACCAATTTTTGGATAAGAAGGGTTCTCTAGACCCGATATCGAAGCTTTTCCAAGTGTGTATAGACACTACATCTTCTCATCTTTCAAAAGCGATTTTGAAGACTTGCAGTCAATCAGAATCGCACAGGCAAATGATAAGAATGAAGTCTGTAGCGTCGCTTCGAGACAGCCTAGATCCTATGGAATCCTTCGTAGTGTTCTAACGATTACCTCCGCTGGTATGATGGATTTTTTCTTGAAATAAAAGAAGGGCTGAAACGTCATGAGGCTGAATGTTGTTGACCCTAGTGAAATCTTGGTCCACAAGTCCTCGGCTCCTCCCGTCAATGCTCAACCTCCAATGACCATCCCAAATAAAAACAGCTTTCCCATCGGTTCTCCGTCTCACCACACCACAAAAATGGCGGACTCACTGCCTATGGAAGTAGCATCCACAATCCAGTCTGCATCAATCAACCGCGCCCCCTCACCAACACACGATCTCAATCCCTCCACAGCTGCCTCACAAAAACAGCCCGTCACACTCTCACACTCCGAGCCCTCACTCGACAAATATGCCTATGACAGCGAAGGAATCGACCATTCCGATCTCGAAGATGGCGAAGAAGATATCCCATATAATGTGCTGAAGTCTGTGCCACGGAGGCAAAGCTTCGGTCCTCTGCCAGATCTAAGGTTCGAGCAGAGCTATCTGGCAAGTATTGCTGGTGCAGAAAGTAATTGGCAGGTAGCGTTCATTACATTTCGGGATCAGGTTTGTCTCTTTTCTCACATCATTGATATCTATATCAGAATAAGAGTTCCGCTGATACAACATACAGCTCGTCCTCCCCTTGGTCCAAGGCATGGTCTGGTCTCTCGCACTTCAAGGCTGGCGATACTGGAACCGCACCGCCGAACTCAGCGGCAAGACCGTAGGCTCCAAAGTACGGCGCTGGTGGTATAGGACGAATAACTGGAAACTGCCTGATTTTGGAGAGAGCTGGAACAACGCGAAGCTGGCGGAGGATATGGGAGATGTGAGTTGGAGGAAACACTCTGGGGCTGATGTGTGGGCTTTTTGCTGATTCCTTATCTTCACTCTTGCAGTTTTATCAAAATCAGAGCTCGAATGATTAGATGTGTTTTGAGGTCGAGTGCTGAGAGAAGGCGTTTTGGAATTTTACTTTGGCTGGGATGCATCTGAAAAGGCGTTTGGAGAACCCTGTACAAGTACATAAGTATTGATGGTGATCCTCGGTTGGCTCTTGGACGTATGAGCTAGCTGCCTTGCCAGCACTTCTGACAACATATCGTATCCAATGCCCTCTCGACCTGTTTCACAATTGCTTATGCCATTCCACTTCTGAACTCTAAGAGATCTTGACTATTTACAAGTCCACCGTAGTTCTTGCCTTTATTTTTTTAAGTACGGTATTTATTCACGATGCGTATACGCTCAATTGTGCTTGTTAGAACTTCCGTTCCCATGGCAATCTCCGTCCCTCCATCTTACTGCAACGAAGACTCGGGACCAGCCAATGTTGATACTTCTACCGCTGAAGTGACAAAGACTCATTGCTCATCCTACACAGCCCGTCATGATGGGTTCCCTGAAGCCTTTCGAAGAGCTCCATATAATAGATTGTATCGCCAAAACTCCAGTATGCCCATTCATTTTACATCAAAATTGCCTCTCGGCCACGTTTGTTCGGGCAAAGCATGACATCAACAATGCAAAGCAAACACTTAACTAGCTACCAGATCTCATTTTCCAACATCAACGGATGCCGTGTAGGTGACAGATGGCTTCTCTGGGCTCCGAATAGCAAGTGGAGAGTGAGGTGCCTGAATATGTGGTGATTTTGGTGGTAGAGCTGTGGATTGCGTCGGGACTTGTGATATGTGAATTGTAGCTCCATTGCTGGCAGGAGACGGAGCTGGATCGACAGTATCTTTGGCCACTAAAATGGCGGGAATATCGGCGATCGAGACTGGGGCATGAGTACCATTCGTAACTCCTGGGAAGAGTGCTTTGGAAGATGCGTCCTTATCGGGAGATTTGCGAGGAGAAAACTTCAACTTGATCGTCGACTTGTGATCTGGGCTCGGAGTCTTGACTGTTAGCTTGACAATCAACTTCTTCTTCTCTACGTCTTCCATTTCCTCGTCTTCGTCAGACTGCTCGTCCTGATCGTCAACATCAGACTCCAAAGGTACGTTATCATCCTCTTCTTCGTCATCTCCATAATCCTGCTCGCTCGCATCACCCTCGTCATCGCTGGTCATCTCATCGACATCATTGTAACCCTCGATGTGTCTTCCAGATCTGGATTTTGAGGCCTGTCCGCTGATAGCTGCAGCTCTTCTTGGTGCTCGCCCTCCGGCATCCTCATCATGGCTCGGCTCATCACTCGCTCCATCGTAGCCACCGACAGCAACGCCATGAGCTTGGCCACTCAACATGGTCTCACCATACGTGCCACCTTGACGCAATTTGACCTGTCGTCCACTCTGTGTGATTGTTGGGCCACTGGGTTCAGCTGGTGTATGGGTGCCTGTGTTCCTTGTCGATCTCCGGGCGTTCGTAGAGTCTGAATACATGTCTTCTTCCTCATCCGAGTAGGTATACTTCATTCTTTTCCCTCTCGTACGGCCCTCATACATCGAGTAATTGGGTTCTGGTCTCTTGAACTGCTGCTTACGAGTCTGCCGGTATTCGCGACGTTTTCGTTTCTAAAGTCCAAATTAGCATTCTGTGAGGCATAAGTTTTGGGAGTAACGCACCTCTTCCGTAGCCTCAAACCTAGGAACAGCAGCCATCATCTTGGATGATAGAAGTCTGGCCTTTTGTCCTCCATCGTCGTCTGCAAGCTTTTGTGCCAGAACCTTCAATTCGTCGATATCCCCAGCTACACTCCACCAAGTTCTCTTCAGGCCCATGTAGCTGCTCTCTCTGTACACTCTGAAATGTGTGTCATCTAGACCCTCGATCAAATAGTATCTGCGCTTGTCACTGTCGCATCCCCATGGCTGTACTGAAAGTGGTTGGTTGAGGTCGTCCTCATGGCGATTTTGCTTGTAGGAGGCCTGAATTATGCCCTTGACAGCGTCCGACGAGGAAAGAGCCCAGAGGATGAGAGTTCGCAGAAGAGTGAGCTAGACATGAGAAGTCAGTAAAATGCAACATAATGCGATTTGGCCTTTGTACACGCTGGGTCGGCAGCATAGAAGCAAAAGTGGCGCCCCCGGACAATGGATTCTTAGCCTCCCAGTCCTTTGCCCATTGCGACTTGTGTGTCTGTATAGCCTCCTCGAGTGCACGATTGTAATGTCCCGACCTACTCGAGAGATTCTGATCAGCAATGAAGCCTGCTGTGCGCGATGGTGGCAGGCCAAAGGTGCCCTACTTAACGTCCTGTTTCCTATTCAAGAGCAGTCCAAGTACGGCGCAGAGGAACTGCTCTGCGCCCTCTCCAGGAATACTCTCAACAATATCTCGTTCCAGCTCTTGAGGTCCAAAATTAATCAGAGATTTTGGGAAGGCCTCGGTGAACCGCGACCGGAACATGCATATAAACTGTTCAACATGCGCGTTAGCAATAATTAAAGACACAGGCACGCGTTTTGAGTGTGCAAAGATGTGAATAACGCGACGATAGATGTATAGACGAACCGCAATGTCTGGATTATCTGCTAGGACGAGTTCATGGGGTGGTGAAGGCGCGCGCTGCTTTCGGGGCGGAGATGCGATTTCGACCACAGGTACAGTTGCGTGGGGGACTGTTGAGAAGAATTTGAGTATGCCATCTTTCTTCGTCAGTTGAAGGTCATTTTCGATATCTGATGATACGGAGGAAAGCTCCGAGGATTCGTCGCCGGAACTCATGGTTGATGTTGGTGGTTATCGCAAAAAAGTTGGGGTCAAGTTCGAGGACGAAGAGTAGGTAGGTCGGTATGAAGCCAGAGGAAGCTCGAGCCTTATAATGTACCGACAAAGCGCGGTGATAAGAAAGTGTTCATTTGTTACGCTAGCTAATATCCTAGGTCACGCAAATACGAACACCGCTATGAATGGACGGGACAGTACGATTTCCTCTTTCTCCTGACCCATACTAAACCGTTCAGCCATCTTTCAGGTCTTTCATCCATTCTCCAGCCCTAGAGCCCGAGTGCTCACCATTGCGTCCATAACACTTCCGTGAATACACCCCAGTTCTTGACTGCATTTCCCAAATACTAATTGTATTCAATGCCAAATTTAGCATCCGAAGAGGCCATCGAGTGTATCCGCAGCGCAGCCACGTACACCAAGTGTTGGGGCATTTTGAAGTTCTCATGCCCCCATTATCGTCCGATGGAACTCCCAAGTCTTCGACGATATCGAAATTCTTCAGTACATGATGACTATGATTCCCGGCTATTGACCTGGCAAACCTGACGCTAGAAATGATCGGGACACTTCTTCATTGAAGTGCATCATCGTAGTCTTCCTGCCCTATCAATCCTTAGTGGTGTACAGAAGTAGGTATCGAGGGCTGCGGTTCGGCTTTGGCAAGATTGGTGGTATAGCAGTGCAATAGGGTACCCCGGACAGGTATTGCTTGCACGAAAAGCCTGGGACCTTCGATTTCGCGCGGAAAGGTCTCTCGAGGTTCACCTGCGACCACCTTTGAAATACAATTCGCCAAAGCTCGCCTGGACGTTTGCATTGCAGTTGTGCTGAAAGGGTTTCAAAGAACATTCGTAGTGACACGATAGCGTATACAGTAACGTACAAAGTGTAAACACCCTGGGGCCCCGGCCTAGAGTTGCGAAGCAATGCAAACCAATTCCTGAGCCCAAGATCAAAGAAACCGGCAATTTGTAGGACTAGAGATAGCCCATAGCTGAAGTTCCAGCTTCAGAAGCGACGCACATCTGAGTTCTTCAATAACACATTTTTCAATGACTTTTCAACGATATGACAAGAGTGCAACTTGTGACAACAAGAATAATATCATGCGGAGGAATTGAGGATGATGAAGTTGTAAATAGTAAGGGTAGTCCCGAGAAGGCTTGCAGCTCTAGATACCCAAAGAGCTTAACACAATGCGCACTCCACGACATCAGTGCTCATTGATGAGCTACTCTACCATCATCATAACGAGGAAGCTCCGATGGTTTCTGATCCAATTATCAAAGAAAGATAGGCATAGAAATCATCTGCTCAGTCTCTAGAAACGTCAAAGAAGCTGCGGTAATTGCATCAAAAGACTTTCAAAATAACGGGAAATGAATTGATCAAACAGCTTCTGGAGATGTGATTTGCTCTTTGTACATCAGTATGAGCAGCCCGTGATATCAGGCTGGAGACATAGACTTCGACTATCGGCCCTTCGATTACCTTGATAGCAATGAAAGTCAAAGGCATGAAGTCTGCTGTACAATAACCAGTGTATCAGTACTTACCATCATATGATCTAAAATATTATAAGTTCTTATCAACTGTTCCATTCTCTATGTCGTGAGATTCTTGTAGGACAATGGTAATGGTCGTCGACCTGCACACCAAAGCGGTCGGTATTAGCGTGGATGTCTCCGGCAGGGACTAGCTTAGCGTCAAAAGTGCGGGCGGATTGCAACAAGGCTGAAGTCCCGCTTCGAACAAATTAGCTGCTTGTTTACAAGCTTACTCTTCAGACTCTCAATTCTTTACTCTCTTACCACCGTCCACCACAACGTCGCATAATATCAGCAGAGATGGCTGCGGATACGTCAACCTTGGTACAGCTTCTCCAAGCTACTCTGGACCCAAGGCAGCATAAACAAGGTAAGTTTGTTTCCTCAAAAAGCTATGCTTTGTTTGTTTGCACTCTGCTAATTCTACTACAGCTGAGGCTGCCCTCAAGAATGAAGAGCAACATCCCGGCTACTCTCTCCTACTACTTAATGTCGTTGCCTCTGAATCATTACCCCTCAATACTCGTCTTTCTGGAGCTCTTGTCTTTAAGAACTTCCTTAAATATAACTGGGTTGTAAGTGCACAATATTCTGTTCGCGCAGGCCTTGATTAATTCAAGATTCGTAGGATGAAGATGGAAATTACAAGCTGCCAGAAAACGAAGTCATAACTATCAAGAAGGAGCTCATCGGTCTGATGATTGCGGTACCTGCCAGCATACAGTCGCAACTTGGAGAAACGATCAGTTTGATTGCAGATTCCGACTTCTGGACCAAGTGGGATACTTTGGTGGATGTAAGATATGGTGACTGATGTTGGTATCGATCAATACTGATGGCTTGCAGGATCTGGTCTCCCGCCTAACGCCTGATAATCCTAAAGTCAATATTGGTGTTTTGGAAGTTGCACATTCGATATTCAAGAGATGGAGGCCTCTTTTTGCATCAGACGATCTCTACACCGAGATCAACCATGTTCTTTCAAAATTTGGAGAACCGTTTGTCCAGTTACTTGCAGTATTACCTCGCGCCGCCTCCCATTTCAAGAGTGTAGCTAATTAATCTATATAGAGCACAGACAGACAGATTGAGGCGAACACGGGCAACAAAGATGTGCTGAAGCAGTACATGGAAGTGATGAACCTCCTCGTTAAGCTGTTCTACGATCTCTCCTCCCAGGATCTGCCCCCAATATTCGAAGAGAATCTCGCGGACGCCACCTCTCTATTACATAAATATCTCACGTACGAGAACCCATTGTTGGTCACGGACGAAGACTCGGAATCTGGACCTCTAGAATTCGTCAAGGCTGGGATCTGCGAAGTCATGACGCTGTATATGCAAAAATACGAAGACGCATTCGGAGACCTGTGCAAGCCATTCATCACAAGTACCTGGAACTTATTGACGACTATTGGTCCAGAGACAAAATTCGATATTCTTGTGAGCAAGGCATTACACTTTTTGACAGCCGTAGCGAGCATCAATACACATGCCCAGAATTTCAATAACGAGGAGATTCTTGGACAAGTGGTCGAGAAGGTTATTCTCCCAAATGTAAGTTTGCGAGAGTCCGACATTGAGCAATTTGAGGATGAGCCTATCGAGTATATTCGGAGAGACTTGGAGGGTTCCGATGCAGACACGCGACGAAGAGCAGCGACTGATTTTCTGCGGAAACTTTTGGAGATATTCGAGACTATGGTGACAAGTGTTGTGGGAAGATATATTCAGCATTACCTGGACAGCTTCTCCAAGAATCCCAGCGGTGAATGGAAGTCAAAAGACACTGCCGTGTACCTTTTTTCCGCCATTGCTGCCAAGGGTGTTGTTACCGCAACTCACGGTGTAAAAACCACCAATCCTTCAGTCAATATTGTGGAATTCTTCCAAAACAACATCGCCAACGACTTAGTTGCTGATACAGGTGTGGAGGTGATCCTGAAGGTTGATGCCATCAAATTTCTCTATACGTTCCGTAGTCAGTTGACCAGAGAACAATGGACAGCCGCGTTTCCTCCCTTGGTCAAGAACTTAGCATCATCCAACTATGTCGTCTACACATACGCTGCAATTGCCGTCGAAAGGGTACTTTTCCTTACGAACGACGTGGGGCAGCACATCTTCGGAAAGGATGAGGTTTCTCCCTTTGCGAAGGACCTTCTGGAACATTTGTTTCAGTTGATTGAGAGAGATTCGGCGCCAGAAAAGATACAGGAGAACGAATTTTTGATGCGATGTGTGATGAGGATATTGATTGTCATTCGTGACGGCGTGCTACCTATTGTAGACAGCATGCTCCAGCACTTGATCACAATTACTGACCTTATCGCCAAGAACCCGAGCAATCCTCGCTTTTACTACTATCATTTCGAGGCAATGGGTGCGCTTGTCAGATATACAGCTCCGTCGATGCCAGAGAAGCTCGAAGAAATTCTTTACACTCCTTTCGCTGGTATTCTATCGAACGATGTGCAAGGCGAGAAACCTCTTAATCCTGCTCATTGTAGATTGCTAACATCCTATTAGAATTCATGCCATACGTCTTCCAATTGTTCGCCGCTTTGCTAGAAAGCCGTCCGCAGGGACCGTTATCAGAATTCTACAAAGCCTTGATCGGACCCGTCCTATCACCTACGCTCTGGGAATCCAGAGGCAACGTACCGGCTTTGGCTCGCTTACTGTCCTCAATTATACCTCGAGCTGCAACAGACATTGTGGCGCAAAATCAAATTGAGCCAATTCTGGGAATATTTCAGAAGCTTATGGCTGGCAAGACCAGAACAGAGCTATACGGTCTTGACGTCCTGGAAGCTGTCATCACCTCATGCGACGCGTAAGTATTCCCGAATAGGCCGCATTCTCCATCTAATGTCATTGCAGAGCTGCTCTCGTACAATACTTCCCCACGATTCTCACCATCCTCTACGGCCGCCTCAACAACAACCCTCCAGAAAAGTTCAAGCAGCGCTTTGTACGATTCTACCATCTTGTTTCATCACGGGATCAGGCTAGTCTTGGTGCAGACTTTTTTATCGAGAAGTCGAATGCGGTTCAGGACGGTGTCTACGTTCCACTATACCTCACAATCATCCTACCTACGACACAGCAACTTGCCCGACCACTTGATCGCAAGCTTGCGGTTATCTCCTTGACCAAGACACTTGCAGACTCACAAGCGTTTGCGATTAGGTACCAAAAGGGTTGGGGATGGACTTGCGAGGCGTTACTGAAGTTGCTGGAGAACCCTCCTGTGCCAGTAATGGCCGATGAGGCGGTCGTGGAGGTGGACGTCGACGACATGAGCTTTGGAGTTGGTTTTACACCTCTAAACACATGCAAGAAGGTGCCGCGAGATGAGTGGTCGGAAGTGACAGATGTCAAATCTTGGGTGGGATCGTATCTGAAGACGGCTGATGAGAAGCACGGGGGCGCAATTGGTGGATATGTAAATGACCGCCTTTCACCGGAAGCAAAGGTAGTTTTGGTTTCATACATGAGATAGTCTAGAATAATGTGACGACACATACTCTATCTAATACACGAGGAAATGATGCCAGCATGAAAGTCCAAATGTGAAAATTTCAGGGAAGATCCCCACACCATCACAGTGCGCATACTCCTTGAAGCAATACGGAGTCTTGAGCTATTAATCGGCGATTACTAGGCTGAGGTGTGTAAAGTATATACTACCTTAATCCAATGGTCTTGAAAGGACCGATTGTTTCCCATGGATCCCTAGCCTGAAACGCATGCCGCCCATGCCGAAGAATGTCAACCTCCAAAGAGCAGACATAGCAAAACAAGTGCTTTTTGGGGCTTCTATGCTGATCGAGTAGTAGGAGCACTAAGATTCCTGAGTATATTTAAGGTAGTACAAGTAAAGTACGGAGAATATTTAGAGGTTATTACGACGGGAGATTATCTTTCATACATGAAGGATTAGAGTGAAGGGAAATCTCCTTGAGAAATTATACGCGTAGGGGGGGATACTTACTCTACCGGTATCGAGGGGGTAAACAAGGGAGGAGGGTACGAAAGGGGGCTGACAGTGGGTCTCGCCCTCCCCGATGTGTTTTTCTTTACAGTACGAAGCAAGCTTGTGGAGAAGAAGCTTGAACTCTTGATTGTTAATTGGAACGATAGCCATGTGCTCGACAAGGGAGGACGAGACCCACTGTCAACCAACCCCCTTTCGTACCCAAGGCGACTCTAGTGCCTACTGTACCTCGGGGAGAAAAGACAAGCTCCTGCCAAGGAGAACGGTACCATGGGTAAGGTCGAGACTTGAATGTAGGTGGTACCTATTCCAAGGTGTATGTATTTCTTCGGTGTAATCTTGCTAGGGTTGATTGAAATATGCGAATAGCCTCATCTCCTGGACGCTTAGTAGCAATGCAGTCCCTCCCGATGCGTGGCGCGTATCGCATTGTTGTGAAGCAGCCTGGAAATCTGAGGGCTGGGATGCGTACAAATCAGCGTTCACGAACAGGAGATGCTTGGAGGCGGGGGAAAACCATCGGCTCCTGAAAAGGGGGGAGAACCCCCTAATGTTGAGATACAGTACTTGTTGTCAGTTAGTTCATTGAAAGACTCCGCACGCAGGTGTAGCAGGTACAGTAGATTGATTATGTCTCACCGCCAGCGGCAGAGCAACACCAGGGTATGGGCCCATATTTATAGGCAGAATGCAGGCGGTGAGACATGATGGGGCCGCGCTGGTCTGGTCTGGCCTGGTACGGTCACGGTCACGGTCACGGTCACGGTCACGGTCACGGTCACGGTTCACGGTTACGTTACTTTCCTTTAGCAATCCATCCCGGGGACCAAATCAATCTCAAAAGGCATGAAACAGCTTCTCCTCCGCCGAACGCCGTGACCCTTGCAGCGGGCAGTAAACGCGCGCATCTCCAGAAACCTACCTTGGGGTGCAGGAGGTGCAGGTACAGGTAGGTAGGTAGGTACAGGTACAGAATCCACACCAATGCCATCGAGACTCACACGGCACGGGTTGATTGACGGAGTGAAGTCGAGGAGTATACTTACTTGTATTGACTATCCAGGACTACTAAATCAAGAGATGCACACAGCCCGGAGATGCCTCCCTCCCAACTTCGCTCGCATTCGGGTTGCCGAACCTCGGAAACTCTATGGGTATCCCAGCAGCGATCCTGTCGTCTTATCTAGCAAGCTCACTCACGTCAAGCAACGTCGTCCGAAAAGCGCGGTCGTACAGTAGCTTACCAAGTAGTAAAGTAATCTTGCGTAAATGACGCAGTATAAGGTTGATGAACAGCAGGGCTGGACCGATAAGCAAGTAAGCGAGGTAGCAGGATGTCGCTCATGCAGGAACGGAACGACGTTTCAAAAATACCTAAAATACCCCCGTCGTCGATGCACATCAACCAACAGGCAACGAAGGGAAATACTTAGTAATGTGCAACACGGTAGAGCATTGAGGTTCTATGGGTCGAGATGTGAGATGTGAGATATAAGATGTGAGATGTGAATAGATTCAGAGTATTCTTTTCTATCTATCTATCTATCTATCTATCTGATCCTTCTGCCTTCGCAACTCCAGCAGACGAGCTAGTGGCGCTGATTGATTCTTCAGAGGTACTGTACCTACCTACCTACTGTAGAGTGCTCGTAGCAGGCGCATATATCGTTGGCGCGTGCCTCTTCGTGCTCCGGAGAGTTGGGCAAAAGCTTATTATATCACCTGGTTACACTTTGACAGCCCCCCTTCCCCTTGCAGGGCTCCTGTCGCTTGTCAAGCTTGGCCAATCTTCAACCTCATGCCTCTTTTTGGTTTTCGCGGCTGCTCAAATGTACCATCGTAATGAGGTCAAGGACTGACTTATGTGCGCTTCGAGAAAGTGGAGCGCGTACCTGTCATGAGACGAATGGTGAAAATCTTAAAAGATTGGTGTGGATCTGACAACTTCATAACTTAGAGTCACAGTCGCTTTAGCTTCCCGTTTGTTGGCCGGCGATTTCTTATAAGTAGACGTGGAGGACGGGAATTCATCGCTCAGTTTCTTCAGTTGTGGCATACTTTCTACAGTTCTCTTCATACTTTCCTTACATTCTTCATTTCCATTTGACATGATGCTTGAATTCAAGAATCTCATTGCTGTGGCAGCCCTATTAAGCAACATCAACATTGCTCAAGCTGCAGTTGCCCAATACAACCAATGTGAGTTCATCCAAAAATGATATCAGTAGATAAACAGCACTTATCATTATCAACAGGTGGCGGAATCAATTACAGCGGAGCGACTGATTGCGTGGCGGGCGCTACCTGCAAAGTTCAAAAGTAAGTACTTCACCTTCATCCGTCTTGAATATAGCTAACAGATTCTTGCCAGTGCCTGTTAGTTACCATGGTCTCTATTGAATTACACCAACACCAAAAAGGTCTCGGAAAAGAAACAAACTAACTCGTTACAGACTACTCCCAGTGTGTTGCAGTGACCGCGGGCGGATCAGGAGACTCAGGAGCATCATCAGGAGACTCAGCAAAATCGCCTGCAGCAGGATCAGGAGCATCATCGGGGGACTCAGCAGATTCGCCTGTGGCAGGATCAGGAGCATCATCAGGAGACTCAGCAGGTTCGCCTGATGCAGGAGGGGCAGTAGGACAACCTTACGCAGGATATGGAACAGGGAACAAGGGGTCACAAGGACATGGAACGGGGAAACAGGGTTCGCAAGGACAAAAATCAGGAACGAATTCATCTATGCCCAAGCAGTATACACCTCCATCAGCTGCCAAGCCAGCAACCCAAGCAGTCACTTCTGGCGCCGCTTCCGAGCCTACAGCACCTTCGACTCCTTCGACTCCTTCGAGCGGAGGAGGAGGAACCAAAAAGCAAACATCAGCAGCTGGTAGTCTCGACGCTAAATTCCGGGCAAAGGGCAAGAAATACTTCGGTGTTTGTGCCGATCAGAATACTCTATCCAACCCCAAAGTTGCTGCTATCATCAAGGAGCAATTTGGTCAAGTCACCCCTGAGAACAGCATGAAGTGGGATGCCGTTGAGCGTAAGTTGGCTTCTGTTGTGAGGAGTATTCGAATATTGTACTGACGTGAACACAGCGTCGCAAGGAAAGTTCAGCTTCGGAGGCGCTGATTATCTAGTAAGTGCAACCAGGTGGTCTATCCACGTTAGGGTACTTACACAGACGTTCAGTCAAAATGGGCAGAAGATAACGGGAAGTACACTCGTGGACACGCTCTTGGTAAGTTCTTTTTACGCCTCCACAATACTCATCTAATGTATTAGTTTGGCACTCTCAACTTCCTGCATGGGTTAAAGCCATCAACAACAAAGACGTTTTGACGAAGGTCATCCAAAATCACATTACGACCGAAGTTACCCGCTACAAGGGAAAGATTTACGCATGGGTAAGACTAATTTGTTGCCCTAGTGAAGATGGGTCGTAAGCTGACTTCTCTGTTCAGGACGTCGTCAATGAGGTTTTCGAATGGGGTAAGGCACTATCAAGTTCCCAGCAAGCCTAGGGGCGGAAACTAATGACAGAACTGCAGATGGGTCCATGCGTGATTCCGTGTTTTCCAAGGTCCTTGGCGAGACATTTGTAGACATCGCCTTTAAGGCCGCCAAAGCAGCAGATCCAGCCGCAAAGCTTTACATTAATGACTACAAGTACGTTCTTCCACATCTTCCGTTCATAAAATCTAACATCTACCAGTCTCGACAAAGCTACTGACTTGAAGCTCACCAAGGGCATGGTTGCTCATGTTGAGAAGTGGCTTAAAGCAGGCACACCCATCACTGGTATCGGAACTCAAACGCACATTAGTCAAGGCCAAGGTGCTTCTGCTGCAGGTGCGCTTGCAGCCCTCGCTGCCACAGGAGTTTCTGAGATAGCAATCACGGAGTTGGACATTGCGAGTGCTCCATCAGCTGATTATGTTGCTGTAAGTCGAAAGAATTCCTCTTTCCCTCGCTCGGCTCTTGGACTTTGTATGAGAATAGATGCTGACAATGGGAAATAGGTCGTTAAAGCTTGTCTTGACCAACCCAAGTGTATCGGTATCACCGTGTGGGGTGTACTTGATTCCGTAAGCTGATCTCCGACACGATCTTCGAGGTTGCGAGTTAACATGGAATGAACAGGAATCTTGGAGAAAGAACACCAACCCTCTCCTATACGACGGTACCGGAAATGCAAAGCCTGCCAAGAGCGCCATCCTCGCCATCTTGTCGTAGAATCTTGATGATTCACACGAAAGTACAAAATGTGTCCCGAATAACTACCCGGGTCCAGAAAACCCAAAAAAAGAGGAGGGGTACTCCATTCTTTTGTACATATTTCGGTATCGACCATTTTGGATCGGGCCTTTCAGTAGCCTCATGTTTGGTAACGAACCCATGTTTAGTAACGAATCATCTGTCGGTCATCTAGTGTGCCATCCTTTCCTTTCGCGACGGACTCAAATAATCAAAACGTTAAATCTCAGCTTGAGTAAGAACGTCAGATTTGACATTCATTCGGAGGGCGGGTTCGCAGCAAATAAAATAGATATTTCTAGCTATTCAATCGTTGTATAACAGAAAGGCTAAGGTTTAAAATACGATGTTACGCCTTGCGGTCCCTGGTGGTGATCATCAAAAGAAAATATTGTGGTTTAATACCTTCATGCCCTGGAGAGGCCTAGCTCCTTTTACACTACGCACATCTTTTTCTGATTCTACTAATCATCAGAAGGCCTTTCGGTCGAGTGACCAAATTGATTGATTAATATATTGAAAGCAGACTACCGCTACCTTCCGAAACCTCGATTGGGCAGGAGTCTCTTATTTATATTTCGTAAACAGTCACCTGACAGGGACAGGGACAGGGGCTACTACATCTTGATATGCGTCTACTCGTACGCGTATAGATGAGAGATGGGAGGTTTCAGTTACGCCTTTGAGGAGAGGGGCGTAGACGGGGATCAGGGCGAAGAGTTGGGGGCTGGAGCCGATGAGGTCGCTGGTGTAGGTGGGTGGGTGGGTGGATGTGATGCTTGTGATGACTTGTTGGACTGTGGCTGCGAGGGCGATGGTACGGTACCCAACAGAAAGTGAGAATTGATCAAGAAGATTTCCTGAAATGCTTTGAATTAGAGACTGGAGGTTGTGAGGCAAATTAGATGACTGCGTCGTACGAATTGATCGAGGATGCACGGACGCCCTATTTTTATGTCCATGTCTATCTCTACTTCGCACGACTGGACTATACCTGTATGATCTCTCTACTATCGAGGCTGGCTCCATACCGGATAAGATCAATTCCCGACATCTTGCAAAAGTAGCAAATGGCAAACGGAATGTGAAAGCATCGTTCTTTTTGACATTCGGGAGCTGACAATAAGAGAGATCGGCGTCTTCCTCAATCAAGCGTACTGACGCCGGCTCGGCTTGTTCTACAAGCCTGTATCTAGACACCCGTGATATTTTGTGATAATTTCGGGAGACAAGCTTTAGATTATACGGAACGGAGAACGAGGACCTAAACGGTGCGGCAAGATTCATCGACATAAGTCCCATCTATCACTCTGTCGGTACCGGATTAACTACCAGATTCATGAAGGCCGGCATACCTGACAAGGGTTCGAGAATCGCTTTCAATGTAAGGAGAATGTAACACAGTTCATAACCGAGAATCGAGATGTTCCCTGACGTCGCAAAAAGTTCGAGCGATTCGAATGTGCTCGACAGAGGCTCGAATGATGTTTATAAAGCCGCGTGGGATACTATTCCATCAGGCCTTATTCTATAACTTAGGTGCGAGTGTGCAGGGTAGGATTGAAGCTTGTATCGATGCAAAGGGCTGGCATACCAAAAAAATGGGTAGTCTGTACGGGGAAACTCCTTCGGGACCATACGAGAGAAGACAGAGGATGCTCTGACGATTGGTTTGCTCATTCGGTATTCTAATTGTATTAGTAGTTATCAGACCAGTGCTTAGCGAAAGTGGTTGATGGTACTGTTGATTCTGATGTTTTTACTAAAGTCCTAAGTATCAATTGCCTAGTACTGTAAAAACCTTTCAAACATTCAGTCATCTCTGTATCATTTGAAGAGCTAGGAAGGAGTCGAGGGATTTATAAGATCTTTCGCACGATAATCTCGAACATGCGATCTCGACCTGCATTGTTCGATGTTGCACTAGGTACCTTCGGCAGACAGATTCCCCTGGAACTATATATGGACCATCACAAATTGATGGAAGCTAGCCACCCTTTACTCGACACTTTATCGTAGTTCACCGCCTTACAAGCTTACTAGATATCACTTGAGCTTCTAACGCCCTTCTCGACTTGAATGAGCCTTTTTGAGTACTCTCAAACTTTTACTACCTATCCCGAAATAAGAAATGGTATTCGGGATCAATAGGCGCTTACTTAACTTGCGTTTGACAGGTTTAAAGAGATTACAAGTGCCGGGTTTCATTCGAGACTCATTAGATACAGGTGCTAGTACTGAAAATAGGAACACGAGAGGCGTTTTCAGAGGCAATTGAGATACGAAAAAGCTATTAGTCGAAGAGATGGTTAATAGTAGAACTTCTCTTTTTCCAGGAGCTTTCTAGTTCCTCATAGCCTCATTTACCTATTTGCTAACTAATCAAAGACGAGGAGCAGTGAATAAGGTTTGAGACAAAGTGGGAATTTCTTCGGTACTCTTGAAGAAATTTCTTCAAAGAGCATACTTTTGAGTCCTTCAATCTTAAAAGGGTGTGTTTACGAGCTAAGGCTTTATTTCATTCAGTCAGGCTTTCTCAAGTAGAGATCTATTCATTGTTTTCGCAGGAGGCCCATTTTGTATAGTGTTAAGGCGAGAACCTCTCCCGTCTTGGACTAATGTTGAAAGAATCTTGTACTGAAAAATCCCAATGGTCGAGGCACATATTTCTTTCAATCGAGCATGGAGCTATCGATTACGATGCAGGTCTACCAGGCTGGCTTGATACGCAGCAAAATTTTGATGACATTCATCTTAACTATGAAACGCTACAGTCCGGCAGATACCTAAGAAGTGACTACCGAAAATCTATAGCTTAAGTAAGCCCACGGCTTGAAGAGGTAAACAAAAATCCAGACAGTGACTCGCTTAGCCCTAACCCCCTTTTCTGTAAGCGAGGATCTGCTTCCAGGTTTCCATGACTCGATATTTTATGTCAAAAACATGCCTTCTAGAGGACATGATCAATCGACATTCGGAAGGAAGTTTTTAGTCTACCTTTGATACAGACGGTACATAGGGGATGATCAAAAACTTTTCGAAAATGCAATTGGCCATCCTAGCATTAGCAGTCTGCTCCTGGGTATGTATTTGGCATGCCATTTCGCAATTACTTCGATTGAAAACTTAGGCTATAATATCACGAAGGCATTTTACGAGAAGTATATGACAAACAGAAGTGTTTTGTGTAAGAACTTACCTTGAATTCGAAACCCATTTAATCACACCTGAAACACTCTCTAATGTCACATTAATCCATGACGATTATTGGACAGCTGTAGAAACAGCCAAGAAAGGCAATTTTCTCAAATCAGACACCCCATTCTTGGACTTGCGAGATTGGGGGAATCTTCAAGGGTGCAGTGATGGGAGTTTAGTGTTCCGGTTGAAGGCCTGCGTTTCGGTGAAAGGGTGTTGTGCTAAGGTCGAAATACATCCTCTGAATACTTGAAATTGACGTGACGTATAAAGAATGTAGAGGGAATTTGCTGAGAGAGGATGACAAGTCGTAACTTTTGGGGGACATGAGAAAGCTGCTGCAGACAAACAAGATATCAGGCAGGAAGCAGTAGAGATCCGCATTGAGTGCATTATGCGAGCAAGCCAGCGTTCGCGTATGCGTGACACAAATGCAAAAAATGGTGCAATAATCTAGCGAAATTCAAGTTCTCGTTGGCCTTTCTCGGTCATATCGGCTTACTACAGTCGAGGAAGGAACCTGATATCTAAAGAGGGAGGACTCGCAGGAATTGGATCCAGTACGGTGGCAATAGAAAACATACCCCTCGTTTCGTGAGCTTCCCCCTCTAGAGTGGGGTTGAAGACGAATTCTGCCGTCAATAATGAAGAGTGCTACTCTTCTCTGAGCTATTTACTTCTCGTACGATTGAGATGCCCTGGTGTGTGCATCATACGAGCTGGCGAGCTTGAATTTGAGGGATATATATATATTTATGTACATGGGTTAGGAAGTTGCGATGCGTTGCGCTTTGGCCGATGGCAAGCGAGTGAGTGAGGAAAGGCTGGTGTGCCGTTGATAATCGAGCTGTTAGTAACGGGTCGATCAAATATCCAGTTATTGCTCCGAGACACATTTGTGCTACTATACAGTTTTGACAGCAGCAGGATTTTCCATTTTTTTTCCCCATTGTTTCGTATCCTGATTCCGGGCCCGCCAGTAGGTTCTCCGTGTGGAATTTAAAGGACGGAGATATGTCTGGTTCGTTGAGATGGATATATCGGTTTGAGAAGAGGGCGGCGGTAGTGACAGCGGTATCCTTCGGGTTGTCGACAGAGGGAAGGCAACGTGACGTACCTAGCGTACGTAGGTGAGTTTGGTTGCAGATGAGTGCAGCAAGTACTGGATAGGGTAAAGCCTTGAACTTATTCAAAGATGGGGTTTTGTAAATAGCTGTAAATCGCGTATGGACACTATTACCAATCTCGGAAATCAGATATTTTGTGACTTGGATTTGTAGTGCCAAGGCCTGTAGTCTGACAAAGCCGTAGCGAACAGGAGGAACGTTTGGGTAATTACCGACAGTATCACGATATTTACAAAAGTGGTGTGTA
Source organism: Rhynchosporium graminicola (assembly GCA_900074885.1). Lineage (NCBI taxonomy): Eukaryota > Fungi > Ascomycota > Leotiomycetes > Helotiales > Ploettnerulaceae > Rhynchosporium > Rhynchosporium graminicola. The sequence goes on from FJUW01000035.1 coordinate 169,305, forward strand.
GAATACAGTTCTTGGGTGAACAACGTTCATAGCTTCACGTGCCTGTGGTGCGGATTCTTTTCCGGCGAAGCAGAACATGAGTGGTTTCAGTTGCAGTTGCAGCTGCAACCTCTCATCACCGCCAAATCAGAAGCTTGGCTTGGAGGACGTTGCTCCAAAGCAAACGTCTCGATGGCCAGACATCAAAAGATATCATTCTGATACATCTTTACGACGTTATCAAATACCTCATAGTGAGAATGCATATCGGGAGGTGGATTGTGCGAGTCCTGTACGACACACCCAAGCCGTTGCACTGCAGCATGCGAGAAGGTCAGAAAGCGTTGCCCAGGGCTTACGTAGATATCCGAGTCAAGCTTCATGTAAGAATGGATGTCGATAAGGTTGTCGATTTACCTTTTGGGGGTTTGACCGTGCGGTAACTGCGCCTCGTTTGACGGAGTTTCCAAGACTGCGAAGCTTTTCGCTTCGTCTGGAGCATATACGAAGTATACACGGAACCCGAGCTGATGTATTCCCCGCGGATTAACGACGGGGGTTCCAACAGCTGTTTCGTCTTGGGATCTGAAGATCATGATGAGAGAGGATATGTATATGTAGATGTATGTGCTGGGATAGAGAAGCTTCCCAGAAGTGCAGTAGTGGTCATTGTCACTACACATCGTAAACTGTTAGGACGATCTTCTAATCTACATAGCGGGCCTGATCATGAGGGCCAGCTGAGTATTCCGTTGTCAGAAATTGGCGTGTACTCTGTACTAGCAGGTATTTACAATACATTACTCATTCTATGGGTACCAACGACTATTGGCTGACATTGTAAAGACGTTTGAAAATTCTGCCTCGGAAATTACGATATCAAACTCTTACAAGCTACTTGTGTACTCCGCAATCCACTTCTTTAGGACCCGATTCCCTGCTGGTCTTCTAACAAGTTACCCGCAACTTGCAAGATAGTACGCGGTCATGCCCAGTACTGCACATATCTATCTCACTGCAGCAACATCAGATAGACAGACAGACAGATAGACTACATTCTAAGCATCTCTTACCTCTGACAGATAGTCGTAGTAACTCGAATGCATGTGCATCTGCCTCTCTCGAAGAAGTCACAAGAGCCACGTCTCGATTCAAGGAGCTGCTCTTCACTCTGCACCAACCAGAAAGACGGAGTAATACTTACTTATATAAAAAGTAAGTGGTATATGTGTGTACTCGTAGACCGCCTTTGGAAGAAGCTCTGTTTCTCCTTCCCCTTGCTGGCACCTGGCACCTGGCAGCTTGCTTGCAGCTTGATCTTCCGCTCGGTACTTGCTGCAGGGAGCTTTGATAACTCGTAAGTCAGTCAGTCAACTTTAAATCCCTCACCAATTTCCTCCCTCGTCGCTGCTCTTCCGTGCCTGTACCTGTGGCTACGCCTACACCCACCCACGTCTACTTACCGCAAGTGTTACAGTATTGTGGAGGGGAGGGGAGGAAAGCGAGGAGAGGGAAGTGAGCAGAGGAGAGCAAAGAATATGAAAGAAAAGGCAAGGAAGGGCAAGGGCCAGGACAGGACAGGACAGGACAGGACAGGGAAAGGCAGCGAATACTGTTTACGGCTAGCAAGAAAGCAAGAAAGCAAGAAAGCAAGAAAGCACGCTCGCTCCTCTTTGGTTGGAGACGTTTCGGTGGTCTTGCTTGTATGGTCCTAGGTGGTAGGTACAGACAGGTATACTACATCTACAATTATAACTATCACATAAGCTGGCTTAGTACCCGTCCCCATCCCCCTCCCCCTCTTCAAGTGCTTTTCTTTTCTCGTATAATTCGCCTCACCGTCATCCCTTTGCCCAGCTCTGCCCTGCACTGCACTGCACTGCACGGCTGGCTGGCTCTTCGCTGGTGTGGCCGTCCGTCCTGGTTTCTGCCGACCCTCTAATATTAATCTGAGCAAGCGCACCACGGGTCCTCGCCCTCGCCCTCGCCCTCGCACTCACCTCATTTATATTTATTCACTTTCCATTCACACATTCGCGACAACCCTATAGTCACGCAACGTTTCTGCGAAATCAAACCCTCAACCATCCACACGATAGCTTGTTTGGTCAAGATTCTCACGAGAGGACGGGCGTTGTGCGCTGCGTTCCGCACTACACCACAATCCCAGCCGAGTGCAGAATCTCACCTCGCCTTTGTCCCATCACGTCGCCGGGAAACAGAAGTCGCAAGAGATCAGACTTCTCAATGGCCACCGTCACCAGTCCCAGGGATTCCCTGACTGCTGAGAAACACCAAGGATCACCTGGAGCTTCTCAAACGTCATCAGCTATCGGGTCCCCAGAATCCCTGCCCGTTAAGCAAAATGGAATCATATCTGTTCCCAGCACTGAGAACTTGAATGGGAACGCTGCGCCACCATCCGAGCCACAAAAGTCTACGACCAGTACAGCGACCCATGCACCGCAGCAGCAGCAGCCAGAAAAGCCCTCAATGACAAAGCGACTGACTCGAATGTTCTCTACGAGAGAGGCTCCCAGAGCAGAATCCCATATAACTTCGCCGACATCTGCGACTAGTCAGAACAATTCGAAGCCTCCTCCCACACCGACAAGTGAACAGAAGCCAAAGCCCCCTTCAAGAAAGTCTTCCTCGACCGACAAAGCAATAAACAAACCCGACAAAACCGAGAAGCCCACCACGACGCCTGCAAAGGAGAAGAAAGCTGCGGGGGCAGTCTCTGCATATCAGAGATTTGTCCCCAATGCTGAAGTGAAAGGCGGTCATGAGCACCACCTTAAGAGCGCAAAGAGGCAGGAGAAGTTGTCAGACATGCTACGGAATGTTATCAGTGGAAAGGCAAAGCCCCAAGAACATGCACAGGAAGGCGAGCAACAATTGTCATTGATGTCGAGCTGGGTAGATCAACTGAAAAGTGAGCGGGACAGTTTGGTCTCAGAGAAGAAAGGAGGGCCAAATGCTACCGCATCACTTGTTGAGAAATACGGCAAATGTCAAGAGATTGTCGGACGAGGTGCCTTTGGTATTGTTCGAATTTCTCACAAGAGGGCCGAGAATGGAAATGGGGAACAGCTGTACGCCGTAAAGGAATTTCGAAGACGCCCAGAAGAGAACGAGAAGAAGTACAGCAAGAGACTCACATCCGAATTTTGTATTTCGTCATCGTTACGACATCCTAATGTTATTCACACTCTCGATTTGCTACAGGATTCAAAAGGAGATTACTGCGAAGTCATGGAATTCTGCGCTGGTGGAGACCTATACACTCTGGTCCTGGCAGCTGGAAAACTCGAGACTATGGAAGCCGATTGCTACTTCAAACAGATGATGCGAGGTGTGGAATACATGCACGAGATGGGAGTCGCCCACCGAGACTTAAAACCCGAGAATCTGCTCCTCACGACTCACGGCTCTCTCAAGATCACAGACTTCGGTAACGGAGAATGCTTCCGCATGGCTTGGGAATCCGATGCACACATGGTTACTGGACTTTGCGGCTCAGCTCCTTATATTGCTCCAGAAGAGTACATTGATAAAGAATTTGATGCTCGAGCTGTTGATGTCTGGGCTACTGGTGTGATCTACATGGCTATGCGTACTGGTCGTCATCTCTGGCGTGTGGCGAAGAAGGACGAGGACGAATTTTATGAGCGGTATCTTGAAGGACGCCGAGATGAGGAAGGTTACGCACCTATAGAGTCGCTGCATCGTGTATGTTCCCCTCGCGTCCTTTGAGAGAACCAAGACTAACAACCGCAGGCCCGCTGCCGTAATGTCATCTACTCAATCCTCGACCCTAACCCATCTCGCCGGATCACCGCATCTCAAATCCTCAAGTCCGAATGGGGCAGAGAAATCAAACTCTGCAAAGCGGGCGAAGAGGGTCTCTGACAATATGCGCTTGATCGTGGATTCAAGCAGACGAAAAAGCTCTTCTCAAACCTGATCACCGAGACTAATTTCGCTATGGGTGTTCCTCCTTGTCAGGAAGTTGGACAGGAGGGCACGCATATAAACCCTTCAGTTGTGGGGGCTGCAACTTTACATATAACTATGATGGCCAGGGGCCAGCGATGACGAAAAGTGACAATGTCAGCTTGAGCAGTTTGAGCTTGTCAACGATGGCAAAACAACGGAGCTAGACGGAAAATATGGGGTCTCGGTGGTTTTACTCACTATGCATTATGGAGCAATGGTGTTCGTGGCGTTATTTTCCCATCACTCGTTTACCTACTTTTGCGTAGGTGTTGTCTTGCATTTAATGTTTATATGGAAATGGCGATTGGGGATGATGTCGAGGCATGATCGAATCCGCAAATCGACGACTGCACGACATGGGCAAGGGCGAAATTCCATTAGGGGAAGTCAAACTCAGTACCCTCGGTTAGCATGGCATGGCATGTCCTTTTCTGGCTCATGATGAGATAGACAGCTTACCGTTTTTCTTGTCGCCTTCTACTTCTTATCGATCGTTGCTAGTCAGCTAGCCAGCGTTTCTTTTCGTCTTTGAGCTATTCTATACTGCATTGTGCTCGTGGAGGATGGGTAGATAAATGCCAAGGTCTCTCAGATGTCTGGTATTGGAGCGGGGTGGAGTGGAGGGGATTGTGAGTGGGATAGGATTTTGTAGATAGGTTGGCTTGCCTTAGGATAGGACTATGGGAAGCGTGGATAGATAGATAGATAGATGAATGCCCTGGTGGTGGGAGACAAGCGAACAATAACAACAGCGAAGTAGAAGCGAAATTCTACATTTCGCTTCCAAATTTCGAAATTATGACTTTCAGCGTCTCTGTCAGGTCAATCCGTGACACTGGTTTCTTTCGCGTTTACTAGCACCTGTTGTGCACGAACGCGTAGATATCTACTATAATTGTTTACCCGTGATGCATGCAGTGCCTTTTCCGGGATCCTTCCGACATACCTATCAAATGTAGGAGAAAGTCCACTGCATACTCCAAGAATCGTCATAGTCAGAATACGAAACGCAGGATCACGTTCATTCTAGCGTGGTGGAGCAACCAAGTGCCTAGAGGATAGAAAGACGCTTGATTAAGCTCGTTTGTATGATTCGTGGAATCATATAACACGTTATCAGAGGCAATCCTCTCGCGTAAAGATGTTACTAGTAGGTAAGAACGATATCGTAGAGCTTTTACCGAGAGGGCAATCCAATCATACCTACGAGTAGGTCATGTAAGAATGATCGGTCGGGTCTGTGTGCGAATCTCAGCATAGACAATTCTCAGTCGTGCGGAATTCGCGATGGCATTTCATTGATCTGCTAAGAAAGGAAGGAAATGTTTTTGGATGGGTTTCATGCCGGAAAGGAAAGTAGTGTAGGACTGTGACGGCTTGAATGGATGATCGTTGATCGTTGGGAATTTCACAGAGACTGGTGTAGGCGTTCGTTTGCCTTTACTGATGACGGATGGAATGGAAGTTTTTTTTTTTGGTTTTTTTATTTTAAAGAACATGATGCTTGTTTTCCTTCCTTCTGCCCCTCTGCACCGGATATGGATTTGGACGGGCTTCGAGCCAGCCTGCCTCGGGCTGCAAATCCTGGAAGGAGTGTTCCGAAGGAAAGTAAAGAAGAAAGACGACTCTAAACGAACGGGTTTCTTTTTTCAATGATTCCGATTCCGGTTCCGATTCTAAGGACGACTGAGTTGAGTACAGGTTTTACGTATAAGGGGGCGAGAGGGGAGAGGGGTCAGTTTCAATCTCGCTCGCATCATGCATGCTTCGATATACCTACCTACCTATATGCATGTATGGAAGCTAGGTGAAGCTGCCCCCTCGTTATCCCCGAGCGTTTCAAGAAGTGATTCTTTCTGCATGGTCCTAAATCAGTCCGAATCATTCCAAAAAGAAGAAGAGTATACCCTTGTGAGCTGTGCGAATTGAGTATCGATCTGTTAAGCAACAGACTCCGAAGCGAGTTTTTTTTTGTTGGTTTTTTCTTGGTTTTTGTATTTGAACAAAATGGGTTCTCGGAGCACAGCTGCTCTCCTTTTCTTTTTTCCTCCATCAAAACACGCACGCCCCCGTACCGAGTAATCACGCGCTAGGGTTTTCTCGAATCTCTCGTGCAGATAACCAACAGCATCCTGATGCCACACTTATATATATATATATTTATATGTATACTTCTTAAGAAGTTCCAGGCCTTGCTCAGGCGATATTTTTATGCATGAGAATGACCGCCTGCCTACGTATCTACCAACCTCGCGCGCAAAGACGAAGGCAAAGAAGATATTGCATGGTACTCACTTGTCCGTATATGTATGTGTCTCAAGAGGCTTCGCTCTAACCAGAATACGTCTCTCTCCACCTGTGAAATCGAGGATGTTAGTTAGCTAGCTCCGAAAATGTGATCACTTTCTATCTTGAAATTAGCAGGCTGTTTACCCATTGCATCAACCGAGCTAGGTGCAGCTTTGGCGAAAAATCAAAATCTATGTGCTCGCGTTAAGGTAAGTTAAGCAAGTTTATGGTAACATTGGATTACAATTATGACCAAGGCACGCCAGGCTGAGCGAATGTCCAAGTGTTGCTCGAATCCTAGATGGTGGCTTTCATCACATTTTGAAGGCTTAGCGTGTAGAGAGAAGTCCTCATAAAGTATTTTGACCCGAAAGTGCTACTTACTTGCTAGCACATCCCTATTGGCTGAAATTGGGTGATTTGATACGGTATCCCTACTCTGTCCTTATCCTCGCCGATATCCTCTCTCGATCTTTCACATGATGAACCCGTCTCGTTTCATTTCCATCCAACCCCTTCCCATCCTTCCATCCATCCGTATGATAATCATGCTGCGGCCATTTCTTATCCAGCCCACCAACCATATCATTCATCACTTGCCCCCCTCCATAATCTTCCATCCAACCAATTCCCTTAGCCATCCAGATCCCGACTCAATTAACGCCAGTCCGATAACCAGCCTATGCTTTGTTGTGTTGTTTGATTTAAGCCAAAGTCGCATGACTCCAGAAGAAAAGCAAGCAGACAGAAGGACACAAAGCCAAACCTATGCCAATTCGAACAGAAATGGTAAATGCAAAGAAGAAAAATTGGGAAACCCAGAATTGGCTAAGATATATAGAAAAATTCTCGTTTTCATAGAGAAAATTTATTCGGCATACATAGATGAACCGTTTGAAGAAATCCTGCCGAGAGAGGTTTAAGAGTGGAAAAGGTCCCATGCCCGATCACATAGCTTCATGAATTCTTCTTTCTTCCGTTGCTGGCTCGATGGGCTATCCCTCCCTTCGCCGAAAGGTCCTGTGCGTCTTGTGGTTGATGGCCCGCTCCCAAGTGGAGGGCTTCCACCTTCCTCATATTCGGTGCGGGTCCGCCTCCTAGCTCCTCCACTACGGTTGATCTCGCCTTGTCTCATACTATTTCCAGTCATAGGAGATGGGGGTGAGTGAGGTTGATGTCCACCACCATAGTGTACCAGCTTGGGTAAGAGCTCGGGTCGACCACCAGCTAATTCCGCTTGGGCGTCTTCTGCTGATCTGTACTCACGAGGTCTTGCGGTTATAGGTGGTTGATTGGAATTATTGTGCGAAGGCGAAGGAAATGTAGGCCTCGAGTTTGAATGCGAGGAGTTAGATGCTGAGCCGGTGTTGTTCGGGAAGAATGCTCCTCGACTGGTTTGTATTTCGCGATGGGCACCAAGCTGTTCTGCTGCGAAGACGTCGGTGATCGGTGGAAGTCGATTCGCGGTCTGATTCGCTGGGACATGGTGGATATGCGAAGTGTTTGAAAGGTTTGAGGAATGATTCGCGATATGTCGCGTGAGAGGATGTGGTTGGTGTCGTCCGGTGAAGGATTGATTAAGAGGTGCAGACTGGATGACTCTCTCGTGTGCAAACTGTTCGTGCGATGGAGCTACGATACTGAGTCCAGGAGGTGCCTTTCTCTTCGATGTCCCTGGTGTTTTGGCTGGGAAGCCTGATCCTCCCAACTCGCGCTCCTTGGCGCTTTCCATTGGTGCGTCCCCTGGCTTGGCCGTCTGCTGTAAACGCTGCTCGATAAGTTGCCTTTGCTGTTCCCGTACCGAGATGCTGCGTTGCAACTGCTCCCTCATGGTAGGGTCCTGTGTTTGGAACCCTGGAGACAGACACGCCAAACCCACGTCGTGAATCAAAAGGCCACCGCTTTCTCCTCTCGATGTCAATTGACCTGCAGATGGTCTCGAGGTAGCCGGGTTTGCGCTGGATGTGTTTTTCGAAAGGTCGAGTTTTCGAGGTCTGTGCCTCGAGGCTGGGAGATCTGGCGAGGACGGAGGTTCCTTTTTTACGATTATTTTGGGCGGATTTCCATTTCGAGACCTGGTTGAATCGCGTGTCAATACTAAGCGCCCATTTGAATAACAATTGCACGAATTCTCGGCGTGCAATAGGACAAAACTCACGTGTTTGGCGAACTCTTTGAAATCGGTGTGGATTTTGGGCTCCCACTACCTATTCGTTGCGCAGTGTGATTGGGAGTAGCTGAAGTGGTGATGCGACGCGGAGGAGACGTCGAAGGATGATGCTGCTGAGGTGCCGAGGGAGCAATGTCAACATACGACGACCTATCGTGAGGAGCTGGGGACGGCGCCATTGCGATGGCGGCACTCATACTGTCGGGGTTGGAGGTAGGTGAGTTGGGATCTGGTGGGGATGAGAGTTGGGTGTTTTAGCGATTTGGGCCTTCCGCTACTAATAACCAGGCCAGGCTGCACTCAAGTTGCTCCTTCCAAATGAAACTGGACTTCGTGTACAATTTTCTGGTGCACAATAATTACTCTTTCTGCTTCTAACGAGAGATTCGTGCAACCGAAACCGAGGAAGCCGAGGGCTTTTGTTGCTTCGTTTGGGGGAGGTTGGTAAGGTAATATAATGCGTGCGTGCGGTTGAGCCGCGTTAATGATGAGAATGCGCAAGGCAATCGACTCCCAGGATCTCTGCTGGCCGTGTCTTATCTTTGATCACGCACTGTCCTCCGCACGATACGGATGACTTTCGAGAACGGGAACGAGAGTGAGGGGAGCAGGGAGAGGTTTGCTTGGGCTGACAAGAAGAGAGCGCGAGAAGTCGTAGGAGGAAAGGAAGATTCCGTGTGCAGGCGGCGGTCTGGTTTTATGAATCGAACCCAAACCCAAACTTTACCCCCCTCAACTGCATACCATACCATACCATACCATACCATACCAGATCCGTCCGCTGCCAGTGTCAATGCCAGTACTGAAAGTACCAATCCGATTATTAGTCCGTTTCATCAATCTACAATGATCCCAGCGACTGCCATCCCTGGAAAGGGGTGCACGAGCCCTGTAGGCCCCCCTTCTGTAGCGCGACTTTGTTGCAACGGGGGTTTGGCATCAGCCCAGAGTGCCACACGCCCTTGGACAGTCGAATCCATGGCCAATCATAACTTACAGAGCAGCTCTCGTACATAAATGCCATCAATCAGGTGTCGGCGGCGGACTGCTTCAAGTTTTCAATAGTTTGGAGCGGAATCCCGTCGTCCAACCAATCTGTTACCTCTCCGTTAGCATGATGCGAGCTGAAGTGGTTGTTCTACAGTGGTTCCACACCCGATACGATGCGATAGGGGGGGTAAAGTTGAGTGGAAGAGAACACCAATAACCGACGATTAAGATCCCATATCAGGTAGATGAAATCGGATCCACGTAAACTGAAAAGGCCTGACATGATATCTACGGCGTGAAAAGATTACAGGACCATGATATCGGCCGAAAGCATACTGGCATACTGCAAAGCTATAGAACCATTGGATAAATTAAGGACGTAATATCAGGACAATCTTAGCTCAGAAGACGATTTGTAGGACTTCCAAAACCGCTTCGAGACGAAATCCAGGCTCATTTTCAGAACTCAATACTCAATAGGGCTGCAGGCCTCGACCTGGACCGTGAAGATTGCACATGTTTGGCAATAGTAACAGCCAGGAAACAGCCTCCCATCCGAAAGGCTAATTGCGTCTGATCTTTTAATCCCGAGAACGGGACGTGTTTCTTGTAGATATAAATAAAGTCATGATCCATCTATAAGAGACTTAGCTCGCCCCCTTCTTATCCCCTTTATCTTACGAGCCTCAAAAAGCATGGGGTGCATCTGCTGAAATCTCTCAGTCGAGATGAGAGAGATACGACAAACACGAAGGACATATTATTCAGTTGCGGGAAATGATTGGAGAATCTACCAGGTTTTGTGTTTAGTGGTATGCATAGGAACAGTGAGAAACTTCTCGTATCTCCCTCCCACTGGTGGTCTTCATACTGATGGCTGCTCTCAAGCGTTGGCTGGGCTTGAGATCCGCTAAACGTCAGTTCGTTCCACTTGGCAGCTTCAGGGTGCATTTGTATGACAGGGGTGAGACAGAGGCCAGAAACCAGTCCATTCCGAATTCAACCTCCCCTGGAAATTTCGTGTAGCAGAAAAGCCAATTGAGTATTGTGGTTGCAGATTTGCAGCAGGACAGGAAATCCACGGATTCAGCACTTTTCGATACTTCATTTTTCCATGAATCTTTGCATCACTTATGCCCCTCAATATCAGCCGTGATATAGTAATTATTACCATGCAGGATTCTGGGAGACCGTTTCAACGTCCAATGTGACACAGCAGCCAAATTGTTTGCACCACACCAATTCCTCAAGTCGTCGTGAATGCTCCGGATGAACTCACTTTGAATCCTTTGTTTCCATCCGGCCGGGATTCGAATTGTGTAGTTTGGCTTCTGATTTTGGCTTACAGTAGGTTTCCGTCCAAATGAAGAAGTGGTACAGGCCTCAAGCCTTCTGGAGTGCAGCAGTCATCTGTCAACTCGAAGATCTGACATGATGCTGAGCCATATCTGATCTTGCTGGGATGAGAGACGCCATCGATTATTCCATGCGAGACAGGGTAGGGTCAAAGAGGAACCCTCGGCATCCACCGAAGAGCTTCAACGATTCACATCGCGAAGAATTCCGGCTCATGAAACGCGTCTCAGGGTGTACCGTCCAATCACACCACAAATCCTGCATCAAAAAAAGATTACGAGAATGATACGGCGGAGATAGCGCGACAAAAGCCGTCATAAGTTTTCTTTCCTCGTGTTGCGGATAAAGTTTGGAATGGTGTGGGCTCAGATCATCGCAGATGTGTCCCGAGGTCTGTCAGTGTTTCGGTCCTAAACATTCTGCAGGAATGTCAGGATCGTCAGGACCAGCTGTTGAGATTGTTTGTCGTGATGTTGAAGATCTCAAACCTTGCGCCCCCGCCACCAGCCGCCCTTGTCGCCGAATCTTAACATGATATCAGCCCCTCGTCATGTGAGGTACCTACTAAGTATGTTCGGACGAGACAAAGCAGATAGTAAGGTTCACGATGTTACTGCATCGACTTGTCGACTTGTCGACTTATCGACTGTTATCTTGTTTACTACTCTACCGACGGCGATGGAACCACGCAACCGAATTTCTGCGGTCGGTAGATCCCCATGTAAGTAGCCGCGCGGTAGGAAATATTGGATCGCACCGTCGCACAATAGTAGCATCGAATGCCGCAAATAGACTGCTTGAGAAATCTCTTGATATGACGTCCAGATATCACACATCCCTAATCGATAACTGATCCCATTCATCGGATTGAGGTTATATGGCGAAATAGGGGATGCGAAATTGACGCTGTCGAGATCTTCATTGGGCGGAGCGGAAAGCGCTAGGTTGAGATCGAACCAGTCGATGGACACCGATGCCAAGACTGCGTTGCTCCTTTTGCGAGCTGGCTTTCGTCAAAAAACGTAGACATTCTTGTGTGTAGAGAACAACGAGATGACATGTGAATATGTGCTGGAACGATGCGTTGCCTGGCGATTGTCTGGATATCCGATGTGGATAGCTTCAATGGCCGGAAATACACTCGTAGGAAACATTCAATACTTTAAATACAAAAACATCTATAGCCAAAGCCAACACCAACCACTACCAGTGCTTTAGCTGAGGCTTGTCGTGAGGTCGTGAATCGCGGGGACGTACGAAGAATTGGTCGCTATCGGGGGCTTGCACTAGCGCCACTCTTGATAAGAAAATTTATGTTCATCAGCCTCGCGATTGCGACCGCTAGATCATTCCGCACCCGAGACTACATCGTACATACGCAATCACTCCGAGCAATGGTACGAACAAAGCCCCAGCCTGGTGGCGGAAAAGCTGCAAATGCAGGTCCAGCATCCGTGGAAGAAGATGTAACGATGGGCGACGCTCCGGCCGCGGTTGAGAACGAGAATATGAACAAGAATCCGGAGGGGGAGGCTGGGATGGAAGATGATGATGCTGTGTTTGTGTTTGATGAGGAGCAGCGGATTAGAATTGTACGTGCCAATGAGCATCTCTCAATAAATAATAGCTGGGCATACACTAGGAATATGAAAGAATTTGGCGATGGAGTGCTGACTGCTGAAACTATAGCTACCTGGATCCTCGGATACAGCTGCGTCCTTTGAGTTTAAGAACGAGGATCATACACTGGGCAATTCATTAAGATACATTATCATGAAGAAGTATGTGGACCTACACGCAAGACCTGGATTGGAAGTTCAAGGGTGTAGAGCGTCTTAGGGAGACTGGATGAGTCTTGGCTAACTTGTAACTCCACCAGTCCCGATGTTGAGTTCTGCGGGTACTCAATCCCTCATCCTTCAGAAGCGTTGATGAATATCCGTATTCAGACATACGGTTAGTAATCCATTTTCCCGAGCTTCAATGAAGACAAAAGCAGAAGAGCTGAGCTGAAGGTCTCACAGAAGGCACAACAGCTGTGGAGGCATTAGAAAAGGGTTTCACGGATCTCATGCAGTTATGTGATGTCGTTGCAGACAAGTTCTGCGAGGCGAGAGAAGCGTTCACTGCATCTACGGAGGCATGATACGTACCATACTCGCAGCTTGCTATCATAACATCGTTGGCTAGATAGAAGCATAGCATAGGGTCGGCGTAAGGGTTTCTTGCAAAAGGACAGGAGACTGTACAACGATGGAGTTCTTGATTTGAGGTTTCTTGCATTCGGAATATGTACAATGGGTTATGAAACAATACGGAAAATTTGAGACTCAGTTACGGCCCTGAATTTCATTAGCTGCCGATAGATGGGTTGAGGAGAGGATGCGTCTGAGGGAGAATGAGGCATACCTCAAGAAATCCACTCATGAAGTTGTTTGGTCGGCGGGCGGTAGGATCTTCTTCAGCTCTGAAATACTTCAAGATATGCACGTGTTGTTTCCAGTAATTCAATGTCTCCTATGAAGGTTTAGTAATGCCCATTGATCCAGCCACCTCCATCAGAAGCAGTTCAAAGCTCAAGGGTCTTCTCTCCAGCCTTGTCTGCCTATACAGTCCGGTTTGTGCGGTCGATTTATCTTCAATTGTCCTTATCCATCCTGAGTTCCTAATTTCGAAAGATAAAAGCCCACGAACCTGATATTCCGCATGACTCTGAAAGAGCAATGTATCCACCACCTGTATTTGGTTCACATATCGATGCCGCTCAAACTCCTGCCGAATCTTTGTCCTTAATGCTGGTATGGGAATACTGAGAGAGTACATCGTTTGGATCTCCGGCGCCTGCGATTGCCTGTTAGCTCAATTCTATGCTATCCTGCCTGTCAATGGCTTTGGAAGCCCAGCCCGGTTCTGCTTTTTGAACTCGTGTGTATTGAGGATCACTTGCAGGGAGACTCACGGATCTGATCCATTCCCGGTAGCTCTTCAACACTCTCCTCTGTGCATCGGACCAGTTTACAGCTTTGTAGAAGTTAGCCCCAGATCCCTAGACATGACATCGAAGAGTTTAAATTACACTGGCGCGTTCGTTGCGCGAGATGAGTAGGATTGATAACCATCGTGTCGTTGTGAATTAGATTTACCAGCCTTGCTACCGCGGATTCAGCGATTCCTGAAGCTTGGATGAGGTTCAAGATCAGTCACGTGAATATTCTGACGCTGCCAAGATAAGGCTTGGCGTTAAAGTACTTGGGAAGGCTGATAAAATTCAAGCTTCAAATTCACTACTCCATTCGGATAACCCAATCAACAACCTCCTTTTCATCGCCAGCTTCCGACTGCTCTTCCGACATCCCTCCCTCGAATTCCTGAATTCGACTCTCAAGCAAACAGAAAACAAGCAGCGGAAATGCCCGCCATCCGCCATGCAAGTAAGCGCAAGGCGCCGCCTGCAGGCTTCAGCGACATCGAAGACGACCTCCTAATATTCAGCAACAAGATGAAAGATGCTGAAAACGCGCCATCTACCAACGTTCCCCGCCACGCTGTACATTGGCCTATTTTCCAGATTAGCCATCAACGTAGTCGTTATGTATATGAGCTGTACTATGAGAAGGAGGCCATTAGCAAGGAGCTGTATGAATACTTGCTGAAGAATGGTTATGCGGACAAAATGCTTATTGCGAAGTGGAAGAAGCAGGGTTATGAGAAGGTATTTCCATTATTTTGGGTCCTCACTCGAAACCAGAGGGTGGAGAATATGTTTGGAAATGAAGCAGAAGCTAATCGTGTATACAGTTATGTTGCCTCCGCTGCGTGCAGACCAAGGAAACGAACTTCAACTCTACCTGTATATGCCGTGTACCTAAAGCCCAAATGAAGGAAGATCAAGCCGTGGAGTGTGTAAGCTGTGGATGCAGAGGGTGTTCGTCCGCTGATTGAGGTTCTCGGCACGCGATCTGGCATTGTTTCTACCTAGGGATTTCCTTCAAATTCGATGATACCAGCCCGGAGTTCTGGGGCACGAAAAGAAATTTGCACATTGGAACAGGTGTTATGGGATATGGATGGGGCTTTATGAATGGTGTATGGCGTTAGGAGCGGCGACGCAAAGTAATTGCTTGTATTTGTGGTCTTGCGAGACTGCTAAGGACAGATGTTTTACTTCGAAGAGAATTTGACCGTGGAAAAATCATCCTCTTCCATCTCTTCTCTCTGATGAATGTACGTTCAAGCTGGATAAGAGAAGTAAGGCGAATAAACATGGGTTCACTTTCGACACCATACTACTTTCGTAGTGTTTGCCTGAAGCATTGAAACGATATGAATATTCCATTTCTCATTATCGATCCCAAATCTAAGTTTCACAACTTCTGCCCAAAGGCACTCTATTATTCAGTCCAACCTGCCCATCTAAACCCCTTGAATATGTTTGTTGCAGCTTTGCGTTCACAGGATCTTCACAGACCAGAAACAAGAAAAGATTATTACATATCTACCCAAGTAGATCTCGGTCGAATTTGACGTACTAATTTCAATTTACAACAATCTCTTTCAAGTTCGGCATACCATCACATCACATCCATTTTATACGAACTATAAATTTCACCAGCTCATCCCCAAGAAACAAGACCCAGAGACTCCCCACGCAGAGATTCAGTCACCAAACTTGAATTACAGACGGATTCAAGTCAGAAGTCTCCTCACAAATATCCCAATCTGATATTTTCCATTGTCTCTCTTCCTGCAATCAGGTGATAGATCTAAAGCTTTTCACGTTAAATTTTGCTGCACGTCGCAAAATACTCGAACCTATGATTCTGAGCTTGAAATCGTTCCCCCAAAACTGGAATCGTTCCTAGATCCATAGGAGCCTTCGTTTCCCCACAGATTGCCCTTCCGAACCATTCAATACAACCCCCCCCNCCCCCCCGCGGCCGCCTGGTTACGACAACTCTAAAGATGTATTCTAGGCCTAGTATCGCCAACACAAATTCTCTCAAGTCTAGCACTGAAACTACTTAGATAGTACAAGTCAAGCTTTCCAACCCAAAGGTCATGTCTACCTGCAGAAACTAGGTAATATTGCAAATTATCTAGAAATTTCCTTTTCTCTAATCAGCCTTCGCAGGGGGGTGGAAGGATTCAAACTTGAAGTCGACTCGCGAATCGCTTCCTTACTAAGTTTGCTCTAATGCATATTTCTCCGTCCGTCTCGAAACTGTTTACCTCTACCACTGTCTCTACCTTTACCAATCCACACGTAAGCGATGCTACCTGGGTAGGTCGGTGTCAGTTAATCTCTGGTTAACATAACCACCAATCTTTCTAAAATCACTTGTCTTCAAGCACCTGCAGTGAAAGATACTGATACTCACCAAATATTCAAAAGTCGCATTTCTAAAGAAATAAGCAATCGTCTCCTCTCCTCTAAAGTTTCTGTTCCAAGTCGCCAGAGAAAAACCAAACAATGAACAAACGGCTCCCAACTAGGTTCCACGCAGATCTCCTGTCTCCGCCCCTGCGCTGCTTCTGTTTTCATACCAGCTCGATCGTATTACCATCAGACCTTCATCATTTCCTCCCTGTTGGCGCCATTTCGAAATATGCTAACAATATAATATTTCATTTCTGCATACATAGTCAGCCATCCTCCAGTAGAAATCCAAAAAGCACATCTAATAAAACCTCCTCATTTCCAACCTGCTTCAATCAACAGCATCAACACCAGCCCACCTCAATTCTGCATCCGTCATAAACGAGACAATCCCACGAAAATGTCTCGAAGTTTTATTGCCCATCGCAAATACCTACTGAAAACTACCTTAGTAATCCTTATTCAGCCCACCTTTAGCAAGCGATCCAAAATTCCTTCCTCCACCTTCACCATTACCGTCACTGGTCTGCAAAACTATCGGTATCGTCCTGAATATCTTCATTTCAAAAGAGTCATACCGGTGGAGAATATCATAGCGATCCATTTACAAATACCCGAGGTGGCCCCTAGCTTAATCCCATGATTCGTTTAGCGAACAACAAAGTCAACAAAAGATCAAACTCCTTCACGTCTACGCAGCACACTGTTTATACGAGTTCCCATTGCCTGTAGTTGATTGAGTACTGAGGCGCAAGCCAAAGCCACATGCTTACAAAGATTCTCTACATATGTTTCCGTATTTCATGACGTTCGTATTTTGCTTTACATATTTCGTATCTTTCAGCAGGAGGGATGGCCATTTAGTGAATGACCTTCCTGCCTTCCTTAAAAGCTCTGTAACAGCACCAAAATTGTAAGTTTGAGCCTTCATTTCATGTTTCACTATCCCAATCTCAATAAGTCCAGATCAAGTCGACCACAGGCAGACCGAATATTCGCTCCCAATTGATATGTTACGCCCAAAGCACCGTAAATCACGTATACAGAAAATCCCAACATGTTACCACACTTCCCAACCCTTTCCGTGTATCATCATAGCCTATTTCCCTCCTTCACCTCCTTCATCTCCTTCTGCTCATTCCTCTTCTCCACCGCCTTCGCCAGCATATTATCCACGACCCCTCCTCCCCTCTCACTCAGTCCCCGTCCAAATACCTTCGTATTCTCAATAGCCTTCGCCGCAATCTCACTAAACCGATTCCCACCCCCCGCTTTATGCTCCGGCTCAACCTTCTTCTCTCTTGCCTTATCCAGTAAGTGTTTAAAACCGGCCGTCGCACCACCAGCAGTCTCATTAGATTGCGGAGCTTCGACCATATTTTCATCGGCTTTGTATTCTTTCTTGGAATCGACGCGGCGAGTTAGGTAGACGGTTGCTGTGAAACCTTGGGCTGCTCGGATGCGATTCACTTCTTCTTGGTAAGCTACGTCGTAGATGTTGAAATCGGCTGCAGTAGGGGATTCGGCGACGATGTCTTGGGGTGGTGCTTCGAGGAAGTCACCTCCTGCTCCGATGCCGAGGAATAAGGGCTCTTCTTCTAATGGGTCTTGAGCGTGTCCTTTGTCTCCTGAATCTTCCTTGTGGAGTCCTGGTGGAATGAACTCTGGAATGTCGTTGGCGTTTCGCTCTTCCTTGACGTCCCTGGTAGTAGATTGTCTTTCTGCACTATTGCCCACAATGGTATCTGCTGCTGCACCTTTCAAATGGACTCCTTCTGTGGCGAGGACCGTCTCAGGATGACCTCTGTCGTCAGAAGTCACACTCCTCGATCGATGCAAGGTAAACCCGGATTCCCCCTCAGCGCCCAAGTTAGGCTTGGCACGTAGTCCTTTGCCTAAAGCTTTGGATAGGGCAGTAGGTCGCCTAGTTTCTACGAGTGTCTTGAATTTCTGGACTGCTTTCATCTATATCACATGAGTGAGGTCGGAGCAGATCGCCTGAGTAACATACCATAACGAGTAGATTTGCCATTTTGGCAGTTATAGCATGGTTCACTTCGATTTGGCTGGGAGGCTCCACCATGTCTGCGGTGTTTTCCTCGAGCGACAACAATGGATCTGAGCCGTGTTTCGTGACCCAAGAGTGTTCCTGTACATCAGTTGGTTTGCGTACAGAGAGTAGGTTGGAAATCATACTCGAATTGCTGCCATCTTAATTCTCTTCTTCGGATCCTTTTCCAGCATACGTTGCATCAGGTCGCAGAATTCAGGCTCCCCTTCAATTTCAGGATGGTCATTCCGAATCGAATCGTAAAGTTCCAACACGCCAGATCGCTCAAATGGTATCCTTCCGAATCTCAGGCAGTAGAGTGATACACCCATAGACCAGATATCTGCAGCCTTACCAGATACATCTCCATGTCTTGTAACGCAGAGCTCTGGTGGTAAAAATGCTGGCGAGCCAGCTGATTTGGCGGTCATCATATCCGAGGCTTTCTCGAACATTTCCGAGACTCCGAAATCCACAATCTTGAGGATATCATCATCAGTAAGAAGAAGGTTGTCTGGCTTGATATCTCGATGTACGACACCTTGAGCATGGACTGGGAAATATCAGTAAGCGAGGTAAACAAATGGAAGGCTGGTTCCGCTTACGGTATTCAATGCCCAAAACCATATCCCTGAACCAATGTCGGCATTTTTCAGGATCATATGGATCGGCTTGCTCATTCAGCCCAACCTTCATCACTACACCCTTCTTACACATTTCCAATACCATGTAAAGCGAATCTTCTTCTGGATCGTCCAGAACTTCGATGAGCGATACCAGATTTGGATGATTCAGCTTCTTCATGATGGCAATCTCCTCTTTGATCAGAAACAAAGGATTTCCTTGTTCTTGGCCATTGTGAATATCCGAAGCGGAATGTCGATGTAAAGGAGCATTGAGTCCGCTGCCCGCAGCCAAGTGTCCCGGCCTTTTAGCTCCATGAGGTCGTCGTAGGATATTGGATTGTGCTCTTTTCCGTAGTCGAGACTTGGAGAATTCTTTCACTGCCTACTCTCGTCTCGTCAGCCCAGGTTCGCTTATTGGATGTGAATAGCCAAAAGACAGCCCCGGAGGCGACAATATAACTGCAGGATGTTCACATGATAAGGTTCACAAAAAACCCCATTTGATCTCGCAATGTACTTGTCCAATCCCTGACACATCCCAGAAACATCTGAAAAACAAGGGAACATGCTCACATATTCTGTCCCGTACTGATCCACCGCTAAATGCACCGCGCCAAACGAGCCTCGTCCAATCTCATCCTTGATGATATACTGATTGATATGATGTTCAGCCCTACCGTCTGCCTGATTATTCGTATACGCCGATCTCGCATTCAGTGTTTCTTTGACCTCTCGATGCTGTGAAGGGTTGCGACGGTGGTGTCTTAGTGGACTCTGGTATGCTGGTGTCGAGCTATGGCTAGTATCAGCAAGTGATCCCATTGTGTTGATGAATTGCTAGTTCCTCCCCTCGATGATTACGTAGGATGGTGTAAAGTCTGGGGATTCTCGTGGGGATTTCGTTTCCCTATAGGAATCTGATTGCTTGCCATTCAATTATTTTCTTGAAAGCGACCAGCTCTGGACCTTCGGATGTTGACTTTCAGATGCTCCACAACCCCACTGACCCCGCGATTGAAGAAAGATAAAGCTCACAGGTGCTGCAACAAATGCGGTCGAGCTAAGTCTGGTTCACCAGGTATATCCAACGAGATGCCTGCCACAGATTTGTCTCAGTCCTGCATCCAATAACTCCGAATTACTCAAGTTTGAGAAGAAGAAGCATTGTTACCATGTGAAGGCAGAATCCCCGACTCAGCTTCCTGTTGTGAGATATCACCAGCGTGGCCAGGCGTTTCACATCCTTTAGCCTTATCCATTTCCAAGATGATAAGGTTCAAAGCTAGGTCATTTTCCGTGCGTGATAGTGTAAGTGTAGGTAGTGTAGTGTGGTAGATAAGGCGGTGCAAAGAAGTAAACCTAGCTACCTTGAGCTCAGCTCAAAGTTGGGTTCGCGACAGGATCAGCTCATGAGAGGATGAAGATGAGGCTGCGAGCTCACTAGATATCAACCGTGCAGTTTGATTCGCTATCACGAAAAGTAGATGGATCTTGGCAAAGCTTATTCCGAGAGTCGAGCCTCGTCTCGTCTCGTCTCGTTTACCCTTGGAGCAAGTAAACAAGTTAACAGCCCAGTCACCAACATGGTCGTTTATAGCTTCTACATATTCGACCGGCATAGTAAGTTCACTCCGAGCATTGAAGTGAGAGAGGCACAAGCTAATAGCAGCAGCGGAATGTATCTACTCACGCCTCTGGGCCCGGCAACCCGACCGCCCTGTCTCCTCCTCCGGTAATCGACCAATCTCAACATCCAGCAACACCTCGCAAGCAAACACACTCGTACCTCCCATATCGGTCTCTTCTCCCGAGCCAGCCCCAAATCCGTCCATAAACACAACAATCAAACCCGACCCTGCCCGCGCACGCCCAACCCGTCTCTCCGCCGGCGACGATGCAAAATTAATCTTCGGGACAATCTTCTCTCTTCGCAACATGGTTCGCAAACTTGGGGGTCCAGACGACAGTTTTATTAGCTATAGGACGGGACAATATAAATTGCATTACTACGAGACGCCGACAAGCATCAAGTTTGTGATGTTGACGGATACACAGACGCTGAATATGAGGAATGTGTTGCATCAGATTTATGTTAATCTTTATGTGGAGTTTGGTGAGTTTCTCGTTTTTATTTATTGTCTAGAGGGGAAGAGGGTGAGGGAGCAGGAGGAGATGGGTGGAGGGGAGAGACGAAGAGGGAGATATGGAACGAGAGGGCGGGGACATATGGGATTAATAATGTGATGTGGATATTATTTGCTGACTTGTGTGATAGTGGTTAAGAATCCGTTGAGTCCAGTTGAGCATGGTGGTGGAGTGGGGGTTGCAAATGAGTTGTTTGAGTTGGCTCTTGATCAATTCGTCAAGGGCGTTCTTTGAACAAGATCGTAGGGAAGGGCGAAGACAGATTTATGAGCCCGATGTCAGGAGTTCAGAACATTTCATGGGAGGTACAATAATTCACGGCGCTCAAGGGAGCATTGCAGGCGTTGAGATATCCAGCAAATGGATATCATATGATAATGCATTGGAGTGATATTACCTGGTATCTTACAAATATCTTCTTTATGGCCGAGTACCGATTCTTGGACCCCCGCCCCCGTTATTTTCCCAAAACTTTGTGCTAATCCCTAGCCCGAACTCCAACGTGGTATGCTCTTCAGGCCGAAACGCCCTTTTCAGCTGTATCAACAGCTTTCCCCCAAGCACTCTCGAAATTGCTTGCCAAACCCAAGTCCACCACACTCTCCTGCACCGCATTTTCAGTCGGCACAACCACTGGTCCAGCCGGACCATCCTTCTCCACAAAAACCGTACTGCTCTCAGGGGCATTCATCGGACTAATCTCATTCTCCCAATTACTCGAGTAAACAACCGCAGCGAATGCCTCTAAGTCACGCACCTGTTCCATAGCCTGCAGATACTCATTCGGTACTCCGTTTCCAATGGAATGTGCCTGTCTAGTCAGGGTCGCTAGAAGGATAGGTAACTTGACGGGTTTAGACTCGAATACTTCTGTAACACGGGATCCTTCGAGATCTGGCACCTCGGGTATAGCTGGCATTTTGAAAGCTTGTTGAGCGATCTTTTGGTCAACGAGTGTCGAGTATCCAGCATCGAGTAGTAGAGTTAGCACGTGTGAGAAGGGGGGCGAGTCAATCAAGTCCGAAGTCTCGTCTAGTAAACGTCGTAGTGGCGATGTGCCTGATGTGCCTGATGTCGAGGAGGTTGATTCGGTAGTCATCCCTGACTCCTTGAGCACGAAATCCTCTTGCTCGCGCGGTGGGAGGAGAAATCGTAGCCATTTGCCTTCCTTCCTTTCAGCTTCGGTAGCTCCCTCGACCTTTCTGCGGACCTCGAGAGTCAATTCGGAGAATCTCTGCATGGAGATGTCGTCTCTTGGGTTTAGGGTGCTGAAGACCTCTTTTACAGCAGCTTCCACTTTTAGCATGACCTCTCTCCACCCTTTATGAAGTAGCCACCAGCTAAATGTAAGATATCGTCTGTTCGTCTCGAAATCGTTGCCATAAGCTTGATCTGGATTATCATCATCGTTGTTCTCTAAGCTGATTGTTGATTGCTCTAATCCTCCTGTCGCTAAAGATACCACGCTTGATAGATAGCTGCGTCGTCCTAAGAGATTAAGTTGTATTCGAGTGAGAAGTGTTAACATAGCCAGGGTATATATCAGTGTAAAGGACCGTGTTATAGCTAGCACTAGATTAGCCCAGTATCATTAAACTCCCACCAAAAACATACCACTAATCTTTAAATCATTCCATAACTGCAACTTAGTCTTCCTAGCCTTCTGCGCCTGCTGTCCACCATCTTGCGGTCCCTCGCCAGTCGTAGAGGCAGGTATCCCTAACTGGCTAATATGCATACCGCTCTCACTATGCGCACTAACCATGCTCCTCCCATCATCATCCGTCACACTCGGCGGACTGGACCCCAACTCAGATGGGTGCCCATCACCATTCCTCACCAGCTTCGCCGCTTTCTGCTGCTGCAGTTCGAATGTGATCCTCTCGGTCTGCAGCTCGCCCATGATATTATCTGTGGCTGTAGGAAGTAAGGCTAATACTGTGAAAGTGCAGTCCTCTTGGTTTTGCTCGAATCGCCGGCGAAGACTGTAGTTATCTTAGCATGATATTCCATAAATAAAAGAAAAGAGGCCGGATCGTACTTCTCGCGAGCTATTCGATCACTACTCATGCGTTCTCGCGCATCCGATATCTTCCCCAACACATATTGTGTAGCTACATATCCGACTCCGATCACGCCAAAGCCAATTGCGAAAGGGGTCCGGTTTCGATGCAGCCATTTCCTCGTTGCGGAAATCATGGCTGGGTCGATCGAAAAGACGGGAATCTAGGTGGTTTTGCAAGGTATGGAAGTTCTTAAGGACATCGACAACTGTATTCATAGAGTACTTGTTGAGATATTCGGAGCAGGGCCCTCGCATGATGGACCGAGGTCGATAATTGGGGTGTGGCTGAGAGGGAGCAAGCGGGTTAGCAGGGGTCGAACTTTGAGGAAGCTTGGTGGGTTGAAAGCGGCATCGAATATCAAAATCATAGTAGAAGAGGAAGGTTATTAATTGTGATTGTTCTCAAGAAAAGATGAGATTTATTCGTGAGTCTCGATATTGAGAATGCTGTAGCAGCCTCTATAATTTCCTTGAACGTGAGTCAAAAAATGATTCTCATGATCTCAATTGGTACTACTTATAAAGTACTTCGAGCTCATCAAGAACAAGTGAAATGAATGCTGCTTTTAAATAATACCAGCATCCTCAAGCGCCAGCAAATCAACAAGCCGCTACTCGAGGGGCTGAGTGGATCCCTCCGATAAGCAAGGAAGCAGCGGAAACACTCAACTCACGGACCTCGACTTCGTACATGACGGGGAATCTACCCCTCCATCGCCGCATCGTACCAAGTCCACCCCTTCAACATCCAGCAAACAACCCACCAAAACCCAATGTCCACAATCTCAACTATGGAGCAGCGCAGACCACCTGAGTATATCATCGAGGTATTCGCAGACCCGTCTTCAGTTAAAGATGTCGTTCGAGGTACTTAGATCCAGAGCTCCCGCTTCTATCGCGCTGCGTTGCATTGCTTTGCGTTCAGCTTCGAGAGGGACAAATAAGTTATTGTGGTGTCCTTCTAGAAAGCTAACTAAATAATTCACAACTCATAGGCATACTCCATACAATATTCTTCCATCGCTTCTTCCCATCCCTCCGACCCACCACGCGCGACATTCTCGACCTAACCCTCCCCTTCGTCGAAGACGTCGAGCTCGAAACCCTCATCGACCAGCGCACCACCACTCTAGTCCGGCAACTAGACACGAGTTCAGATATGGGGGCCAGGAATACGGGTGTGAGGGGCAGTATGGCGGTGCAGTTTTTCGAGAAGAAGAGGAGGAAGGCTTGGTTTACCAAGGGCGAGGAGGAGGTTTGTTGGGAGCAGTGGACGCTGGATGTTACACTTGCGACGCCAAGGACGGAGAGTGGTATGTTTAAACCGTCAAAACATGAGTGTTCTGTTATGATATGTTCTTTTGGGACTTGCAGTGCTGATATACGGTTTGCAGAACGCGCGAAGGTTAGGAAAGCCATGGAAGCCATGTTGCTCAAAGCTGCGATGAAGATTGTCACGACGGTCAATAGGGAGAAAGATCACATTCCGCCAATCACAACGAGCGAGAGCAATCCGTTTCCATACCAGATCGTGATTAATCCTAGGGATAATGGATGGGGAGGCCGTCTAGGGACTTATATCTTTTGAAAATAAATATGAAAGGGCACTTTGTAAATGATTGAAAGGGGAGTATAGGAGTTGAGGATAGGTGGCTTGGTCTCGGAGACAGATACCCAATGAAAGGTTTCACTTCACACATATACATCGCGCTATGAAGTGGGCAGATGATACTCGGATTCGTCGCTCGTATATTCGTGAGTGTTGTCGTTATTCATTTCTCTTATGTCGGTCCTCAGCTCCTGCTGAATCCCCTTCGGCCTCTTCCGCGTCCACGACCAAATCTGACACTTAGCGGTACGAACTTCAGACTTGACATAGCGCCTGAAAGACCATCCATGTCAATGTCTTCTTTGGAGCTTGCAGGACTTCCAACAGACGATTCATCGGAGCTTTCTTTCTCTTCGGCCACGTCCCCGTTCTCAGCGCTGGCAACTTGGATCGCTGAGCTTCTTCGCCTGCCTCTCTCGATCTCCGTCATATGTTGAGCTGCTGAACTGCGTCTTCGATGCTTTCCGGACCTCAACATAGAGCTGCGGCGATCGATGCCGTCGTTCACTATGTAGAAATCATAGTCTTTCGGAAACATATGCTTATCGACTAGATGCATGCGTCGTTTCTGCGGGGTTGAGCACTTTTTGTCACAATCCTCTACGAAACAAGAATACTGCAATCCTTATCAGCAATGTATATACCAATAATGAGGACAGAACTAACTATCTTCTCTCCTCTCTCCTTCAAGACAGCAACCATTGCATCGTGGTTCTCCTCGATGTGCAAATTCAAGAAATGCTCGGTAGGGAAATTCTTCCTACATTCAAGACATCGATTTGTATGTGTCTTAGCATAATGCACATCGTATTCTTCGAAAGATGCGAAAGTGAGGGTCCCTCGATGTGGTGGGAGAGAGCATCGCATTTCCGCTGCTGGAGCTACAGCCTCACCGCTTTCCGGGCTGAGATGTCTGAATTTTGATGTTGATGAGGGATGTTGTTTTGTAGCTAAATGGACAACGGATCGAGCTGTAACTAGGGATTTCTCTGGAGAGGAGGATTCTGGAGAAGAAGGCTCAAAGTCTTCTCGTGAGCGCTTGGCCATCTTGAGATATGCTGAACGCGGGGTAAATACTTTAAAGATCTCTCTTTTCTACTCTCTGCAAACCTGCTCGGGACCACTCTATTGTAAATGTCTAAGCATGTGGTTGTAGGTAAGTGAAGATCCAAACTTAATCAAAATGTATTAACCTACTCTTGGGACTTGATAGTCTCTCGATCTTTTTTGTCTTGTACCTTATATGACTAGTGTCGTCGAAGAGGAGCCTCGTCCTTGTTCATGTCTTCTCTTTCTCAGCCTCGCCAAGCAAGCGGCCACTCATCCGCACCCGTCAAAAAGCCCAGACCTCTTTTCACGGCTCACAAGTGTCATCGTGAGCAACCCCTCCTCCGTATTCCTCTTGCCCTTCACTATTCCCCTCTACTTACTAACCACGAAATATTGGCACAAGTCTCACCTCACTGGCAGCAATTCACGGCTGTCGATTTCTTGCGGTTACTTGTCGGCACTTGCTCATATATCGACTCCATATCAGCCACTCCTATTGTCCGCCGTCCAGCTATTCGCTAGCCCACATTCGCCGGGTGCAGCTACACGATTTATCTGCGATCTTTTGCATCCTCTCACGAATGGATCGCAACGACCCCTCTCGATTTGCGAAACTCCACGCGCAGATCTAACAGCCAAGTTGGCCGTGGAGTCAGATACATCTACAAACACAAACACCAGAGCCACCATGGCTTCCAATGTCGCGGCACAAAATTGGCAGTAAGGCGCCCCATATCTCCGGCGCATTCGCCGAGTAAGGCTGATACTTTGCTTCTAGGTTGGCGCAACAGGCTGAGGCCCAGCTTAAGGCACTATTGAAGAGAACTTCCGGTCCTACATATGATGAGACCGAGCATGCGATTAGCCAGTCAGTATCCCCTACCCTATGGGATACCTTCTCTGCGTTACTGACCAAAGAAGGATTCGCGTCGCCTCCGAGGCTGTTATCTTCGCCGACATTATATTCGCTACTACCGTGAAGGTCGAAGGACGTCTATGGGATGCGCATACGCTTATAAATGCTCGCTATAGAAAAATGATGGAAAATGTAAAGAAGCAGCAGAAAAATCACGTCGAGCGCCGAAGCTTGGCGAAGCACTATGCCGACTTTATCAAGACCAGCCAGTTTTTTTACAAGGGATATATCCAAAGACTCGCTTCTCACTTCGAGGGTCTGCAAAACCTCCGACGAATTGCAGACAGCTTATCTCTCAGTACACTTACTGTGGATCGAAGACTCCGGGTCAGCCCCGAAACCGAGCGTCTGATCGAGAAATCATGTCACGCTACCCTCATGCGTCTTGGTGATCTATCCCGATATCGCAATAGCTTTCGTACAAAGGATCGGAGCTGGGCACCAGCATTGGGATATTACGCATTGGCAAATGACTTTTGTCCTTCGAAGGGATACGCTCACCAGCAAATGGCCGTGATTGCCCTTGCAGAGGAAGACCACCTGGATGCGCTGTATCATTTATACCGTGCTCTCAGTACTAAGGAACCTCATCAACTCGCTTTTGGCAACCTAGAGCACGAATTCAAGAAGATAATCAGTGCCTTCGAGAAGAAAGTCCCCCAGGCAAAGGCCGACAAGGCTTCAACCCTCTGTGGTTGGTTTGTTCTATTGCATGCCAAGTTTGCACAAGGTGTCGATTTCACTGCCCAACGTATTGAGCTCGAGAGAGAAATCCTCTCCAGACTCTCCTTGTTGATCAAAGAGCAAACCTTTGGTGAGACTTTGGAGAAGCTGGTAATCATCAATATCGCCGCTCAGTATATCTCTACAAACAAGGCCAGAAGTAAGTGAATACAATCAGGAACCAGTCTCTTGCTAACAGCGATCTAGATGACCCCAACGACATGACTGTTGCTTCTTACAAATTCTACCTCGGATTCAATGTCCGCATGATGTCTCTTCTCCTGCAAATCCTTATTTCAGAGCTTGAAAAAGACAACAGTGGCGAAGAGATACCCAAAGAAGTAAATGGTACTTCCGAACGTTCCGAAACCTCCAAGGAGATCATCACAGCAGTTGCTCGTCGAGTTCTACCGCCTCTACGACAATACAGCACCTGGTTGACCACCAACGCGAAATTCATCATTGCGGCATCGACTCCCCAGTCATCTGACATGACCATGGCTACTCACATCCTTGAACTGTGGAGACTCTATGCTATTGTCCTCACTAAGCTCAATGTATTATTCCCGGTGGCGGGCCTATCATTCGTTACTTATCTCCTCGAGGAGGACGAGGTGACTGTGGGTTTCGAGCCTCTTCTTGATCCTGAGCTTCCCACGGGCTGCAATCTGTTCAAGTCAGTGGAGGGCAAAGCCAAGCCTCGCATTACTGATCGAGGACTTGAGCGCGAGCACCCTAATATTGAAATGCAGTCTCGGATTCGAGATCTTTTGATCGTTGGCCTTTCTTTGGCTTTGAATGATGTAATTCCTATTCACATGGATCGATCAGGTGGTGGAATCGCATTCATGTTCTCGCAGTCGAACTCACAGGTCTCTAGCCCATTGCAATATTCTTCGTCTTCGGCTTTTCCAACACGGACAAATACAAGCAGCGAGTTCTCGCCTCGGGAAGCTCGACCCGCCGCGAAGGAAGTCAAAAAAGATGAGATCAGGGGAAGTCATGATGCAAGCCACTCCATGGACAATGACATGTCTCGAATGGTTGACAATTTGCTTGATACTACATCCAATGGCCAGCACAATGAGACTTCATATGGCATGCACACTGGCACAGCAAATGAGGTTTTCGCTCCTGTTGCTTCCAATGGATACGACTCCCAGTTCCGCTCGACGCCGAAGATACTTCCAAGCTTACCTGGACTGTACAACTCTGCTTTTACTCCAAAACCGAATGAACTAAGGTCGACTAGTCCAAACCGACCAGGCACAGCAGGTCAAAAGTCGCCACTCTCATTCGTTTCTGCAGAGAAGCGTTGGGAAGCTGCGCTTGCCCTAGACCAAATGACAGGTGGTCCCAAATCAGGAAGTACTTGCTGGAGTCGTGAGACCTCAAAAACCAGCTCTTCATCACACAAATCCTTCGCACAGCAAATCCAAGAAGGCCTAGACGATCACGCCTCTCTCCTACCAAAGAGCAGTCCATGGGGAAGACAAACATCTCGACCTACCTCCGGATCATTCCCACAACCTATCAGCCAGCAAATCCAAGCTTCCTTGACTCAACAATACATGCCCATGTCCTCCAATTTCTCGGATTCTAGTAGCTTGTATGCGAATTCCACTCCTGTTCCTGCTCGAGCCAATCTTGCAGGCTCCAGGGTTGGATTGGGTCTTGTCAATGGAGGAAATTCTACAATCTATCCTGGAGCTTCGGCTTTTGATCGAGATACGATGTTGCAGTCTTCTATCTGGAACAACAGCCAGGCTTTCCCCGGTCCCTATGTTCAGACTCCCCCCGGTGGACAGGGTGGTTGAGAGGAAGATGGAGAAAAGAGAATTGTATCAACAATATTCTATTAAACCAATCGGCTGTGTCCAGTGTCGAGTGTCGGGGTCTCGATGAACCTCCTGCAAAGGTTTGGATCCGAGGATGCTTGGTAAACGTTACCTTCAACACACACCGTCGTCACATCATCGCACACATGCACTCCTCAGTCACCAAGAGCATGTACCAAGGACTTGCCTTTTCATGTTCTGAAAAATGCATTGCAAGCAAGCTACCTACGCTTTTGATCGTGGAGGATCATATCGGTCATATCATCGTACGGAATGTCGAAATTCACCAGATTTTAGACGCTTCCTGGTTGTTGTTGAAACCGTTTGCCTCCAATGAAACGCCGTCTACCATCTCTAAGTGATGGAATACGCAAGAAATACAACGAAGGAGATGTTTACTGAGCGGATGAAATATAGGCCTGCTTTGGGAATGGGAATCTGTGGTTGATCGTTAGTGATGTCTTTCGGCCAGCGGATCTTTAGCAGAGTGGATTTTCTTGGGTGGAGGAAGCAGGTAGCCAGATAAATGCAAATCTTGCAGCACATCCTTAAAACTTCCATGCATGCGGAAATGATGAAGGGAAAAAAAATAACTTACGAAGGACCCAACTCCTGAATGCTCAACTTAGCCAACCACTGACCCTGATCAACACATCTCGCCAAACTCTCCCCCGCAACCAGTCCAGCCGTGAACCCAGCCGCGAAAGCATCACCAGCACCCGTAGTGTCATTGATCAACTTGCTATCAATAGCATGAACCGGGAACTCCTGTACCTCCTTCCCGCCCACACTAACAACAGTCGGCTCGGTTCCTTGCGTAATAATAGCTACTCGCTCCCTCTTCTCGTTCTTCTTTGGCAGCGCCGCCAACGCCTTTGCGATCTCCTTGATATCCTTCGTCTCGATGCCATGGCTCTCAGCGTACGAAAGAGCTTCGGTCTCGTTACCGATAACGTAATCCCAATACGGAGCCGTAGCATCCAGCGGATCCTTGAAGAACTGCGGGATGAAAGGCGCAGACAGAGAGAAAACAAACGCTTTGTTCTTCGCAGCCGCTTCCTCAGCAAGCGCCATAATGGCTGGTGGGCAGACAGTCAAATGATATCCACCAACGAAATATGTACTAGCTCCCTCAACGAGCTTCCACACCTCCGAACTCTTCAGATGATCCAAGTCATAATGATTCGCCGCTCCCAGATCCGTAACCATCGAGCGGTCATGGCCTGTGATGACGACTCCGCAGCGGCCAGTGGGTTCGGTCTTGTCGACTCGGTATTCTACTCGGAGACCGGCTGTCTTGACGGCATCGTGGAGGATGGCGGCGTACTTATCGTCTCCGACTCCACCGAGGTAGACAACCGAGTTGGGAGGGAGCATGTACTGTGCGCCGCGGGCAGTGTTCTGGGCGCCGCCGCCGGCGATGAGCTTGGCGGAGTAGTTGTTCAGGAGGTCTTCGTAAATGCCCTTGTGCTTTTCCTCGGCGAGAATTGCATCGTTGGATTTGAGGTTATATTTTTCAAGGAGAGCGGCGTTGCCTACTGCTTGGATGTCTGGCGATAGTTAGCATCTTTCAAGTCGAGTTTTGAAGCAGCATTGGGTTGGTAATTGTGTATGTTGATAATGATGTATCATTTTGTAGGTGAAGTGAGGGGTAGATTATCATAACTTCTCTGCAATTGAGATGCATGAGATATTAATGAGGGATTGTCATACCAAGCAGAGGATTCTCCAGGCAGAGGAGAGCGAATTCTTGGTTGGAAGCCATGATGAAGGTTGTGTAAGGTAATGAGGTTTGTGAGGATTGAATGAGGGGTTGTTTCGAGAAGCTCGAGGATGTTTGGATTTTGAGTTGGTGAGGTTGAGTGGGTTTACTCCGTAGAATGATACGCCACAGATTCGGCGCTTTTAATGGTCGGAAGGTCTAAAAAGTCGGACATCCTTAAAAACTGACTATTCAAGGGATATGAGGGGGAACCCACGATAAACGCCACAACGTCAAATGTGAGGACGCTTCGAGATCAGCCAGATTCGTCTCCGGCGAAGCGACCTGGTATTCATGTAAATTCATCTTTTGAGAGTTTCAGAGTCATCAAAAGGTCAGATGACTTTGAAGGATCGACTTAGGTGATATCTTGAGATACGATTGCGACTTTATTATCAAGTTGGTAGATATGAAACACATGGCCATTACTCGTTTACCGAAAAAAATTTGCGCAGCCTTTGTTGAATTGGATGAGTTATATTTTTTAGTCTGCGTTCAATGAGCCATTCTGTTATTTGTACTACTCCGTTGGATTACATAGCAAGCATTCACCAGCCCTAGAATTGTATTCTGATGTGTGTAAATAAGCTGGCCTACAGACAGGCCTTGGAATGTGGCACTTTCTCACATTCAAGAGCTACACTTGTGTTTTGAGTTTATTTCATTCTCGCATGTGCTCCTGCGCTCAGGTCCATTCATTGCGAAGCCAGCAAATCCGAATTAAAAAACAAAGCCCATGATCAAACCCTTTAATCCTTGACCTTTTGAGTTCCGCGCAACAGACCAGTTCTCCGAGCCGCGATAAGACCAGCCTTTTGTCCCTGGACGGCGTATCTTGAGATAGTCGAGGCTTTACCGATATGTTGATGGTTACCACCCTGCTGTTTGTTAGTAGGCATTCTTTTGATTTGGATGTGAAAGTACGTACTCCGTGAGGATGGTCGACGGGGTTCATGGCAACACCACGAGTCTTTGGCCAGCTGTTACGCTTGACGGCGAACTTATGCTTAGCACGCGACGCCTCTGTCATTAAGTTAGATAGTGTCTAGCTCGAAGACTTTGCA
Organism: Rhynchosporium graminicola; assembly: GCA_900074885.1. Taxonomy (NCBI): domain Eukaryota; kingdom Fungi; phylum Ascomycota; class Leotiomycetes; order Helotiales; family Ploettnerulaceae; genus Rhynchosporium; species Rhynchosporium graminicola. Next base: position 201,313 of record FJUW01000035.1, read on the forward strand.
TCATGACTTACTCATCAGTGGTTTGTCCGTACGTCCACCACCTGCGACAATACCGATCATACCACGGGCATTGCTTGCAATGACCTTCTTGGCACCAGATGGGAGCTTGACACGGGTCTTGCCCTCATCTGGGTTGTGACCGATAACAGTAACGTAGTTTCCTGAGGTACGTCCCAGCGATCCACGGTCTCCGACCTTGCTCTCCACGTTCGAGATAACGGTTCCTTCTGGGATGCTAGAGAGGGGCAGAACGTTTCCGATGGTCAAAGCTGCGTTCTTTCCGGCGTAGATGAATTGTCCAGTGTACCTATTCCGCATCAGCTCCTGATTTCCCTTCTGCTGCAAATCCCCGGCCTGTACTCACATTCCCTCGTTGGCGATGAAAGTCTCGGTGTGAAGCTTGAATCGGTAAGGATCACGGAATACAACGCGCGCCAATGGAGCTCCACGTCCTGGGTCGTGAATGATCTCCTTGATCACACTGTGTAGATGTTAGTTGTGTTTCCATGCACGGGAGGACCGAGGCGTAGAATTCGTTTTCGGAAGCCAGCCAGATCTTCCCAGTATTTTTAAAACGTACCCCCGAATGTATCCATGAGCCTCGGAGTAGTCGAGTTGTCTGAATTGAGCTGGGTTCTTGTTGAGGCGGGTGTTGGCTGTAAAGATTGAGCCACGGCCCTTTCTCTGATTTCGAATGACCCTATGCGACGATGAAATTAGCCACCGGGTCCCGGGAAAGATGAGTTTCGCAGGGCCATAGAGATTGCGTATGCAATATTCAACGGCGATGATCTTTGCTGGAGGACAATCTTACCGTCCCATGGTGGTTGTGGTCGACTTCGATTGCTGATGTTCAGGTCACAAATTCAACGAGTGAAATATCGGAAAGTCCGATCTGTGTGGGCGGGCTGCCGGGGCCATTGCACGCGAGATTTTCTGATTGGCGGCCACATTTAGCGTATCACGTGACTATCTAACATCAACATGACTTCAACTAAAGGTGCGAGATGCGAATTGCGGAAATCGGACTGCGAAACCAGAAATCGCTGCTACTTGATTCCCCAGTTTATCGCAGTTTCGTCCAAAACTTAGTGCTGTAGAAGAGCCAGCGCAAAACCAAAAGCATTGTTACTGAGATGAGCTATTTACTGGCTCTGGGCACCTTTCTGCCCGTCTACAGATGTTCCGTTGAGTTCAGGATTGCGTTAATTTTTGTGGTGTACCTTTATTTCTGATCACCAATTCTTTTCTAAGCAGTGGCACCAGATCTTTTCAATATTTTGGTACCCAGTGCCATGTCTACTGTATATATGCTCGCTTGCTGCTTCTCAGAAATGTAAATGCTCCTTACAGATGCGGACCGGATCTTGAAAGGATGGTAACAACGACCAAGTATAAGTTGATGCAATTAACATTGTGCAGCAATCTTGTCTGAAGAGGCTGCTCATATCTAGACTTGGCTTGTCCGTTGCCTGAAAAAATCCCGGCATACCAAACCTATGTACCTCTTTTCGTGTGCAAACCTAGATCAAGAAATGTTGACCGAAATATACCGATCAAGCAAGAAAATTCGTAGCCTCTCGGCCTAGCAATCCACGAGTCTTAGAACATCATCTCATATCGCTGGGTGAATCTTACACCAAGTGAAAGGAATATGTTCTGTGGTAACAGGCGGCTTCCGCGTGTTGTTCTGAAGGAATCTACTCCCACTGACTGAGAAACCTGACTGTGCTTCTGAGCTTTCATTTCCTCCTTTTGCCTCTGTGAGTACGCCAGGTTCTCTGTCTGCCGATTTCCGACGGCTGCAAGCTTTTAATGACGGACGGAACTCTGCTTTTGTAAGTCGTTCAAAATTAGCTCTCCTTAACACTCTTTTCATGCGTTGAAGATTAGTTCGAGACTCGATACAGTATCCCACTTGGTCGTTGCAGGATGGTATTCGATAGCAAATCTTCACAACATAGTCGTCTGTATATCAGCAAATTATCCAACCCTTGCTTTCGTGGATGTGTAAAACGATGCAAATATGTAAGACAACTGAGCGTCTCGCCGTTCCGATTTGGAGGTCTTAGCGAAGGAGTCAGTCTTCGCAAGACTTTGGTGTCACTCGACTCGTATCATCGACTCCAGGGCAACCATCATGTATAATAATGTTGTCACACCAATACACACCTGGTATTCTAGAGCCTCTGTCGGACATGCTTTCACCTGTAGCCTATGCGTGGCCTGTTGATTCAATATGCGCTGAGGTTGACGAAGGATCTTTTTCCAGCACCGGTCATGTCCATGATTCCAATAGAGGCATGTTGGTCAGTCCTAAACACAGATAAATCGGTAACAAGCACAAGTACGCCATTCTGTTGTCAGCGTAGCAGACCTGTTGCTGCTCGTAGATGCCATATGACGCAAAGTATTAAACTGGCGGGACACTCGTTATCTAAGCTGTGGTATGAGAGAACCACCCAAATAATTTGCGACTCCGGAGAAAATAGTATAAGAATGAACCACCCTTTGTCTCTGTGCTAACGTACTTAGAACTTTCAAGTCAACAACGTGGAACATTTCGGAGCTCATGAGGCGAGGCTGATAAGGACGTAATATTCGATAGGTATGGAAGCAGATATTGGAAAGAAAATATTCTATGCCCACGGCTATCGATGTGATCTTCAAGGAAGTCATGAAATGCCAAAGGTATAAATTATTACTACTGTCCAGGCTCATATCATATGCAATCAAAGATCGCTATCTGTTGAAAGAAAGTGACCAATGGGAAAATTCACGATTGCGAGAATATACAATCATGAAATGATTCTATAGCTCTACTTGATCAGTATTACTTGGTAGGCAGGCAGTCTGGATTGCCTGCTGCCTGTTGTTTCGCTTAGTTTGTTGACAGAAGCATCGACACTTTCCCGAATGTCTGGGTTCACTGCTCCGGCTCCTGACGAATATACACCAAAAAAGTTCGGCAAATAGTGCTCCAAATTACTTTCATCTAAGATCATTATACCCTCACTTTTCAAACGCGAAGCAAGCTGATCGTGAGCGATAAAAAGCTACTTGCTTAATGGAGGCCTTTCTGTTGTAAAAAAAAGTCTCCACCACGATCACTGTCAAATGCCAGGCATGACTACTTGAATGCATGATCCTCCGAGAGCTGCCAAAGAGAAGATGCGTAGGGCTTGAATTTCATGATGAATACAGGCACTACATAGGTAGTATATCTAGCCAGACCTTTGTGGAGGAGAAGTGAGAGTGGCTCGTACCGCAACCTAGGTATATGTACCTAGGTAAATGTGTCTTTAATGAAGTGGAAGCTAGAGTCAGTCCGTTCTACCATTCTACCCACATTCAGTACAATAAGTCAAAGTGATCAAGAAGAGAGAGGTTGTACTCTTGCAGTAAGTGGTATTTTGAGAGCCATGAAGAGGTTATAAGAACGATTGGAAGCGTGTGTTGGCGCTTGTGGACCTTACAAGGAGGTTTGGTCCGCTTTCCTTATCGTGCCAATCAGCAAGGAAGATCTCTGGGGAGTGTAGTGTCGGGGAGAAAATATGCTCATGCCCGTCGCAGCAAGGTTTGAAACCCGGGACATGAAGAGGGCCGCTGGAAGCCGAGGGGATTCGAATATTGGACAAGATTACTGTAGTACTCTGTAGATTGCTTTTATTTGTCTTTTTCAACGATTTTCGAATCTCGGGTTGCTATTCACTTGTTCGCGAGGACTATGCACTCTAATTATCGTGAAGTGTCGAACGCCCACCGGTAGAAATCGAGGGGTCGCTTACACAATTATCTTTCTGCCAGCTGACCCCGGAGCTAAACTTATCTCGAAGACACAGCCATCTACCTACAACCACAACCACAACCACAAAACACAACTTTCTTTACCTCCCTCACCAAGCATCCATCCCGATTTCTCTATTCCCACACCGAAGCAAATATTCGAGCTCGACTGCTGGAAGCTTTAGGTCCTGCGGTGCTGAATTAGCGTATTTCGACGCTTTCCGTTGGCCCTATCAACACCTATCTGATATGCGACTGGGACCGGTGCTGGATTCGTCCTAAAGGCACACGTATGTGTGCTAAAAGTCCTGTAAGTCAGTTGGGCACCTATGAGCACGATTCTTGTGCTCGGCTTCGATATCATACATTATGGGTCTTGCGACGCTGGAAGCATATCTCATAAGCCCTTCCCCTTCCACTTGGCCCTCGAAACTCATGTCAGATCAGATCGTAGACGAGGCATCCCCGGAGGCAGCTTTAGCTAACAACGGAATGTAATAGAACTCTCAAAACCTTGGTACCAGAGCACCCAGATTCTATGTCTCCGACGGCTGGAGATGTCGTCCAAACGCCAGAGCCGAAATCCACCAGCGGCTTTGCCAGCGTATTCAAGAGCTTGACAGGAAACAGATCGAACAAGAACCCGAATCCTAGCGCTCCAATAATCCAGAACGGCATAAGCGCTGTAGCTCCAACGGCACTACATCTGCAGTCGACAACATATGGCGGGCCACCCGACTATGAACGCTTATATACACAGCTGAAGCCTGGGAATGCTCAAGCGGAACGGCTTGCGGCAGCAGAAGCTCTTCGACATGCTGTGCAAGATTACCCATTGACGAGTGTATGTCAGGTTGTGTTGGGCACAAGATAAATGGCTGATAAGATCTAGGTAACGAGTATATTCAAGCAAGGCAAAGATTTAATCGAATCAAACAATTCAAGAGAGACCCGACTTACTGGTTTCGAACTTTTGACTGCTTGTGTCCGACAGACTATTTCAACCGACCCCGAACGGCTTTTCTATTTTCGAGTTCTCACTGCTCCAGCAAATTCCGACGACTTTCATCTGCAGCTCGCATCCGTGGTGGAACTGGCCAAGAATGGAAAAGATCTCTCAGGATTCCATTATGAGACTTTACCGCTCCTAACCTCTTGGCTAAAGCACAACTTCTCTGCCACTGCTACTGCTCGAAGCAAAGCCGGTCGTTCAAACAGAAGTTCGAAAAGTAAAGCTCCATTGGGCGAGGAGACCAACTTGTCACTACTGTTCGCCTTCATCGTAGATGTCATTAAGTTCAGTTTTAGCGTTTCTAGTGAGGAGACCACTTGCGACCTTATCGAAGTGATCCTCTACATATGTGTGAACACGCCAATAACAGGCGATCTGAAGGCCTGTATCGATGTCATCAACGCGATCATTACCTATGGCGATATTCCGGGCGCGAAACTCATGGACTGCGTCAAAGTTATTTGCTCGATCCATTGTCTAGTTCCTGACGTTCAACTAGAGGCATGGCGCTGTATTAGTAATTTGTGTAAATCCCACAATGGGCAGAAAACCATCAGAATCCTTTTGGACATTCTACGAGAACCACCTGTTGATTCTTCGGGTGGGAAGCAAATGGTTCGCGAAATCCGAGGAGCATTATCGGTACTAGAAAAGCTGTTTGTCAAGGATGGAAAGGACGGTTATCCGCTTGTACCATTCACTCTGCTTATTGCGGCTCTCGAAAAGGCTGTAGAAGTCGACGATAAGAAAGTCGAGAATGAGACTCTTCGCTTGATCCTGTCTCTATTCAGCGACGAAAATGAAGAGGTCAAGCGGAATGTGATGAATGAGGACTGGTCAATCATGTTCGACGTGATTACGAAATGCTCACGGAGAGCCCTCGAGAACACCGAGGGTCATTCACACACAAGTCGGTACCATGTCAACAGTCTGATAGCCACAGAGGACATCACGAGCGAGCAGTATTTGGCCACTAGCTTGGTACAGACTCTGCATAGTATTGTTATGCGAATCGAGGAGCTTCTGAAAAAATTCTCGACCGATGATTTCTTCCAGAAAGAAGATTGTATCAAATTCTTTGTCACTGTTCATCCGCATCTCCCGGAATCATGTGCAAAGCTGGTTATCCATCATTACATGGAATACCGCTATTGCTACCCATCGGATTTAGAATGGAAAGAAAATACGAAGATGATCCTCTCAGCATTCTTCACAGATCGAATGCAACCAACTGATGTTCGTCTCTATGCCCTCAAAATTATCACCGATGTTTTTGAGGTCATCGAGATGATGGACGAGCATGAAGACCCCGACACGATACAAGTCTTCGTTATGTCTATTCTCAACGACATTGGAGATGAGAAGGATATCGCAATCTTGCAAAAAGTAGTTGCGTTTGCAGTGACTGTTGCAGAGAAAGCCGACGACATGCTCTTTGATCACGTTATAGCTGCCATGCGAAGCACTATCTCAAGTGACCGCATTCAATCTCCATTTGGTTCTCCTCCGAGCTCTCGTCAAGGATTGATGACCTCCAGCAGGCCTGTGTCATCGACTGTTCCTGACAGCTTAGTCCAAACTCCATCTAATGTTGTCACAAGAGGACTTATTCTGATCTTCATGAGGACCATGGACAGCTCGAATTCCAAAGCTTTACGCATTTATAGGGAACTTCTATGGATATCCAACTCTCACGAGTGCGAGACTGACGCACGGATATCGGCCTTAAAAATGCTCTCGCGCCTGCGGGCTGACTGGGCAAATGGCATCTTTCTGACCCCTTTCACGGAGTCAGACGCATTGGCAGCTACCTTGTACCGCACTCCTGCCGCGCTTGCCAGAAAGCAGGCCATTGATGAAGCTGCACAGCAGCAACGCTCGTCTCGAGTTGACGACAATGCTCGTATCTTAAGGAGCACCTCAGTCGGACAAGGCCATCCAACAAGTCGTCAGCCCTTACGTTCTGCCAGCGGCCTGACTAGAACTATGCAACGCCATCATCCTCAGATGTGGATGTGTCCTGATCACGATGCACTGCCTGAGCCTGCATCTGGAAAAGCTAGCCTGGAATTGAAATCATGTCTTGGCGCGAATGTCAACGATAACGCAGAAGTCAACGGAGATGACGAGAAGTCCGAGCCTGAAATTTCGGAGAAGGCCAGTGTCTCGGGAGCAGTTTCTTTTTCTAATTCTCAGACAGTATTGAATGTTGGCCTCTATTTAGAGACTATCATTAGTCTGATGAAAAATGGTTGTGATTGGGAAGTTTACAGCTACATTCTCGTTCATTTAGCTTCTCAATTGACAAATCAAGCTCTTTTCGTGGGTGCTATTCCACAGATTCGAACATTGAGAGAACTGCTTTGCGATCAGATAAAAAATAGCACCTACTACGATCCACCCCTGTCGTCTGGGCTGCGAAAAGCCGATGTTGCCATCTGCATCTTCCAAATCCTGAATATGGTTATGAGTTACCACCGACACTTCTCCAAAGCCGACCAAGACGAGATTGTCCGGACATTTCTTCAGGGTGTTGGCGAGAAGACTTCAAAGAGCTGTATCCATGCACTGTCTATCTGCTGCCATGAACTCCCCGGATCTACAAGCAAATCTCTGGTACACATTCTTCAAAAGATGTCGCAGATCATTACGCAAAGCCATGTGGCAGTTCATATCCTTGAGTTCCTGGCATGTCTTGCAAGACTCCCAGATTTGTACGTCAATTTTCGCGAAGAAGAGTATCGCATAGTTTTTGCAATATGCTTTCGATATCTGCAATATGCTCGTGATCAGCAAGCAAAAGAGACCAGTAACCGCCATAGTAATCCCCTTGGACGGAGTTCTATGTCATCTCCCGATCCCAGAGGGCAGACTGATTCAAGGGCAGCAGAGAGCAACTTTGAGCCCAACACATCGGATGATCTTCCGCAATATGTATATGCGTTGGCTTATCATGTTATTATATTCTGGTTTCTTGCTCTGAAACTCCCAGATCGCGCCGGACAAGTCACTTGGATCATACGAAATCTGGTCTCTACGGACATCAACGGCAAGGAAAAAATCGATGAGCAAGCACAAGTAACCCTGGACTTCATGCAAAGAGTGGCCTACGCAGATGTCGACGAGTCAGACGCCGATCCATCCTTCACAGAAGAAGTATTTGGGCAAATTCAGAAGAAACGGTGGATCATTGGGAACAGTCTCGTTACAGTTGAGCAAGCGACGCGGGGTGACTGGGCTCAGATCACTAAACGACAACCCTCGGGTACATCTTGCTACATCATTCAAGAGAAGTTCATCAGGCCGCCGCCTCATCAGGATCCGGGTCTTGCAGATATCATGAAGGATGGACGCCTGTCGGACGATAATGTCAAGCTCCCAAGCCATCTTATGCTTCAGCTATCAGCATCAATCCCTCAGGGTTCTGACGTACACGCCCCATTCCTCTGCCCAATAATGAGGATATGGAACGAGCTGTCAAGGGCTTCAATCGACTGTTCACTGTAGATGGTCACAAGGTGGGTGTGATATACATTGGCGAGAATCAAACAAATGAGATCGAAATCCTGTCAAATATCCAGGGCAGTAGTGACTACACCGAGTTCCTATCAGGCCTTGGAACCCTCACAAAACTGCAAGGTGCCAAGTTCAACACTCAAGGCTTGGACAAGGAGTACGATTCTGACGGCAAATACACATTCTGTTGGCGTGATCGCGTCACAGAGATTGTTTTCCATGTAACGACTCAGATGCCGACCAATTTGGATAGAGATTCCCAATGCATTGGAAAGAAAAGACATATTGGCAACGATTTTGTCAACATCATCTTCAATAATTCTGGACTGCCATTCAAATTCGATACTTTCCCGTCGCAATTTAATTATGTGAACATTGTCATCACACCAGAGTCCCGGGCTTCCTTTGTTGCAACACGATTCAGGTCCAAGATGCATGCGAATGATGCCTTCTATAAGGTGCAGGTCATGAGCAAGCCAGGGTTCCCAGAAGTATCACCAGCCTCGGAAATCAAAATCATGAGTCTGGCAGCTCTACCTGGTTTCATCCGTTTGCTAGCACTCAACGCGTCAGTCTTCTCTCTGGTGTGGTCAAACCGGGATGGAGTAGAAAATGTCTCTTCCTGGCGAAGCAGATTACACGCAATCAACCGGATTAGAGAAAGGTATACCCCGAAGAGCTCAACCTCTTCAGCCATTTCGCCTCCAGGCACCTCCAATGGTGTGAATATACGAGACAGCATCAGCAGTCTTCGACGCTCTTCGGTTGCGAATTTCTTAACGGGCAGCACGGCGCCAGAGGCAGTCTCGCAACGTTCGTCGATACTTTCTACCGCTGAGACCGAGGTCGGTCCTGTCACCGGAGAAGAGAATCTGGTCGAATCTCTTGATTTTTCAAAGTGGGCGTAAATTTAATGTGGATGAAAGGAAGCATGGATGGAATTCATATGGCGCACGGAAGGGAAGGGCAAAATACCACAAAAGTTTTTTTTTCCCTTCATGCATTTACGTCAGCAGGCGCATAGGTACAACCTTCAAGAAGGTCTGGTCTGTATATTATGCAAATGAGACTACTAGGAAAGACTTGTAAGCTACGCTAAGGTTTTTATTCTTTCAGGCTTGGTCTCAGCTACAAGCGCGTTGCCAACACTACTCAGTCCTACATACTGCCAATCGAAATGCTTCCGACAACTAAACTCGAACTCTATTGCCGCTCCTCTAGGTCTACTAGCAAGGCTGTGACGGGAAGAGACTAAGATCTGTGAGACCAACGGTGCTGAACTGCCATCCCAGCAAAGGCTTTGTGGCTGCTTTTTTACATGTTTTCTTTTTGTTCAGCTGTATGGATCTGGATTGTGTGTCTACGAGGCACTGGCTGCAGCATAAGTTATTCCAGCGATCCCTTAATATGAGTCTTCTTTTTCGGATAGCTTCTCAACAGGAACATCTTCGGCGGCCGAGCACGAGAGAGCTTAAGAACTATTTACCACGAAACAACAAGAGAGCCTACCACTCTCTCTTGGCCTCTTTGGAGACTATCCTCATGGTATGTATGATGTGATGGGAGGTAGACTCTCGCGGACGAATTCAATGCGGGGTGCCTTAGAGCGCCTTTCGACGTCCAACCACTTCCGCAACGCTGAGTCGAGGCTTTGAGCTCAATGTTTTGGTTCCCGTGCCACCACGATTTAGATGCATCGGCCGCATCTTATTAGTATTGCCTTTCCTAGTATTTCTTGAGGACAGTACAGTACGGAGAGTCCTCCAGATATATTTTCCGACAGTCATCAGATTAATAGTTAATTGCCAAGCCTAGTACAGAGCTCGGGTGCGCCTCCAGCTCTTGTTCTCCTAGCGTCTTCCCTATATTCACGTGCATTCCCAACTTGCTCCCATCCCTTTCAAATCAGTCATTTGGTCTCTCGAAATCTCTCCTTGTCGTCTGTGTCGGACGGTCTCGAAGACCAAGGCATTTGATGGCAACGCCATCGAGCTGCCTTTCTGTTTCGCTTCTGGCATTTAGTTCTTCTTCTCCATAATGGCACTGAATCTAAATGCTCCACCAGAACGTTATACCCCGCCTCCCAGACCTCCAACTTACAGCTTCATAACCATCAATGATCCCAAGGAGACGAAGTCACGGTCCAAGAGGCGACAGGTCAGGTCTGCTGTAGCTTATTACCAGCATCATAAGAACGACAATGAGGAAGCCGGCTTGAGTACGAGAAGGCGGGGTCGGAAGCGGAGAGATGATACCAAGTCCCCCGTGATGCTTCAACACCAGTCCAGCCAGTCAACAATTTCATCATCAGCCTCAATCTCCACGGCTCAAACAACTCGTGAAGAAGAGAAGCCGCATTTTGATACTAGCTGGAACGTTGCGTCTCAGCCGCACTTCATTTTCCGGGGGGCAAGAGTAGACCCTCTCAATTCGTACCCAATCAAATGGAAACCCATTTACGAACCCATTCTAGATTTCTGTAAGCTACCTATAATCCCTCTATAGTTCTTCAGAGTACAAGAAACAATGTCAAATCCAAGTCCAACAAAGAAATTGCTAATTCGTGTCAGACATGACATATATTTTGGTTGATACCCCAGCAGTATCTGAGCCCGGCAAAGTGTTCCGCCTGAGAACATCATGGTTTCCCTTGGTTATGACGAGCAGTGCAACTTTCTACGCTGCTCTCTCCCTCGCGGGTTGTATCCTGCACACTCGGCGGAACATCGCTCTCGACACACCAGCTTTGCTTGACATTCGTTCAAAAGCCATCTCATCTATCAACACCACGCTCTCCAACGACGAGGACTGTAAGACCGATCAGACAATTGGGGCGGTTCTCTGTCTGTGTATTCTGGAGTCATTCCTCAATCATCCTGATTTATTTCAGATGCACATGAGTGGTTTGGCGAGAATGGTCCGTCTGAGAGGGGGATTGGATGGTCTAGGGCTCGATGGGTTGTTGAGGAGAATGATTGTTTGGATTGACTTTAACCATTCGAGTATCAACGGGACGGACTTGGTGTTCCCGGAGAGTATCGAGGTTGAGGCGAGATTGAGTCCATTCAAGCACCCAGGGTCTGGAAAGTCATCGCTGACGGGTTCTGCGACTATTTAATCGCTTCTCATTTCTTGGATTTGTGTTTCAATGATTGGCGTTATCATTAGAAGATGTGATGAGGGCTTCGGGAGAGGGTTGTCTAGATATAAATGGATGGAAAAGTTCTGGCTTGGACAAATCAATCGCTGCGGTGTTGAGGGAATAGAAGTACGTACTTACTTCAGAGGCTTGCAGAAGATTCGGAAGTTTTCCATGGCGCATTCCTCACAAGCGTATCGATACGGTGTCTCGTCAAATAGTTGGATCAAGGCGTTTACGGATTCGGGCTGGGCGTCAGATCGGTGTTAAATCAGGAAGGGGGGCTGTATCAACATCCGCCAGACGGAATTACGGATCCAAGATACTTAAGATATGTCTCTTCAAACAACTCTCCACCACCCAGAATCTCTGGCATTCCATTGTGGCTAGGTAAATGTGCTTGTATTGCTGGATTGGATCTGTATAGCTTTCGATGAACATTTAATCAACATCCAATGCCATTTTCCTTTTCTCAACCAACTTCCCCCAATACCCATCCGCTACCAATGGGCCCAGTCTCGACTTCAGCTTCACCGATTAGAATGTCCACTGATTCTCATTTGATCTTTGAAGATGATCACATCTATTTCATCTCGATAGGGTTGTTTCCACTGATTACGCCCACTACTATCCTTAGCCTGTTAGGCACCCCAGAATAAGTCATCGTCTCTCCCCTGCAGCGATTGGTTGCTTGCTGGCAGCAAGTAGGGCTCGGTTAATGTGTCCGTGGTACTCGGTTCTTTTGACGAAGTTCTTATTTGCCAGATGAATGCAGAAGAGGGGAGGTGCTGATTTAGTTTACTGCCTGGATTGGGTGGAGCGTTGAACCGCAGGAGTCGAGGTCGGATATACAGTTCTTTCCGGATATAGTGGGGGCAAGGAAGAGGATTGAGGGAGGCAGTGATGAGTGCGAAGGACTTCATCTTCGTAGCTGACGCTAAGAGTTAGATAGTCCGGAGTTTCCGGTGTGTTAACGGGAAATTGAATAGTACAACGCATGAGCGAGTGACTGTTCTGATAACGAGGATGAAAAATAAGTATGTAGAGACGAGATGGCGATTTCTATACATATCTTTCCCATTATCAAGTTTTGCCGATTCGAGGACGCATCAGTCAATGTTGATGTTATAGTTAGACGAGTGGAATTACCGGGGTGGTGTACCCTGGGATTGTGTGCTTACATTCCTGATCACCAGTTCCTTTGAGCGTTCCTGCAGCATTTACACAAGGGCGTGAATGGTACGAGACTCTAGGAAGAGACGTGCTGTTGAAATGCCGTTGCTTGCCAGATGTAGAAATTGAAGTTCCATTTTTCGTGACTACGATATGGTCTACATCGTCGGCGCTGGCTCGAGTTCAGTCGTTTTGAACCCGTCAAATTGTTCCTCTCGGGTCTGCTACTATATGAGGAGGTAAAATGGAGGAGGAGAGCAATACAGTAGGTAGTCGTGACAGACTCCTCAGCGACTAGGCTGATTATCTGCGCATAATATGGGTCTACTATGACTGAGGCGAGCTACAGGAAGAAGTTGAAGTGGGCTGGAATGATAGTGCGAGAAAGCAGTCGAAGGGCCTGTTAGTACTTGGAAGAGTTCAAAAAAGATGCAAGGTTTTGAACACTATAGATAGCTTCACCTCTTGACAATTTCCCACCAGTATCAATCAAAGCAATGCACTTCTCTCTCGGTACCTGTAGCTTGGGATTCCTATGTACGAGAACGATTTCTTGTGCAGGCCACTAGACAGAATCTACCAAAAGTCAGCTTCGGCTTCATAGACAGACGAGTCCTACTATCGCATGGGTAATCACATGAGAAATGCCTCCTTGATAGCAACTAGCTTACATTACCCACAAGCCTACACGATAGTTCACCATCCCTACATTCCCAGCTAAAGTAAGTATTAGCGTAGTAGTGTAGTAGAACTCAATGTCTCGCTCGGCTCAGGCCTGATGTTATCGTTTATCGATATCACTACTGTCGGCCTAAGCAAGTGTCCAGGAAGCCACCAGCCTCCATCCGTTCCTCTCGCACATGCTTCTCCAAGTCTCATGTGACGTATCTATATAGTTACCAAGGAACAGCTCAAGCTATGCACTGGTAGCTTACCGATAGCTTGTAGAACCACACTCACATATACATATCATGTGCATGTACTGATATACTCACGTTCCAATGAACACAAGAATAACATATATAATCTCAATCATGGATTGTCACGTCCTGGAGATTTCACATTGGCTCTACTGGAAGGTATACAAGCTGTTAAGATTAGGCATGGCCCACTCGCCAACTAGATAAGGCGAGAGCTAGCTAGGTAGGTACAGGCCTCAGTGAATCCTAGATATCGGCATCGGCTAATGTAACATAGGTAGACGACTAAGATGGGTGGGTGGGTACCGTACCGCACACGTACCTCGCCTAGCACCTCGCTTATCATCGAGGGTAAGTAAACAAAGCGAATTCGAATACTATCTGAAGCGAAGAAGGTAAGTGAGAGGAAGGAAACGAAGTATCATATCATTAGCAAAGCCATGCCATCGCTCGTTTGTGTCTTTCTCTCTCTTTACTTCGTGACGATAGATGTAGAGAGTAGATAGATACTATATACCTCTCTACCTAGGCTTGACCAAGAAGTTAGACATTTCTCTCTCTCTCTCTCTCTCTCTCTCTCTCTCGCACCACTAAGTACGTTCGAAAGGATAGACATGGAAAAAGAGGGAAAATGGAGATGTCAGCCTGTTTGCATAGCCGCATGATTATTTCAGCGAATCAACATCCCAGACAACATATGACCAGCGCACGTGTATATCAAGTAAACCTTACGGAAATCACGACAAGTTCTGTCCGCAAGGACAGTAAAATAAAGGCGTCAAGCACACACCATACCATAAGCAAGCAAAGAAATAATATAGAGCTGAAAGCTCGAAGCTTGCTTACAACTCTTCCACCTCATTCCGTGCTCCAAAAAGCCTACGCAGCTTCCGAAGCCGTGGGTGGTAGTGAAGCCGGCTTTCGGAAGCAACATCATCTCTCCTTTCTCCATCATGCCCTTCTCGTGTTCCTGTTGCTAATCTCGTTCCTTTCCCTCTGGCTTACCTTTCAACCTCTTCCTCTTACCTCTTCCTCTTCCTCTACCTCTTCCTTTTTCTTACCCCCTTCCCCTTTCCAGAACCCTTTTGATTCACCACACCTATCCCACCGACCGCCCCACGACTCACAACTCCTCGACCAACACCACCTCTCCGTCTCACTTCACCATTCCTCCCTTCCGCTTAAACCCCTTGAACTCCACTCCCATCTCAACACCTCACGCTCACCTCCACCCATCCTAGCACCTGCTCCTCCCCCTCCCCACAAAACCCAACGAACCAACCAATCAAACGATCACCGACCAACACCAACATCCATCATCCAACGATATTCGTTCGTTACTTCGCTAGACTGACATACATATACATACATACATCATACATGCTCGGCAGGCTTACCTTACCTGATCTGCCCGGACCGGACCTTGCTTACCCCTCTTCCTGAAACCACCTTCAAGTCAGATGTAAATGAAGATAAATAAGCAAGCGCACGTGCCACACCTCCCTAGAACGAGTGGAAGAGAAGTGAACAAACAGACAAGCAAACGAAACGGTAAGCGGCAGACAAAAGCGGTTGCGGGTGTATGCGGGACACTGTAGCTATCAGCAAACACAGGTAAATTGATCTAAATATGTACGTAGGTTTAGCCTACCATGATGTTTCACCGGTTCAAACGCACATGCAAAGAAGCCTATCGTGTAGAGTGGGTAATTGTCTGGTATTTGTCAAGTCCGGAGATAATCTAATACACAGAAAAGCGAGCTCAAGCAGAGAAATCCCAGGTGTCCCCCTTGCCACCAGCGAACACCAACGATAGGTAGATGTCGCTGAACGATCAAAGAGAAAGTACAGAGATGGTGCTAAAAACTACAAGTGAAGGTAAAAAAAGAGTTTTTACCCCCAACCCACTCACAAATGGAGGTCTGCGAAACCCCCAACCCATTCGAGGTCACCATGACGTTTGTGGACGCCATGATCATGACTCTTCTCCTTTGCCCATGGGCATCCCTTGCCCTTGTCCTTAGCACTAGTAGTATCCTTAACAGTATTCAACTTATGACAAACTCCAACTCCGGCTCCAAACCCTGAAAAGCCCAATCCAACGTTTCGACGTACTTTCCACAACTCGGGTGACTTCTCCGAATCTGATGTGCCAGTGTATGCTCGCCTGCGTTCTCCCAACTTAGACCACTTGTCGCCGGTGGTCCGCTTGGATGGTGGCGAGTATCGAGGAGGGGACTGCGGGATCTCTTTCGGGGCATCGTGAAAAAAGAAGCCGTCCGCAACAAGGTCTCCATCGATATCGTGGGCAATAGTAGTGACAACATCGGAGCTCGCCTTGTTAATATTTACAAGAGAAGAGCTTTTTGGCTCCAAAGGCCCACGGCGTATCGTATCATCTTCATCTTGCTTACTCTCGTGACTCCAAGTTCTCGCATTCTGCATCTGTCGTGCCTTCAACTGCTTGTCGGCTTCTTCCTCTTCTTCCTCCTCCTCCTCCTCATCCCAGAGGTCACTCCAACTCTTGGAGGCGACCTCGGACTTCTTACCAAAGATGGATGCAAGGGATGGCAATGGCTTTGGCTTTGACATTGTGATTGGCAGCGAGCCTGAGATTGGTGTCAGGCTCGCCTTGGGTGGTCCAGACTTCATGGGTCGTCTGATGGCCATTGACCTCATCGAAGTCCCAAGAGAGGATTCGAGCATGGATGCCAAGGATGGGGTCTGCTCACCAACAGAGAACCAGTCCTTGTTGCTCTCCTCCGAGCTGGGGAAGAGGTCCTCGGAATCATAGCTCTCATTGTCGTCAGCGATGACGGACAGTTGACGGTATTGTTGAGGTGGACTGGCGTGCAAGGCCTTGGCCCACGGGAAGGAGCCGTTATCCATCTGGGGGCTCTGAATGGATGGAGTACGAAGAGGCTCGCGGTTGGCACTGGCAATCCCTCTTCTCTCGGCCATGCAAAAGTCGTCCAGTGCCTCATCAAAGGTAGTGAAGCTGACGAGGCGCTCGAGTGCCTCGCGAGCAGCTTGCAAAGATCGCTTGCGTGGGTCCAAGCTCATGCACTGTGCAATGACTTCATAGGTGTCTTGTGACATGGTTGGGAAGACATCGAAAAGCGACTGCTTGTCTCGAGAAAAGTCCAGGAAGAGAGGATCAGACTCCGTTGGTGTGGTGAAAGGGTTTCTGGAGAATAAGATGTTCAATAAGCAGATACCAATGGCCCAGATATCGGCTTGTTCAGGTGCGTATCCGGCTCCAGCGGAATCGTATTGTTCAGGAGACATGTATCGATCACTTCCAACGGTTGTCTCGTAAGTCCATTTGTCGGTGGTGGCCAGACCGAAATCACCAAGTTTCATCTCCCCAGCTTGAGTCAGAAAGATGTTCTCTGGTTTGATATCTCGGTGATAGAGGCCTTTGCCATGGGTGTAGGCAACGGCATCGACAAGCTGGAGCATAAAACGACGAACATGCTCGGTTTCCAGAGGGCCAGTACCGGTTCGGATGGCCTCGTACAAGTCACCCCTCGAGCAAAACTCGAGGACAATGTAGATGTGAGACTCGGTCTCGAAGGAATGAATCAGGTTGACAATGTTGGGGTGATTGCCTAGAAGTGCATGGCAAGCCAACTCCTCGGACTTTTCATCAACAGCAAATGAGTAATCTCCATCGATGATGGCGGATTTCTTGGTCAAGCACTTGACGGCGACCATCTCATTTGTGGTCAGGTCCTCGGCCATGAATACCATGCCGAAAGAACCGTGGTTGAGCGGAGACACTGTTCGGAACCGTCCATCAAGGACGACTCCATCGTAAAACTGATCTCGAAGGCACTCCATGACCAAGTTGTGCAGATGAAGGTGTTGCGTGTTGGTGGGAGAGTGACGTATGGTGGAGTGTGAAATTAGGTTATCAGTGAAAATAGCAAAGGCGGTGATGGTAATACAACAGCAGTTTTTTTGGGTTCGAAAGTGTATGCAGTTGAGGAGGACGATTGGGAATGCTTTTGTCTTCTCTGAACAATGTTGATGGCACAGGGAGCTAGGCTCCAGGGGAGATCTCGAAAGAGCCGAACCGGAAAGTGGAAATGTCGAGTAAACAAACTGGCAACGCTATATAAATGATGTATTCAACCGCCGTAAAATAATATTGGCGAAACTCCGGTGTGTATCGTGATTGGTAGGGGTCAGAGGCTCATTGATGGGTATTCGAATTGCTAACAAAGGAAATTGTGTTGTGGTCGTAACAGAAGGACGAGTGTCCGGGAATGAAATATAAAGTCGTTATGCTGACATGGAAGTCGAATGTGTTAAAAGAACGAGAGTCGAAGTATGGAAGGAACCTCAAGGAAGCGGTACGAGTTAACGTACTGCCGAAGTGTGGTTCTATGTCGGAGGTCGAGGAAGGAATTCGACGAGTAGCTGGTCGAAGGACGAGGCAACACAATCAACGGAAGTCGACTGCAAAGTGTCTGAGTGTGTGTTATCGTGAAGTGGAGTGAGTGTTGTATGGAGAAGGCTCGAAAGGTTCGTTGCGGATGGAAGTGTGACTCGACGTAGAATCGAGATTGTCAGATTGATATCCGGTTTGAACTTGAAGTCTATCTGGAGACAATCTCGAGAACTGTTGGTGAAATCATGTGTTGATTGGTCTCGTGGTAGGGAACAGGTAGTCGAAGAGCTCGCTCTCCGTCTGCCTTCTCCGCTTGGGACGAGCTGAGATACTACCGTGGGTGGAGGGAGGAAGAGCTTAATTGATACGAGAGCAACAGCGGTTCCGTGAATCGAGACGCTCTTGGATGGAAGGAGGTAGTGCACCCAAGTGTGAGGATTGCTTGGCTGATTGTGTTGAGGAGGAATGAGGAGGAATGTCACGAACGGTTGGCTGAAGGCAGCTCGAAGGATGGATGACGCAGAACGGAGATGAGGGAGGTGGTCAAGGCGAAGGAAGGTTGGCGGGATGACTCGACTCGACTCGTGTCGTATCGTATCGTATCGTGTCGTGGCCTGGCCTCGAGTTGCAAGGTGGCAGTCCGTCGTGAGAGTGATTGATTGGGAAATGAGGAACAGGTCAGGTAGGTAGGTTCCCGTGGCGAGACAGAGTAGGTCGGCAGGTAATTAGGAAGAGAGTCGGAGCAGCGAGGGAAGGAAGGAAGAAGGAGAAGGGAAGGAGCGAAGAACGCTGGAAGTGATCGGTCCTATATCATGCAGCTTTAGGATTGGAGTTGTAGGATGGATGGATGGGGAGAGAAAGATGGAGAGCAAAGAGAGGTGAACAGGAACAACAGTCATGACTGACAGGGCTAGGCAGGCTAGGCAAGGCAAGGCAAGTCAATAGAGGGAGGGAGCAGCGGGTCCCCCCTCTAACTCGAAGCGTCTTAGGGCTGGCTAGCTGGCTCTCTAAGGGAAGGGGGGCGGGCTAACGATGACAGGCTTAGTGTGGATCCTACCAGTCAGTCAGTCAGTCAGTCAGTCAGTCAGTCAGTCACTTACTTCCTTCTCACTTGCCTGCCTGCTTGCTTGCTTGCTTGCTTGCTTGCCTGTCCGTCCTGTTTCGCACAGCCAAACCCTGAACTGAATGAAGTTGGTCCTGGTCCTGGTCCTGGTCCTGGTCCTGGTCCTGGTCCGTGCTTGACTCCTGGCGCGCGCGGTGAAGCATCCCAGGAGGCATTAAGGCGGCATCGGGGTATCATCTCGGATCAAGACAAGACCCAGAAGCAGGAGGAAAGATTGACTGACCACTCAGACAGACAACCGTCCGTCGGGGTGCGAGGTGGACACCGCTGAACGCTGAACGCATCCTCTGCCGCTGCTTTGTCCGTCCTGCTTCCACGTCCTTCCATTCCACTTCACTTCATGGACCAAGGAAGGAAGGAAGCACTTGATCGCACGATGGATGATTGGCTGAGGGGACCCGCTATGTATGGGGGCAATGCCTTTTGTCAATTGTCAATTGTCAATTGTCAATTGTCAATTGTCAATTATCAATTATGCAAGCCTGCAGTCCTGCAGTCCTTTGTACACCTGCATGGCCGGCCGGCCGGCCTGCCTGCCTGCCTGCCTGCCAGCTTGCCTTTTCTCCTGTGGGCTGCATATTGCATATTACCTACCTACTTACCTTACCCCCCATACCTACTGTACCTACCTCCTACCTCCTACCTCCTACTGTACCGATCTAACCTGCCCGGCAGCCTACCTGCACCGTACAGCTATTTTTCCGTAGCCGCCATGCGCAGGCGCAGTCGCAGTCGCAGTCACGCTGGCAAGCCCAGTCAAGTCTCCTCTCCCCCAGTCAGCCCAGCCCAGCCCAGCCCAGCCCAGCCCAGCCCAGCCAAACAAAACCTTGCTGTAGGTAGTTCCGGTACAAAACCTACTAGCTGGCTGGCCACTCGTCCGCTTGGAGACCGCTTGTTGACTGACCTCTTGGAGAGAGCCGAGAGAGAGGCTGCCTGCAGCAAAGCACCAAGTACAAGTACAGTGAAACCCCTGTTATAACGATTGATTCGGGATAGTTAAAAATATCGTTATAACGGATATATCGTTATAAAGGAACGAGTTTATATTATATAAGCTACTTATCAAGGGAACCCTAGGAGAGCGAGTCTCTCTTTATAGACTGCAACTCCTGCTCGTAGCGCTTAATTACTCGTATATAACTTATATTTATAGTTCTTTGCTTCTTTATAAAGTAAAGTAATACCTTTAAAGCCTGCTTTACGTCTTGAATAGAGTATTCTAGCTCTAGAACTAAGTCTCTAGCCTTGTCTTTATCCTCTAGAGTTTCGCTTTATAAGTGATCTTCTATTATCTCTTATAATAAAGCGTCGTTAGTCTGCTCGTTCTCTATATTAATTGCGTCTATTATAGCTTCTTCCGAGGGGTTCAAGAAGTTACTTAAACTTATAGCGTCCTTGATATCTGCTACTATTGAAGCTTATTAATAAAGCTATATAAGATTAGCTAGCTGAGGTGATATCGGAAGAGCTATTGGAGCTATAACTAGAGTTGATTTCCGGAAGTAGTTATAAATTATCATATTACTAACGTTTATAAACTAACTCCGGAAT
Organism: Rhynchosporium graminicola; assembly: GCA_900074885.1. NCBI lineage: Eukaryota > Fungi > Ascomycota > Leotiomycetes > Helotiales > Ploettnerulaceae > Rhynchosporium > Rhynchosporium graminicola. Next base: position 221,929 of record FJUW01000035.1, read on the forward strand.
ACTTATCGTAGAGCTAAGTGGACGTTTATAAATTGTATTAGCTTATCTTCTCTTTTAAGGTAGTCGATTATATATTATAGCTAATAACGATAGTAATAGGCCTTGAGATTCTGAATAATACCTTAATTAAGAGGTTAGAAACGACTAATCGAGTTTAGAAGTAGCTAGAAAATCCGAATATTCGAAGGTAGCGGATATAGTTCTAAGCTAGTATAATAAGCTAAGAAGTTATCTATAGCTAGTAAGATAGTTCTATTACTAATATAGAGATAGAAAGCTTTAAGCTAGTTAACTATAATAACTATATTTATCTAAGCCTTCTTATTCTACTGCTACTCGCCTCCTATAGTCGAAACGCTAATATTCTGTAAAGCGCGCGGCGTTTTATACTTTCTAATATACTATATTAGAAGCTTATTACTTCCTGTGGCGTTTATATAAATAATAAGAGATATTCGAGACTTATTCTTCTTTAGGCTAGCGCGGGGTTATATTAATAGACCGCGAGAAGGGGTTATTCTCCAGAATAAGCCGGTTTCGTCTATATTATATATATCCTCCTTGTTATATTCGCCGGCTAGTGTTCGTAGAGCCTTTATCTCGTCTTTAGTCGATTCTAGTATAGAGGCGTCTTCTCTAAAGCGCTATTATACTCGTATGTTATATCTCTTCTTATAGCTTTTAAGCTAGTGTTTACTGAATTTAGGGCAAGGCTTGCCCTGATATTAAGGTAATTAGTGCTAGAGAGTTTACGCTTTCTGCTATATGATTTTACCTGTTATAAACCCTCCGCGAGCCTTAATCCGAAGCTACTATTATATAAGAATCTACTCTAAGTCTTCCTAATAGCTTACTTGTAGTCGTGACTATATGCTATTAATTGCTAAAGCTATAGACGTGTTATTAAGGTAGGAGAAATAAGCTCTAAGAGACTCTGATATAGTTAACTAGCTAATCTTATAGTTGAATTAAGTATAGAACTAATTAATATAAGCTTTATAAGACGGTATAAGCGTTTGGGAGCTTCGCTAGCGTCGTAGAGCTTATCGCTACTTAATTGTAATTGATATTCGAGGTATACCGAGTTGAACTGATATAACGATATACGGCAATTTGGTAACGATATCGTTGATATTAGGAATTGTATAAGAAAACGCTCCGTCCGTGGAAATATATCGCTATAATGGAAATATCGTTATAACGGTGATCGTTATAACAGGGGTTTCACTGTATAAGTAAGCACGATGTACAAGTACGAGTAAGTACAAGTACATGTACCAGTCAGTAGCGTGATAGCAACAGCAAAAGCGGCAGCGGCAGCCGCAGAGCTTGATTGAACAGAATGCGCACAGAATAAGATACTACTGCTGTAATGTATAAGTAATCTGTAATCTTATAAAACAGACCACGAGGCATCTTCCAGAGACGGACAGATATCTATCTGTCCACAGAAGCCGTTAGAACAACATCCTTACGAACTATGTCGTGATAGTATCGTGATGGTATCGTGATTATCCAACTGCCGCTCGCTGACTGACACTTCGCTACTTTAACCTTGCCCACCGAAATACGTCGGGTCAGCCGAGTCTTTCTTTCCTTATTGCCATTCTTTCTTTGCAATTCCTTTCACGGGAAGTGGCCCGCCTCTTTCTCGCTAGATAAGGGGAACGTCGTCAGCGGGTCGTGTGACCGACCACCTTTGTGACGATTGACGAGACACTTAGAAAGAATCATCTCAACAGATCTCAGATCATGCTACTATTCCTGACTCGTCGAACGAGGACGAGTACGAGTCTGAAAGGCGGGAGATCTAACATTGCCTCCCTTTGAGTCTGTCGGAGACGCTTTATTTTCTCTGTTGTCTTCCACTCGTCAATGTTTACATTCTCAAGGTCTTACAGTACTTAGCATGACTTCGGGCCATTTATATTCCCGACCATCTCACAAAGAGTTTCAACTTCCAATGTCCTCAGACTTCCATCATGCTTATACTTTTGATAAGAAACATTGAGCAATTTTGAGTATATTCGGATGCATCGGAGGCCACCAGACCCCCGCATTATTTGCTTGGTCAATTAATCAATCGATCGCCTCGCCTTGTCTCTTATGACGACTTTCAATTAAGACCCTGTGCTTCACAAGCAACCCCCCTCGCACCTTCGTATCGCGACGCTGAAACATCGGCCCTCGCAGATCCCCCATTATCCCTAAACTCTGATACCAGACGACGACCTTCCACTTCCACAAGCGTCCCTACCGCATCAAATTCAGACGAGACACCCAAGTTGCCAACATACGAGGCTGCAACCGCTGATCTCGCTCTCACTTTTCAATCAAACTCTGTTCTTACTAATACACCACCACATCTCGATCTCCCGATTCAAAAGGCTCCAGTAAACGCTCTACTGCCTCAGGCTTCTTAATTAGAAACATCTAAAAATGCCCATCCAACCGGAGCAGCCTGCCAACCTGCCAGCCAGCGACCACGACAGGACAACCCAGCCAGCCGCCCAATCCCCAGTAACCGCACTACGCTATACCACTCTACCTGAAAAGCCCGTCTTGGAAACTCGACTGGCTCCAGGCTCAGGATGGAATCGGCATGTTCCCAACACACAGACGACTATCTCAAACGTCCTCTCGCGACGCCCTGCCATACCTGTCCTGTCCTGTCTGCGAGGATTTCACCTGCATGGTGCCGCTGTACTTTTCGTTCTTTAAATACTTTACCTTTTGCTGCTGTGAGTTTAGATCCTTGGATGTCGAGGGAGACTTGGTCTGGCTTTTAGTGTAGTGTTTAAGTGAGAAGGGTGATGCTTCACATACTTGAGTATGATGATGATCATCATCTCCCCACGTTTCGAGCTGAGCTTGAGCTTCTTTGTCCTATCTCGATCTATCCTTCCTCCCATCTGGAAGAAAGCCCAAGTAGACAAGATCTACCATGCATCTGATAAGCTCAGAGGTCCCAATTTGCTTTCTTTTTTCCGGCAGATGGGCTGTTGATTGATATCTCCCCACAATGAAGTGATTGAGCGCATGATGAACTCAAGACAGAGGTGGAAAGATCAGACGGAGTCCGAAACATCTCCCCCATAACAAAGCTTCACGCGACGCAAGGCAACGCAGCGCCAGATCCTGCCTCCCGTTGGAGATGTCTTATATCCCCTCATATACTGCCACCAGTAAGGTAGCTAGCTTTATGGCAGTGGCACCATTGACGGCACCGTTGACGGCATGGCATCATCGACGATAGATGCATTGCCGTCAAGTAGCCAGTAACCAGGAATCCTTACATATACCCTCTCTAACCCCCCTCTTTCTTTCTTATAGCCTGGTAAAGTAAACAAATCCCACGTCCTAAACAGCCCCGTGTGAAGCTGTAATACTCCGTAATCACACAATTCTCTAAGATTCAAAGCACCCTCCGATTGAACTCTCCATCCATCCCCTCCATTTCTTCATCTCCAAACACTCTTGCGTGCTCGTGCTTACTCTTTCCGTTCCTTTATGTCTCTCAATTTTACCTTTCGCATCGCCCGGTCAGACTGACTGACTGACTCTGTGAGAAAGTGATGTGCAGTGAAGTAAAGTGAAGCACGAACCCTTTCACGATCTGATATACGTACGCTCCCGATAGCATGGTGTCTAAAGACAGACTCTGAGCACAAGCGTCACGTCACGTCACGTCACTTTTTGGACCCTATAAATACCGCGGTAAAGATATTCCGCACCAGAGGAAATGTAAATAATATGACCTCTTTCGCGATCTCAGGTAATAATTCCTCCGTGGAACTCTTCCTGGCCCGAGGAATCTAGCCATGCCATTACCATTCATACATACCACGGCCCGTTCCTGAGGCCGTCCCGATCAGAATTCACACATCCAATCGTGCCGAATGCTCTCCAAATCCACATCCTCGCTAGGTAAATGAATACAGCGTCGGAAACTATCAAGCCCCCCAAACACCGACATCCCGTAAGCGGTGAACTCTTCTTTCGCATCCTCCTGCAGTGTTTTCCCAAATCACGACCACAGACCAAGATCTTCAAGCTAAGCAGCGAGCTTTATTTTGAAATCCTCGAATCAGCGTTCCTATCAGCCAACTACGTTCGGCACTAGCTGCCAAGGTTGAGGTCGAGAGTCTTAATCGATAAGAGCTCTGGGCTAAGAAAGGTCTAGACCCCTCTTCCCTTTCTTCCGTCGACAACCCAAGATCTTGAGAGCATCGGACGGGAGCTCCACTTCCCTTCCATGCCCTTGCTGCCAGCACCAGCACCAGCACCAGCACCAACACCAACACCAACACCAACACCAGCACCAGCCAAAAAGACGGTAAGGCGAGAGACCTAGTGTGTGTGGTAAGGCAACTGACTACCTTACGGCCTACCATACCTTACCGTCCCCAGAAACCCACAATTGTGCCAGCAGTTCCTGAAGCTATACCCTACTCGCTTTAAACAGTACGTACGGCTTCTAGAGTCTGGTAGCTTTGACGCATCTGCCGCCAGAGGCCCTTCAAATACTTCCTTGGGGATTCTAGAAGTGTAGACTAGAAGAATACGTTGGGACTATACTACCGTACACCGACCGGTACCTGACTACCACTTCTATGTACGTAGATACTTACTCGAGTCTTTCTTCAATTTCCGAACATGTCCATAAGGATAAGCTAAGCCAAGACATTTCTCGAAAGTAAACAAACCCAAGCCAAATAGATAAACAAAACACAATAAGCAAGAGACACATCTGTCCTCTCCCGCAGCGGGGCCGTAAGAAGAAACAGCTTGTTGGTGCTGGGTGCTTGGTTCCTGCCATGCACATGCGAACTGTGTGGACCGAACCAGATCACCCAGTTCCGTCCAGTTCGATCAATCATGCAATGCACTCTCGAGCCCCCGCCCATGAAATCCCCAACTATCGAAAATCAATCAAGCAAGACTCAAACCTAGCAGATAAATTCCCGAAGGACGAGTACAGTACAGGACAGTACATACCATACGGCTTCACCGCCATCACAATCTTAAAAAACCTCCATGGCCATATCCATATCCATATCCACATCCACATCCCATCCACGGTAACAACAACAAGTAAGGATCTCAACTCCGGCCGAAGAGTCTTTAAGCGAGGAAAGCGTACATTCATCCCGCATACAAACCACCACCCACCCTGTGATGAAATATGAACCAATGAATCCATACATACATGCGAAGGGTAATTCGTAAATAATCAAACAACACATCGTCCTGATTTTCCTTCTCCTGCATTGCATGTTGCATGGCAGGCATACTCCAGACCCATCCCGCCAACCGCGCACCGTCCGTCTCACTCTATCTCTCCACTCGTACGAAAGGGAGGCTTGGATGCTTGGATGCTTGGATGCTTGGATGCAAGCATATGCTAGCTAGGTATGGGAGCGTGCAGCAGACGTGCAGGTTTCTCATGCATGCACGCACGCCCGCCAGCCAGCCTTCCCGACACGTTCCTAGGTTCCACTGTAGGCGAGAACAGCAAGCACGTTGCGACCGCCGCAGTTAACCACTCACCAGCAACCAGGAAAGCAAAGAGACAGACATCCAATACGATAGCTAAAATTGCATTACATGGAGAAGAGAAAACTTTTCACCTTACACCGCTACTATCTTCGAGGACGAGAGCCAACGAGGACGACGAGGAAGACGGTTATCGGACGAATTGGTTGACTCGTATCCCGAACGCGGCATCTGAAGGGTTGGTTGGTCGCAATTTGCGCGAGGGCTGGGAAGTGAAGAAAAAATATTGAAGCCGAGCTGGGAAATTGGGAAATTAGGAAAGGACGGTGAGAGAGGGAGAGATAGGGAGATAGGGAGATACGGTATGGCGGATAAGTTGGAATTCGAGGGTGTGGTGTTGGATATTGGTAGGTCTTTTTCTCTTTACCGTCTTCTCATGCTTGGTTATTATCGACCGGTATCTTCTCCCCGTTAGCTAGCTACAGTGGCTGGCTTCAAGCTGTCTCTCTCGGAAGACTCGAGATGGCGCTGGGAAGATTGGGAGAGTAAGATATCACGTGAATCAAGACGGAGCTGACTCGTTGGTTTGATCTTTAGAGGGGACTGTCTGCCCGATCTCCTTCGTCAAGGATGTTCTCGTAAGTCAGTCATACTTTGCTATGCTCAATATCTTTTTCTTCTTTTTCCATTCGCCTAGCGTTTGGGTTCCTATGTCATGTGTTGTTGTTGTTGTTGTTGTTGCTGTTGCTGTCACATCAGATGCCAAATTGGATTACACACCCAACTCCAACCCCCAGCGACAAGTGTACCTGCCGTGCTACACAAACTCTTCAATTGCTTCTTCACGATGCACGCTCGAGCTTTGGTCAGGAGAGGTCAAAGGAGAAAGTAGCATATCCAGCCATCCCTCAAATCCCGCTCACTGCCGCAACAAGCGATCGGGTTCCAGCGAACGATATTCCTTTCACATCACCACCCTGGCCTGAGCACTTCTTACCCAAGCCAAATCCATGATTCGCCACAGCCAGACATCAAAGCTGCATCGTGGAGGTATACCAGCTGTTGTACCACAGACTGTCCTTGGGCAGAGTCCAGCCACAAGATGTGGCACGAGTCCAAAGCCTCCGCCACGCGCTTGGGTGCATATCTCACTGCACTGTTCCGTAGCTGGCAGTTGAGCAAGGAGCAGTACTTCCATGTTATTTATTTCTCGTGAGCGATTTGTTTGGTCAATGCCATCGAAAGCCGGGACGGCAGCATGAGAGATGAACATCAATAGTGTTGCGTTGTGGGGAAGGTAATGAATGACTCGCGAGATCGTTACCGATGTGTTCGAACCGAGCTCGGACTGAGGTGCGAGTGCACCGCGAGTCGATTGAGTGAGTAGTAAGCACCAGGAAACAGAGCAATTTCCACAACCATCTATGTTTTCTTCTTTCAGCTCATCGGTTTCAATCATCCGTCACTCAACCTCATGTTTCCGTATCATGAAAACGAGTCCCTGCATACGTCAGCCTCTCCACCCCCGCATCCCCAATGTCTCCATCCAAACACATCACTTGCCCAACGCAAAAAGAAATCACTACCTATACCATTCATATCACTTGAGCAACCCCCAAAAGAAATCATCACCCATACCAATCACATCACTTGATCGACCCGAAAGAAATCATCACCTATACCAATTACCACGGCAACGAAATCATCACTAATCATCCATCTCCTTTCTAGTTCCCCTACGCCCTCACACACCTCGACACCATCCTCTCAACCTTCTGGTCTTCCCCGTCATTCACACCCTACCGTGATGCCTTCCCCTCCTCGCACCGCCACACGCCAGACGCCTTCCGTTCGCACATCCACTCCCTCGTCGCCGCCGACGTGAAATCCGCCCCACTCAAGAATCTCCAAGGCTATCTGTGGCTCTCAGGCTACGAAAATGGCTCGTTATCCTGCCCATTATTCAAAGATGTCCCCTCGGCTTTCAAACGCTGGACAGAGAAAGGCATCCCGATTGTGATTTACAGTTCGGGCAGTGTAGCGGCGCAGAAACTGCTATTCAAGTATACGGATGGAGAGGAGAAAGATCTCACGCGGTATATTAGAGGGTACTTCGATACGGTGAATGCCGGCATGAAAGGTGAGAAAAGCAGTTATGTGAAGATTGTAGAGGGGATGAAGAAGGATGGGAATGTAGATGTCGAGATTGGCAAGTGGTTGTTTTGTAGTGATCGCGTCGTGGAGGTCGATGCTGCGAAGGAGGCGGGCATGCAAGCTGTGGTTGTGGTTAGAGAGGGCAATGCGAAGTTGAGTGAGAGTGAGAAGGAGAGGAATATCTTGATTGAGAGCTTTGATCAGATTGCCTAGGGATGGTGGTATGCTTTCCACTACCACTGTTGCTGTCTGGTCTTGCTTGATACACCTCTTATGGATAGTAGAAAAGCATAGCAATAACATACTTACGAAACTTCTGCTCAGTAGTCTTTCCATGAATAATGAAGACACATCTATGTCTAATGCCCGCGGTCTTTCTAAATAACTCAGCATACCTGGCGAATCCAAACTCTCGAATTTCCATACAAGCCCGTCCCATCCGGTCCATATGCCCATTCACTACCCACCTGTACTTCAACACATCATCACTGAAACTTCTGATTACAAACTCGGGAAAACCTGTGCCCTATTCCCACCATTCCATAGAATTTCTCTGGCCCGTAACCCATAGGAATAGACTTATGTATCCACGATTCCATCTCAACTCAACTATCCTATTCTACGCCAATCCCAAATTCAAATCCCTGTCTGACGCTTCAGCAACCCTATAGACCTCACTCAACACCCTCACAAATCCTCACAATCCAAGACCAAAACACATACGTATATCTCAATCTATGTGTACTAACCCCCTCTTCTCCTTCCCCCCTCCCACTCTTCCAAATCCATAATCCATAATCCATAATACCAATTTTATTGTTTGGCCTTACAATCCACCCAATCCATCCATCTACTTCCCATCCGATTCCCCTTACAATCCACCCAATCCATCCATCCACTTCCCATCCGATTCCCCTTCCTATGCCCCGGTATAAAACCATCCATCACATCAATCAATCATATCCAACCCAACAGAACAAAAACCCTCGTAAGCTATCCGCCCCTCCCATCCAAGCTATCTCCTCAGCATAGGGCAGAGAGAAGGGGAAGAAAAAGGTCACGTACTACAACATATAAACTTTCTTCCAACCTCCATCCTTCATTCAGGTATCGAGGGAGTAATTATGCTATGCTCTACTTATCGTGCTCTACTCTGATCTGCTCTGCTCTGCTCGAATCTGATATAATCAACGCTCGCTTAACTCGCAAATCCGTAAACAGATGAACACCCAAGCAATGTCCACCCAAAGCGCAGAGCCCAGAGTACGCTGGGTGGAGAGAACCTCACATCATCACCACCCTCGATTTATTACATGGTTCGCATCCTGGAGATAGCGGTAGTAGTGACACCTACCTATCTGCGTGTTCCTGACATGGGTATCTCAGTTTGTCTGAAATAAGGATATCTCACGATCTAGATGCATCTATCTGTCTTGCTGAAGGAACGCCCCTGAGTTATCTGTTTTATTTGAGCTTGCTAGCTCGCGGAAATGAGTGAGGAAGGAAGGAAGGAGGATTGTGTGTACTATATTACAGAAATGAAAAATGCATGAGTCATCATCCCTAACCTGCGGATTCAAAGATATATGTAAGCTATATTTCTAGTTGTTGATATCTTTTGTGATTCTTCACCCCTACCTCCATTTCTACCTGCCTAAGATATCTTCGGTATTCATCATGTCACTAGAAGGAACGCTTCATTTTCTTAATTTTATTTTCTCGGTCGATGCTTGAATGTTGATGGGATGGGATGGGATATGAGTGAAGAAAAAGCTTTTATTTTTCTTTCACCGAGTACACAAGTATCTAGACCATCTCTCCCCCTCTCCAACCCCGGATGGATTCGAGGCGCACATAGACTATCTGTCTTTGTGTTGGATGTTGATATAAGATCTCATAAATACAGAAAAAGCAGAGCTAGAATAATTGCTAGATATCAGTCTTTCCATCCAAAGAGCAGGTGCATGAACTTTAGAACAACATAGGCAACTTATGAGGATGACAAAGCAAGACAGATAAGCTAGCAAGCCAGCCAGCAGCGTGCCTAAAGCTTCTTCTCTTCCATCGAACTGCAGAACTCCATATCATCCTGATCCTTTCCTTTTAAAGTCCGAAAACAGCTCGTCGAGGCAATAAAAACACACCCAGAAGATCAAGATTCACCGCCTGTAGTATAACAAAAATGAGACTTTAAAAGTGATAGAATAGAAATGAAGCTTGTTCGATGATGGAGTAAGCTGTGTCTGAAATCCGGGCCTATAGGAGAGTTACCGATATCTAACTACCTCTCTCTTCCCTCCCTCCCAACTACTTAGCAAGGGTAATAATGGTGAAAACCATCTAGATTCATCCATTCAGTCAACCTCAAACCTCGTGCATAATCCGCTGCTCACATGAAATCGATGACGAACAAAACACAAGAGTCAAAGTCTACATATAGCATTACAATCCTAACTCATCATCTACAAATGTCTTAATTTCCCCTATCTAGCTTCTATAAATAAACTCTACATTTCACCAAAAGTCTTCTGCACATAGTACCTCCCATTCCCCCCCACAGATACACTAATGTATTTTGAAGAATCACCTCCTTCTACCTTGCACTGGTGCAGAACAAGAGAGCACACAAAAAACCCAGATTCCGACAACATGCACGATTACATCCACACCAAGCCAAATCAGACCTCCTCCGCCATCACTGCATAACGGAACCCATCATCCAGAGTCAGAACATTATAGAAACAACAACTACATCCTCAGGAAATTGGATTATTTTTTCCTGATAAAACTACACTATACTGGTAAACAGCTTCATCTCTAGATAGGTTGAACATGATACTTTCCCGGAGGCCCAGAGGATACAGAGAGTTAGAAAAGGGGAAAACCGTAGATATATCCACATTCTGGATGAGAGGTAATACCGCGATTAGATTAGCACAATCCGCGCCTTTCCCTCTAGATCTTGTCGATATCATATCATAGCATAGCGTATAGCGTAGAGGAGTCTATCATTGACACACTCTCGCAATTTTTCATACGTACCTTAGCAGGACGTTGCAGACCTGATACGCTGAGATTAGTTTACTTTTAAGAGAGGGACGTGAGTATCTCTACGGAGGGTTTTTGGTGAATTCCAGGTATGTCGAATGTGCAGAGGTTAGAAAGGAGGATTGGAACTTTTGCAGCTTTGTGATTTGGGGGTATGACTTTACAGAAGGGGGATGCGCTCGAAGGACTATATCCATAACAACATCCATCCATATACGCGTACCTCACGATCCCTCGTCCCATTTGTGCGCGCATCGAACCTCAGATCCCCCTTTCTTCCTTCTTCGAAGCCAGGCGTACAGACGGAGTTATGCAATACCACCTGCTGACCACATCGCAGCACGCACATCACGCACACCATGTAAGCGTGTCGAGAAAAGTTCAACTTTCTATCCATAGCATTGACATTCGGTGTATCACCCACTTACATACCTAACCCGGGTTCAAAGCGATTAACCAAAAAAAAAAAAAAAAAAAAAAAAAAAAGACCGGCAAGCAAGCAAGACGAGGCTAGGTTGGGCGCATTTGTCTTCGTCGAGAGATGGCGAGAGATGGCGAACGAGAGAGAAATGGCAGCAACAGTATGCAAGCAATATTCAAGTCGTGAGTTGATGATGCATAAAGTCATAGGATGATCTCAAGATATCCATTTCCTGAAGTTGATCATTCATTGTTCAGTGCTCAGCTACCTACATAACCTTTCAATGACTTTGAAGAAGAAAAAAAGATTCTAAAATCATGGAGTTAGTTGACTATGACGTCCCAAATCGCTTTATTTCGCCCGACATGGAATTGGCTCGTCTCTACTTGGATAGGCAGGAGAATATGAAATCAAGCATTCAAGTTTCGTGTTGGTAATTATAGGATCACCTTCATTATTATCCGCAATTCGCTATGCTATGCAGAATATCCAGAACATAACAAGACATGTCCGATACCGATGCAGAAGAACCGCTAAATGCAACAACTGAACCACTCTGCGCTATACACACCCCAATCTCCTCTTCATTATAAATACAAAAACAAGCTTGTAGAGGACCTCCCAATACCATATAAGCAAACGCAATCCGTAAGCTCTCAGCTCACACACTACTCAGCACCAATCAAACTCTTCGGCAAAAACGCCCAAACCGTCCCTACGACAGCGAATATTGAGCATATGACAATGAGAACATAGTTCATGATTCTCTCCTTGAGACTGATTTCCTCGCCAAAGATCTTGAGATGAAACATCAGCGGTAGGATAATACAGATCGTAAAACAGAGCGTGGAACCCATAAACGCCATAATACTGTCGAAAGCGGGGAAGATGATCGCGATGATGACGAAAACGATGATGACGACAACTCGCACGACAACGCGAAGAATTCCTCGTGTGTAGCCTGACAGGCCGGCTAGGACTGGGGCGTCGGATACGGAGAGTGTGTCAAGCCCGCTGAAGACTTCGATTGTAGAAACGATAGGGCGCGCATTGAGAGGGACTTTCGTCAAAGGAATGATTGCGATGAATATACTCATGATGATAGACAGCGACCGGGGATATCCTTTAGTATTGAGTAAGTTGGCAGTGATTTCCGTGGCTACACCATCGCCGAACATCAGGATGCCTGCTACTGCTGTGGCACAGTCAAGGATGTATGTGAATGTAAAAGTGACTCTTACGGCGCGACCGAATTTTTGTGGGTGTCGCATGTCGCGGTAGATGTTGGGGAAGACGGAATGCCCGCCCCAAGGAGACATGAGAAGGCCAAAGGAGAGAGGGACGGTGAGCCAGTTTTTGGGGAAGAGGTAGGTTTTTGCGGGCTCGCGAAGGGAGCCAGGGGTCTGCGGTTTGTAAAAACCGTCGATGAACACGATGGAGACAACTGTCGAATGTCAGTGTAATGGCCAGCGACAGGAGTAGATGGACGAAAGTGCTTTACTTACTGCAGAAACACGAAAATATGCCCAACACACTACTAAAACTAAGCAGTCGTAATGGGGCAAAGTTCAATGGTATCAAGAGGATACCACAGAGGATCTTCCACTGATTAACGCCAACGCCGGGTATCAGAAGATCAAGGGTATCCGCGAACAGAACAACCAAAGCAACACATGCGGCCAGCAACTCCAGCATAAATAATACACTGGTAGCTATCCGAGCCTTTTGTCCATAGGAGATATAAGCCAAGTCCGCGAAAGTGATCAGACTGGCGTCCACATCCATACATTTCGACAGTAATCTGGCCGTGTAGGCAGTGACAATGGCTGAGAATAAAAGAAAGGTCATTCCCACGACCCAGCCAGCATACTTGATACCCATTGGAAGACTGAGAAGTCCTACTCCAATGAGAACGTTGGTAGAGTTGAAAATTGTTTGAGGTAGTGTGCTTCGGCCGGCGACAGCCAGAACGATTTTTCCATCCTGCTCTACCTCCTTCACGAGGAGAGGCTCTCGATCACCCTCCCCATGGATTATCTGTTTGACTTGTTGCTGTTTCCATAATTGGCCTGCGTGTGTCATAGAATGCTCACTCAAGGAAGACTGTACTGTCCCGTAGGATGTCCCAAGGGTATTCGACATAGGCGTAGCCAAATGTGGCGGAATAGCAAACATAGACGGACTCCCTCTCACACTTCCCTGCAAACTCAGCATATCGCTCCCGAGGCGTTTCCTCTCAGATTCCTGGTGGTCTAGCGGACGAGGTGTACTAGGATCGGATTCTGCTCCCATGGTTGACTCGTCCTCTAAAGCATTTTCGGGGCTGCCATGTTCTGCTAGATGTGCCCTGATCAAGGAAGTCCTAGGGACTCGTCCGTATTCCGCATCTGTCCTTCCATATTCCAAAGTACCGTCTGTCCCTCGATCTTGATCTCCGGAGTATATAAATGACGGCCGCTGCGGAGTAACTTCTGGAAATCCTGCAGCTCGAGTCCAACTCCTAGCAAAGTTCTCAATGCTGTTTACTCCACCGACTTGTGCAAGGGCGTTTAGATGGAGACCGATCGAGGATCTGAGAATTCTTTGTTAGTACAATTTCCTCCATCTAGCAAAGCAATGGCAATCAACTCGCCTGCGTCTGCGTAGTTCTCCCTGCTGTCCACTTTCACTTCTTTCCCTGGCAGTATCCAGCAATGCAGAAGATTCAGACTCCTGCTCCCCAAACCTCACACTTCTCCCTCCAGCTGAGCTCACCGAGCCCCTATGACTGGCTGATGTCCCATATTGATATTCGTCCCAATTCGCAGGATTGCTTCTCGACGTCATGATAGCTGCAGCTGCACAAGATAATGTAAATGCCAACCGTCCTTTCGAATTCTACCACTTCGAAATGTGATTACGGTTCTTGTCGGGCGGCTGAGCAGCGAGTGCAATCTCCGCAGGAAGAAGTCGCGACAAACAAGAGGGTTGTGAAGAAATGTTCGTTAGGAGACTTTCGAGGAGAATTAGAGCGGGCTATTGGCTTCGAGACTTGCATGCGGTCTGCAGTCTGCAGTTCTTGTGGCACCAGGTGGGGTAGGTAGCATGGGTTGCTCTTATCGCCTCTTTCGCGATGAAATGATTGGAAGATTAAGAAATCCACGGATATCCCTGAGTATCAGCCGATAATTGCAGAGATTAAATTTGCAAATGCTCAAATGTTTTGGTTACAATGGCTGGCTATCTTAAGGTTTTCGAAAAGCTTAAAAGTCGGCGTATGAAGCAGGAATACACTTTTCCATCCCGTCATCATCATGGTCTCGCCTATTGAAGATGTTCAATACTCCGTTAGCTGATCGCGATAAGGAAAAGAACAGACAGACTACGATCTCTGCTCGACAGCAATAATAACTCATGTCCGACGACAGCCGCGTCGCAAGTGAGCTCTGCAGATTCTGCACGGCCTTGAGGCCATTTGACACGCCAATTTTCGGCCTTTCTCCCACAGCTGTGCCAGACTTATTACATCTAGAGGAAGTATGCGCGGTCCATGCCGTGCAGATTCATCTTAGGGGTCATGCGAGAGACCTTTGACATGTGAAGAGTCAGTGGTAGGGCATCTGTCGAAGAGCCTGACTCGATATGTGAAAATTGCGAGTAGGTAGGTGCAACGTTGAATAAACTTATTGGTTGAAGCAGACGGGTATCGATACATGGCTAGAACACCTCAATATACAGAAAAATACAGCTTTCATAGTTCAATATCCGTGTGAACGCCCGCGGTGTCCCTCTCAGCACTTGATTGGGATTGTCATGAGATCCTCTGAAACCACAAACTCCCTAAACAACAGCCAAAGCAGCTCGCTTCACATCATCGGTTACTTCCGATCCCAATCCAGGTCCCATATTTCATTTCATCACAATGGCAAAATTGTTCCTCGATCCTCCGGCGCGGACCTCCTCTTTCTTGAACGGTGTGCGCTGCGGCTTGAGAGAATCTTTCCGCCACAGGTAGTAGACAAGTTTGTTGGACATCTTCTTCTTGACCTCCACATAGCCTATGCTCCTCATAATGCTCTCAAGTCTCATCTCGTCCAAATATCTCGAGTTTACAACACAAGGTGCTGGCAAGACAAGAAACAGACTGGGTATGAAAGTAGCCAGTGCTCCCGGCGATGGTGCAATTTTGAGAAACTTGAGGGTTCTTGAAAGCATCTGTCCTCTCCCAATAGGATCCGGAACGTAGTTGAGAACGAGAGAAAGACTGATGATGTCGAATTGGTCCTTCTCATCGAGAGGAATGGGTCGTTCCATGAAATCCTGCTGCTTGATACCCTCTGCTTGGCTGTTCAAGTCGATTCTCTCCACCTCGAACAGCCGTGACCTCGAGCAGGCATTGCTAACACTCAGCGCTCCAACTTCCAACATTCGAGTAGGCTGTCCTTTCGTGACCAGGTCGCTCAACAGTGGTACCACTGACTCCAGCCATTCCATCAGAACCTTGGACGAGTCTCCACCTCTTTCGCTGGTTTGGCCAATGAGACTTGCTCGCTGGTAGCTTTCGATACCACCTTGCAGCTCAATCTGCTTTGCGATTACCGCAGCTTTGGTGTGGTCTCCATCAGCTAATGCTTTTGCTTTCTGCTTCTCCAGAGTGTGATGAGCTCGGATGAGAGTTCTTGTTGCTTTGCTGGAAATTGACCGCTGAGGCTTGAGCGTAGGTGGCCGTCCTTGTGAAAGGGACTTCAGCTTCGTCGTCCTTTTTTTGACCATCTTGTGAGCTTGAGTGGGTTTTCAGCTTGAAAGCAAGAGGCTGTCGGAACTTGAGTGTAGCGCAGAGGGTCACGTGACAAGAAAATAATAAGCGGATGCGCTAATGATAATGCGCCCACAATGGCAGACGAAAACCTATCTTTGATCTTTTCAACGACAACGACATATTCGACAAACAACTTCACAATGGCCCCCAAGGACACAAAGAAAGGTACAGTCTCTTATATTGATACCTTGAGTTTCTCGCCCAACCTGGTTGCACACTCTCTGCAATCGTATTCAGGAAAAATTGCTTTGGACCTCGAGACTTCGAGCTCGATCGCAATTATAATGCCACGATGAAAGATTGAAGGAGGGTTGCGCACCAGCAGCAGCAGATATTGCGAGTTCTTCTTCATCAAGAGCGATTGCTGATGCGTAAGTTTTACAGGTGCTGCCGCTCCTAAGGGTAAAGGCAACAAGCAAGCCAGCGCTGCTGCTAAGGCTGCCTTGAAGGGTGTAAGTACAATTGACAATTCCTCCCATCTTAAGGCAAAGCTAATGTACCACCCTTCAGGTCCACTCCCACAAGGTCCGCAAGGTCCGCCTTTCGACCAAATTCCATCAGCCAAAGACCCTTCAACTCTCCCGCGCCCCAAAGTACCCACGCAAGTCGGTTCCTCATGAGACCCGTCTCGATGAGCACAAGGTCATTATCCACCCTTTGAACACCGAGAGCGCCATGAAGAAGATCGAAGAGAACAACACCCTTGTCTTCATCGTCGATATCCGCGCCAACAAGAGACAAATCAAGGAGGCTTTGAAGAAGCTCTACGATATCGATACCATCAAGATCAACACCCTTGTCCGGTAAGCTCATTCGTGCACTACCTACGGATGAATGCTGGCTAATTCAATTCACAGCCCTGATGGTTCCAAGAAGGCCTTCGCCCGTCTTACCGCTGATGTTGACGCTCTTGACATCGCTGCCACCAAGCTTGCCATTGTCTAAATAAGTTGTGTTGGTCGGGTTGGAATTGGGAATCGGGAAACGATATGGTTATGGAATTAACAGCGGGTTTCGTGGCTACGACCCCAGCTGTCTGCATCAAAATGGCGTAAATGAGTTTCATACCAATTGCAATCTGCTCATACAAAAGTGCCTTCCAATCCCAAACCACATTTCACCTATGGTTCAAGCCATGTCTCCACCCTCTGTGATTTTCCTCCGCCGTCCGTTGTCACAAAACCATAGATGTATGAACAATGCATCGAAGGAGTGATGTCTCAAATCGCGGCTAGTCCATAACTCTTACACAGCTGAGCCCAGCACTCTCGAACCAGTATCCAGAGATCTGTTCATAGAATCGATGCCCATATCTCCTCTGCCATATCTATGACGACTTTCGGAGCCATGTTGTTACCCTCCCTTCCCAACCCCCACTCCATTTCTGCCCATCTTCCCCATTCCCTTCATCAATTATCCCTTTTCCTCTCCGTTTCATTTTTCCGGCCAAGTACCCATAGAAAATCCTTTACTGCTGAGTCCTCATACTCTCCAAATGCTTAATGACCGTGAAATTCGCGTCCAAGAAGCGATCCACACAATTCGCCGCACATGTCTCCTCGCTCCTGTCCAACTTGCCGCTCTTGATAGTACCAGTGACGCATTTCTTCCAGCAGGTGTCTGTCAGGTTATGGGTTGCTATAACTCATCAGCCCAGCTCAATTTCATTCAATGCAGTCAGTAACCCATAGACATATCCCATTGCTTGTGGTGGTAAAAGAAGAGCTGCAAGCTAGACAACGAAGACATAAATACTGTTTGGTAGGCGATGACTCACTCTGCTGTATTCTAGCCTTCTGGTTTTCATTCATGATGAATTGCTGGAGTTCCTGCTTGTCCTTCGGTGTGAGCTTCGAAATGTCGAAACTTTGATCAAGAGAGGAGGAGCCGGCGGAATCCATTTTTTGTAAAGGTTCCTTGATTCCTCGAAAGAAGGGGTGGATAGATGTCGCAGAGGTGTTGTGGGATAGTATGTGTTGTGTATGGTTGTGGTGGTGTTGGAAGTTTCGTTGATAGATTCCGTGTCAAGATTACCTAGCTTCGCGAAAATGATGATGCAAAGAGAGCGGCGCCTCGGGGTTGAGGAAGAGACAGGGGTGTGGTGTCGTTGGTTCAACGACTTCGAGGGCTAACGCTGAACTCAAATCTAGATGCAAAGTAATTGAGCCTTTTTGATAGTCCAAATTTGGAGTGCCCTTCTTCAGTTATGTTTCGAATTCGAGCAATCCTTGTGCTGGCATAGGCACAGATGCAGCAGTGTCGTACGAAGCCAATTCTACTAAATGGAGATCTAGCTCAATCTCAGCCATCTCAGCCATTACGCCGGAATCACCTCCTTCGGAAGACTTTTGGTTTGTGATTTCATATAATCATTAATCATAGCTCAAAGCTTTTATTCCAGACATACAATGCTTAGACATACATAACCGTGTCTCCAATCTGCTGCTCCTCCTCCCATATCCCTCCGTAGGTTAAATCCCAAACATATAATCCTACAAATATACAGAAACTAGTCCAGCCGAACTCTATAGCCATGCTTAATCAGAAGGAGGGTCAGACTCAGAATCCGGCTCCCTGAACAGAGTGAACTCGAACTTCCCATCAACTTTCGCCTCGATCGCCTTACGAATATTCTTCTCATGGCGCTCACAAATAGCATTCTCAGCCTTCTGATTCATAACAGACAGCAGTAGTCCCTTGTTCGTTTCCTGGAGGCTACTGACATATCCAAGGATTGCACCGATAGAAAAGGACGTGATGGCATGTATATTGAGACTGCGTAGATTATGAAGTTGAGACAAACCATGCCATAATGCATCAGTGACATCGTACCCGCCGAAGAAAATTTCTTCTAGTTGTGGGAGGTGGGATGCGAGAGTTAGGATCTCGGTCGTACTGAAGTAGTCGGAAGTTGATTGGAGGTCTAAGTATTTGAGATTGGTTAGTTGACAGATGGAGGAGACTAGGATGTCGATATCGTCCCGGAAAGCTGTCTCCGCATCTGCTCTAAGCTCTAGCGACTCGAGGGATGTTTGGTGTGATAAGGCTCTATGAAGATCCTGGTTGCCAGCCAGTGGGTAATTAACTACTTGTAATTTTCGGAGTCGAACGTTATTTTTCAGGCAGACCTGGGTGAGAATCTTTGGTCCGCTGACAAAGTTCCGCAGTAGAAGCTCCTTCAGCACTTCGCAACGGCCCAGCCAGGTAATAGTCTCGAGGTAGACATCATTTTCCGTTGCTTCTAGGTCAACAACCCCTTCAGAATCCGAAAGTTCTATGCTCTCAAGTGCTGTGCAACCTTGGAGATATGACAAGTGCTTGACAGCATCTGATTTTAGTCCATCCATCTTCAGCCTTCTGAATGACTTTGAGTGGTGATTCAGTGAAAGCAGCGCCTCAGGTCCTAGAGCGCCAGCACTTAGAGCAACAAATGATCGAAGAGTGTTGGCCCTTAATCCACCAAAGAAAGTTGCCAAGTCGTGGTCGATGTCATTCTTGAAGCAGGTGAAGAAAGTCAAATCGTCGAAGTTGTAACAGCTTTCGGAAATAGCATCTGCGACGCTCTTATTTAGAGCAGCACCATCCCACAATGTCATCGACCTCAGATTAGACAATCGGCTAGTCCAGTTTGCGAGAGCAGTCGTACGGATATTGCCCGACAAGTCTTCCACAGCCACTGTCGTCATATTCTCGCTGGCGGCCTGGCTGACAAAACTCGTTATGGACTCTCCAACCATCTCTAGCACCATCGGGACGTCCAGTCGTTGATATACCGGTTTAGCTCCTCTCGTCTTTGACTTCATTGGTGTCTGTTGGAACTTCACGTACTGCGCCATATCACCTGCGAAAAAGCTGTCCAGGGCCTTGTCCCGAAATTGAGGGTCCTCGAGCAGGTCGGTGAGATTTCTCAGGTCGAGGGATCGGATGTATAGGCAATAGGGATAGGCAGTCGCATTGTTCCCGAGACTAGATCGAATGATGGATTTCCACAGCAGCGCCCATTTGAGAAGTGTTGTCTTTTGCGCCTCGACTCTTCCTTGGAAAGTATCATTTTGTTTGAGATCGGCGTCGCTACCTTCGCTGCTGGTGATAGGGGATTGGAGGTGTATTCTGCGAGTGTGAGGATAGCAAGATACACGGAGGAAGTAAGCTGCACCCACCTGTAGAGCCAGAGAAGTGCTGGTTGCACAAGATCTCTCCCAGTCAAGGCGCAAGTGAACAGGGTATGGAAGTCCTGTAGCATTGAGAGTTCCTCGCAGACCAGATACAGAACATCAGCTGGCAAGTGAATCATGGTGATGGATGATGTATGATTTATGATGGTATTGATTATTTATCTTTACTTCCAAAGCAACAGATATCAATAGGCAGCGACTCGATAAAGCGTGCCGTATAATTTGCTAACTTGAAGAATTATGCTGCTATAAGTAGAATGCTTACAATATTTACAACTCAACCCCGCAGAGCGCGTCATCCCACCAACGCGGACGCGACAAGCACACCAAATCTTACAAGTCACGAGTTATGTCAAGAACCACATCACATCACCGGCATTCATCCAGAATAGCACTGATCAATTGTTCGCCGTAGATTCGTGTTACATGATTAACTTCATGATTAAGGAATTCTAGTGGTCTCTTTGGAACTCCAGAAGTCGTGATATGGCCATCTTGAGCTTCACTCTTAACCCCGAGTCCTTGGACAAGCTTCACAGTGCTCTCGCCTGCCTCTCGAAGTTCTCGGAGGCTGTAGCCATAGAAGCGTCTAACGACAAGGTTGGCGGTTTACAAGATTTTGAACATTCAAGTGCTGATCGCTATTATAGCTCGTTCTGACAGCTCTCAACTCTTCAAAATCTGCATATGCTTCCTTTACTTTGGGAAGCAAATTCTTCTCCAAGTACCATTTCAAGCCTATCAGACCAGTCGGTACTCCAGTGAAGGACAAATTCACATGCAAGATTTACAACAAGGTATGGCAATCGATGAACTGTTCGTTCTGCCTAGCTGATGTTGTCAGGCCTTATTATCTGTTTTCAAAGGTAGGACTGTAGATCCCACAAGAGAGAAGGATACCGCAGTTGAGAAGTGTGATGTATCTATTGAAGATGGTGAAGGCAAGACGAAGAGCAGATTTGTCATCAGGATGACTTGTAGGCATGGTATGGAGATTTCACCACATTATGATTGTCTGAGTTTACTAACTTTCGAAGGCGTCCTGAAGACTTACCGCCTGACATTCGAAGCCGTCGCGCCTATGCATGCTCTTTTCGTTAAGGAGAGCGCCAATAATAGCTGGTCCATATCCTCGAGGACTCTCAGAGAATTCGTTGAGCATTTCGGACCAGGGACTGAACAATTAGACATCTACTCTGAAGACGGTCGGGTAAGCTTCACCAGCTATACGGAGAAGATCATGTCAGGGAATGGTACGTACGATACTACCCTGCAATCTCCTTTACTGACGCAACCTTCAGAAGTACTCAAACAGCCACTGCATACAACAATCGCGGTGGACACCCTTGAATTTGGTGAATTCTCCGTTGAGGAGAAACTTCACATTGTCATCAGCGTGAAAGACTTCAAGGCAATCGTTGCACATGCAGGCATCTCCAATACGATGGTCAAGGCACGATATTCACATCCTGCCAGCCCAATGCAATTCTCATATAGCGAAGATGGCATTTTCAGCGAATTTATTCTCATGACAATCGGAGATATGAGGGGCGCTTCATCTACTCCAGTGCCCATCGCCTCCAGAGCCCATTCTAAGAGACCCGCGTCCAGACAACCTCTGGAAGCTACTTCTAGCTCCAAAAGGGCAGCAACGTCACAAATGCCACCACCACCACCTATGAGTGCAGCTCCAAGTCTCGCCCATGAGACAACAAGAGTTTCAAGACCATCTCCTCCACCACCGCAACCGAATGAACAGTCGCAGTCGCTCTTCCTACCGCAGGACGATGATGACAGGCAATGGGACCCTAATTACGAGGACGATGAAGAGATGCTGATGTGGGATCGGAACGAGAGAAAGGTAGGATCAATAATGTCTGACATTTTATAGCACTGACTATTTTCAGAATTCGTTGACGATGAACTCGGGAATGCCAGAGATTGCCCAAAATCAGGGTCAGGGCGAAAGTGGTGATTCAGATCTGCCTCCGACACAGCGTCTTGCACCAACTCAGAGACTATCAGAGGTATGTTCCGTATCCCTTGAAAAAATCATAGTTGACAGGAGCAGGTTCAAGGTTTCGGGTTGTTCGATTGAAGGTCGTGAGAGGCAGGTCCATACAATTATCTGTCGCTCGAGTCTCTTAGATCAGAGTCTGTGTGAATGGCTTCCGGGAATCGTTCATACCATGGACGGGGGAAGTCGCTCAGGCCATGGGAAGACGGCCAGGAGAAGATGTAGCTCAGGTACTGATGCAGACCCAACTAGTAGCGCATCCAGCTCCGATGCTAGATATTTTGCTATCCGGTGGCAGATATTGAGAAGAAGCAATGGTATTCCACATGCCCTTCACATCGCCATTCGTGGTACTGGGCCCACAATTTCCATGTTCTCCCCAACCCCATGCTAGAACCTGTCCATCGTTTGTGAGTGCCAAAGCATGCTCACTGCCAGTCGCAATCTGTTCAATGGGTGGGAGCCCGGGAGGCGTAAGCTGTCCATGGTCGTCTCGTCCCCAAGAAAGTAGCTTTCCAACTTGCTGTAATACAAATATACTACCCCAGGTTGCACCAACATCTTTCCATCCCGGTACAGCCTGCGGCGCTAATTTGTTCACACTCCACTTGTCATATCCTAAGACAAGATGCTCGCCGGCCTCAGGCTCACCAACGAGATATGTGAATTCCCGTCCACAAACAGCACGGACAACCTTGAAATCCAGCCCAGTAATCTTCCGCGGTGCGTGGATGGTACCCTCAGGCTGGCCTATTTGGCCTTTCCGGCCGTTTCCCCATCCATAGACTTCTCCATTGCTTAGGACAGCCACGACATGACTTACTGAAGCTGCAAGATCTACGACCTCGAGACCATTTGGAGGGAATTCATTGATCAACTGAGCTTTTGATGAACGGAATAAAAGCTCTCCCTGCCCAAGCTCCCCTTTTTTTCCAGTTCCGAACGAGTAGACTTTCATAGCATGGCCAGTATCATCTTGCAGAACAATGATAGATGCTTCCCAAGTTGCAGCGCAGAAAACGACTTGGTGCTTGACTTCTTCAGTATCCAGCTGCACTTGGTGGAAATGAGTATTTAGGATCTTTCCATTCGGGAGAAGACCACACGCGCCGGCGGTATGATCTCCAGAGCAGTAAAGCTTGCCAGATGCTAGTAATAAGGTGTGGTTCCCTCCAGCTTGGACTTGAGTGACTTGGTTGATGATTGTGTTGGGATTGAAAAGGACTGGTTTTGGTACCGAAACATCTTCTTTATGACCTATTCCAAGTTGACCCGAGCCATTAGATCCGATCGCATATATGACCGACATTCTCGTAAGTGTCGCATTTTTCAAGATGCTGCTTGGTTAGACATGAGTCTGGGACCTTCATAATTTGCGATCACGTGAGCTGATCTTGGTAGCCTGCTTGATTGGGACTGGCCCATTTTTTAGCGTCCACAAGAGAGCATTCTAATAATTCTCGCGAGCTTTTCTGCAAATTCCGTTTGCCTGTGACAACCAACTAACTCGACAATCACCGCCACGATGCCTGCCTCGTATGTCGCTCATCCTACCCTTCCGAATACTCTCGAATAGTTCGTCGAATCTGTGGGATTCAGTTTAGTCGGTGTCCTCTCGCTCGAGCGCAATTGTGTCGAATGTCAGCTCCTGAGTGACCGATACATAGCTCGCAGCTCGATCCTTCCTGAGCTTCTCCCTCGTGGTGTAGGTTTCGGTCTGCATCATGAGAGATGTAGCTCGGGGTATTGAGGTTGAAGGTCTTCTTCGCCTTTAAATTCATTGCCGCACACAATCAGTACCCGCGCTTCTGCGTTGGCTTCACCGTGATTGATCAATGTGCAGTGCATAAACTCCCAGAGCTGGTCTGGGGTGTTGTTGGATGAGACCCAGGCTTGACTGGCATAACCATACCACTGTCCTCGCGGGTCACCGATTTGGTACACCGTCAAGTCTCTCACCGATCAAAGTCATATACTCGAGTTAGCCATTGCGAGAATGCTGCGCTTCAGCTGCAATTCTCATTCGGCGCTCTACTCCATACATTTACTTGTATGCAGGACACAAGACTGACCTGAAAATAGAAGCGTCCCCACCAAAGACCAGATTCTCGTCCCAGAGACCCTCCTCAAGAAGCGCAAGTCTCAGGAGAAGGCCCGCGAGGAGCGTACTGCCGACCTAGAGAAGAAGAAGAAGGTACGTCTACTTTTCATATACATATAAACAGGCTGGTATTGCAGACTTATATGATGCATAACACCAATTTTGCGACTAGATACCCAGGTCTCGATGTTGTCTCAATTAACCATCTTTCGGGTCTGAATTTGTCACCGATATCAGCCTATGTGTACTGTGATAGTGTTTGGGTTCACAGCTAACTTTGTCATCAAAGGCCCAAAAGGAGAAGCGTGGTGTCATCTTCAAGCGTGCCGAGAAGTACGTTAAGGAGTACCGTGATGCTGAGCGTGAGAAGATCCGTCTTTCTCGCCAGGCCAAGCAAGATGGTACCTTCTACATCCCTGCCGAGGACAAGTTGGTCTTTGTTATCCGTATCAAGGGTATCAACAAGATTGCACCAAAGCCTCGCAAGATCCTCCAACTTCTCCGTCTTCTCCAGATCAACAACGGTGTCTTCGTCCGCATGACCAAGGCTACCCTTGAGATGTTGAAGGTTGTCGAGCCATGGATCGCCTACGGTTACCCCAACTTGAAGTCCGTCCGTGAGCTCATCTACAAGCGCGGATATGGAAAGGTTGACAAGCAGCGCATTGCTCTTACCGACAACTCCATCATCGAGACCAGCCTCGGCAAGTACGGTATTGTCTGCATGGAGGATTTGATCCACGAGATCTTTACCGTTGGCCCCAACTTCAAGCAAGCCGCCAATTTCCTCTGGCCATTCAAGCTCAGCAACCCAACTGGTGGTTTCCGTACCCGCAAGTTCCGTCACTTCGTTGAGGGTGGAGAGTAAGTCTTCCTGGCGCTTGTACTATCATCAAACATCATGCTAACTGTCCCAAAGCCTTGGTAATAGGGAGGAGCATGTTAATCATTTAATTCGACAGATGAATTAAATTGAGGAGAAGTTGAGCTTCATGGATGGGGAGTCTACTATGTAGCATAGCAGACCAGAATTGAAACAGCGATTTGCACACCAGATCTCTTGAATGATAGGCATTGACTAAGTAGATTCAGCAGCTCGATCCAGATCTCAGTACCATTCATTCAATTAACTCCTTCAATTGGTATCTCACGTGGGAATTTTCGAGCCATTGCCTTAGATTGAATTCATTGACAAGCCATGTTTCTGCAAGATACTCGGAAGAAATGGTTGGCGTCCATGTTGTAAACCCTCCACTACTATATACTACGAGCATTCGTCCATCCACTAGGAAGCACAATCAAGATCGGTAAACCCGATTGAGGCTGCCTCGTCTTATCACTATGACCACTACTCATCTTCTTCATCGTCTATTGCCTCGAAGTATAGCTGTTGGTTGGGATCCATGCAGTACTGCGATTGAGATAGTAGGGGCTGTCTATATCTTGTTCGATGAACTTCACCATTGTCGTCTTTCCCGTCCTCATCTTCGTCGTAGTCTAGACCCGGAAAGTACAGGTGTTCGTCCTCATCGTATGCGACTCTCTGATATTCGTCTGCATGGTCGTCCCCTTGCTCATCTTTAATTTGATCTCCGTTTTCCTGACCACTTTTGCGACCTTCCTCCTGCTTCACCTCTTGCTTCAAGCCGCCTCGATCCTCGTCCTTATATTGAAACGTGGGTTCCTCAAAGCCGGGAAGAACAACGAGATTGGTGAAGTTTTGCTGGGACTTTACAACTGGTGCTCCCTTGTCGACATCTTCGAAGTCTGAAGCCTCTGAAATAGGTGACAAACCACGAACTATCACATGGTCAGCTTTATTGTAACAGAAACATAAAAGTTTTTGTAATGCGTACACGTTTCCTCAATCCGTCATCTTCATCCATGGCGCTAGCACCTTCTACCTCCGATGTACTCGTTGTCCTTCGCGAGAGGCGAATCGGTAGTACCGATGCCCATCATGGCTTCACCAGCTCTTCTCAGCTCTGTTTTGTAGGCGTCACTAGAGGCGATCACAGGATTGGCCAGTCTGTCCCGGACAAGTGAGTACAGTCGTCTGGTATGGACACGGAGTGACTGGTCGCCTATGTCTGGGCGTGCCTCGTGCGGGCGTTGCAGCCAGGCATTGGCTACCTATAGAAAGCTTGTCTTGTACTCATCGAATCTCTTTGCTTTCGCCTTGACTCTTGCCTTGGATTGTTCCTTGCGGGTAGTATCGTTTTGGGAATTCAGGAGGTCGCGTTTCAAATGTCTTCATGCTCTCAAGCTCCTCTGCCTCCAATCCTTCCCATAATGCTATCTTGCGTGCCTGATCGGTTTCTAGCTCGGTTGATTTGGTTGAGTTCATCTCGGAGAGCGAGGGTTGTTTTTGTGGTGATGAATGTGGATATGAGAAAAGAACGCTGTAGAAGTATGTGCGCGTTGGACCCTTCCCAAATAAGAATTCACGTGGATGCAGGAATGATGCTCGGAGCTCACTTTTGTGTCTCAACTGTTCTATACTTTTCCGTACTTCGCAATTCTTCTCCAATACAGCTTCAACCTAACAACAACACCAATCCCAATGGCCTCAGTACCAAACGTCGATAAGATTCGTACATCTATCAATGAAAAGAAAATACCAAGAAATCGTCCACTTCGTCCAAAATAACCAATAAGGTGAGTGGCATCTGGGGCAACTGTGTTTGATCGGTAGGACCGATTAGCTAACAGTCATGCAGGATTGTTGAAACATTTGCCTCTACCCGCGAGGACGAAGACGTGTTGGTTGACGCGCACGTGTTAGAAGAAGAAGCTGCAGAGGTCCAGCGCGAGCTTGAGGATAGTGAATACGAGGTCATGGATGAAGATGGAGAGATAACGGTCATGAGGGCAGGAATTGAGGCAGGAGAGGATCAAGTTGTTGGCAGTGAGACTGTCCTCGAACTTGTCAAAGGAGACTCCAGATTCGGCCAGCACACTATGCTGAGAGCTTTGCGCTTAGCGGCTTTCCCCATATCATTAAAAACGCCGTGACCATTCCCAAGTCGGTCACGATGCGCGTGCTAACCTACACACACAGCAGCACCTACCACGCAGAATGAGAGAGTCCTCGACATGGGAGACGCCGCCAAGGGACTATTCAAGGCGAAGAATTAGCAGTCAATGATTGTACCATGCAAAAACGGCGACTTCGTTAATGTGAAAAGGATCCGTCAAAGTACGGCAGTTTTCAATTACTAAGCCCAGAGCTGAATACAGATATCAAAACGTGTTAATACGACCATCAATACCCAAAGCCCCAATCCTTTCATTTCAAAACAGTCAAATCCGACTCTCAATATATCGAATCCCCAATCCTCCACACTTCAGAACATTCAAGGAATCAAGCTTGAATCTCAATAAACTGAGCCCCTAACCCTCCATAGTCCACCACTTTGCACCACATCAGCTTCCCTAAACGTCTTATCGTATTCTCCGCGTAGATCCATCAACTTGGGCAGCAGTAGTGTCCCGTAAAATTAAAAAGCAGTTTGCAACCTCTAGGCATCGTTTCCCCTCCAGCTGATGTACCACCGCATGTCCGAAGGAATGGCTTTTTTCTGCTGCACGAGGTGGTCTTCCGGCCTTTGCTGCATGTCATGGCAGCAGAAGATATGCCTAGAAGGAAGACAAGCGTGGCTAGAGAAACAAGCTTCATTGGATGAAAGAGGTTTGTGGTATTGAATGAGTGCACGGGTACGTATGAGCAGGAAGAAAAGCGAGTCCACGCGGGTATTATTGTTTAGGATTGTCTGCGATTTGGAGATGTGAGAGAGCAAGAAGGGTACTCAGTTTCAACTTGTCAGGTGAAGTGATTATAGTGAATCTTGGACGTGGAGGCAGGAGTTCAGCGACTATATATAATAGAGTGCCCTTGAACATTCGGCATTTAGCTTTCAGTAATGAAAGAGATATATGACTTCGCAATTTCAAAAAGAGTTCTAAATTAAAAGAATCAAAAGGCCTGGCAGGTTTAATAAGCCCTGGTCATACCATTCTCCCCCTGAATAAACGTTAAAATAGGAATTCCAGTACTAACTTCACCGCCTTCTTTTCAAGTACATCACCGAGCGAAGTCGTATTTCGACATTACCTATTCTATGGAAAGAAAAAATTACCTGGCCATTTACTTGGTATAACAGTGGGCGAAACTTACCTAAGATCCGCTTTCGCACTACCCCTTACTATCGAGGCACTGAAGGATGAAAATGTGGCCCGGTGTGGGTGACTTCTAGAGAGGTGGTTCCAATAAGGTAGCATATTTTCATTGTAAGCAGGGTTTTGAAGACTACAGTATGAAAAGGGATCTGTACTGGGTCTCGTAAACAGGGTATTCTTCTGCTTTCATATACTGTAATTTACTTCGCACTTAGTACAGGGGGTAAATAATGTACATTTCTAGGTCGTGCACTCAAGATACTTTATACCTATTTTCCCTAGTGAATTATATTTAGAACAGGGGATAAATAATGTGCAAAGCATGGTCTGTGTGTTATTCTATGACTTCCTACTGTAGGGAGTCTTTAAAAGGGGTGCTATCTAATGTTAAAGCAATGCTATAGTTAACATAGGAAATTAGTCACATAGTGGCTGTAGTGTACGGCCTAGAATTGTATATTATTTTACCCCTGACTAAGTATAGTATTGCTTTATCATTAGATAGCACCCCTTGTGTGGACTCCATATAGTACTGTAGAAGCCTGTAGAATAACGCACAGACTCTACTTTGCATGTTATTTTCGCCCTATACCAAGTAATCAGACCGAAACTAGTTAAATG
This sequence comes from Rhynchosporium graminicola, assembly GCA_900074885.1. Classification (NCBI taxonomy): domain Eukaryota; kingdom Fungi; phylum Ascomycota; class Leotiomycetes; order Helotiales; family Ploettnerulaceae; genus Rhynchosporium; species Rhynchosporium graminicola. The sequence continues at coordinate 250,939 of FJUW01000035.1, forward strand.
ATTGGACTCTAGTTCCTGCTGAGGCTCGTGCTGATGAAGACAGAAGAAAAGGTTTATTTATCCTTACTTCGAGTACAACGATATACTTGTACAAGCACTTAGTATGAGACCTACTGCAAACCCTCTGTCGTATGATATAGGGTTCAGCTGGGTGTCGTCCAGCACTATACCCAATTAGTACTAAGGTATACGTCGATACGTATTATCCCCAACGTTATGTAAGATAAAATTAAAGGGCAATTTGATCTTAAGTCTAGCTAGTATCCGAAGTAGAAGGTTTGACAGCGTATTTACTCGTCTCGAAAGATACTCTTCATTACTATCTTTAGCTTAGATATACTAAATAAAGATTCTATATCTACTAAAAGTATTGAATTCTGGTGTATAAAGCGTCGTATCAGTATAAATTTGTCATTAGGTGATACCCTTTACAGAGACCCCTGTATAAGCCCCCTGTAGTAGATACGCGTACGATAACGCATGGACTCTAACTTGCAATTCTTTCTTTGATTGCTAACGTGACATTGTGATAATTTGTTACGGTATCTCATAATCAGACCGCTCCAGCGTGGTACTTATCGGGGTCGCCTCACTCTAGCACACGGCCTAAACCCACTCACCCTACTGGTAATCGGCCGATGTGGTTTATCTAACCGAATTGCTGACCATCTCTTACATCTATCTTCCCTACAGGAGTCATGAGTCTGCTATGTGACTTCTGATTGCGAGATCTCATTGAATATAGATGTACCAGCTTGCTGAGCATTTTCCCCGATCTGAAATATTCGTCAATTTCCCCATGCTTCTCTCCAACCTGAAATCTCCTTTCCTTCTCATTGGGCCCGTCCACGTAAGAACTGGAGCACTCTCGGTACAAATCACTCCAATGCAAACGATGAACCTGGCTTTCTTCCACATATTCAATCCCAGGTCAACTCATCAGCACACACTCAAACCGAGAAGATGCAATTTGTAATCATCTCAAGCCTTTATATCGAAGCTAGTTCCACACCCACAGCTACTCGTCGCCAGCGGATTGTCCACAATCTTAAACTGGCTCCCAATCAACTCCATTGTATAATCAACCTTACTACCCTTCAGCACCTCTAAACTGGGACCATCCATAACAACCTTCGCTCCTGATCCATCGTCTGCCCCAAACACAGTATCATCCTCATTTAGTGTTGCCTCGACTTCTGCAGGGGACGACATAACGTTCGGATCGGCGGAAGAGGTATTCATTGCGGGTGAGAACTCTTCTTGCATGGTGGCGGACTTGAAGACGAGGGGTGGAAGCGTGGTGAGTGACATTAGGTATTGGTAGCCATGGCAGCCGCCACTTTCTACGGAAATCCTGAGGGCGAGGTTTGGGTTCGAGTCTTTGGACATAATTTCTTTTAGGCGCTACGGATTTCATTAGCTCTTACTCGTTGGGAAGATGTGATTGCGCGCACGTTTGAAGCTCGAGGCGTAATCTCGATATGCATAGGGTTTCCATCATCGTCATCGCGGGGATTGTAAATAACTGTAGTTTGTTGTCGTTTGGAAGATGTGAAAGCTCTCCTCGCCGTATTCCGGGGTCGTAAGGACAGCTGCGCAAACTCCTTTCTAGATTGTAGATTGGTACATTGGGTGCTGGGAAGGAGAAAGTCTAGAATTGGGGAACTAGTGTGCAGCTGTCGATGGGGGGCAATTTGAAGGAAAGCTCGCACGGCGGATGATGGTGTTGAAGTCGCGAATTGCGAACAGCTTCTAGCGATAGACCGAGATGCCATGATTGCGTAAGGAATGAAATCGAAGGTGTAAGAGAAGCTTGATGTCGTAGGCAGAGGAATAAAATTGACTCGTGACTCAGGCCCGGGATGATTCAGCACTCTAGATATGGGCAATAAGCTAATCCTTGCAATCACGTGTAACTTTGGAGAATCATCTAATGGAAGTTCACCTGATTCAAATTCTCAGCAGTGCGAACGATACGCATAGACCATCCTATTGTCATTGTTTCACGGGGTTTGACGAAACTAGAATCCATTGCCAGGATGCTGGTGAATGCCAGTGTCAACCTCGAATCAGCTTGGTAATCCATTTCAGCCTGTCGTTGAAATCGGCACAGGCTCGGGGCGCGGAGTAGCGAGAATATCAGTGCGTATCGCATTTAAAAGCATTTGGGGATGGAATCCGAGCACAACATCAGGCAGCCTGTACCTGTGCATGGAGATGTGAGTCTTCATTATGGATATATAAGGTAGGTCGGCACTCTGTCATTCAGTCTCGCATTTTCTCATCACATCTTCCAATCTCATAACCCACAAGATCTTCGCATCTTCCAAATCTTCGGCTTTCCTACATTTCACATACCCAAATATAAACAAACCAACACTAGCATCGATCGTATCGTCAAGATGGTTAGTATCCAGGACATCCGCAAGTCCAATGCGACTTTCAAGAGTTCCGAGCAAGCATTCGGTCTCGTAGCTGTCTTTGTAGGAGCGACTTCAGGCATTGGAATGGGATCTCTCAGACAATTCGCGAAGAACGCCAAAGCACCCAAGATATATATTCTTGGCCGTTCGAAGAGCGCTGCAACTCCGCTGCTGAGCGAAATCAAGACATTAAACCCCGAGGGGATCTATGAATTTATCGAGACAGAAATCTCCCTTATCAAGAATGTTGACAAGGCATGTGACGAGATCAAGTCTAAAGAGAAAAAAGTCGATCTTGTATTTACATCGCCCGGTTTTCTCGCTTTCGGAGGGCGTAAAGGTTTCTATCGCTATTTCTCCACCATGTTGAAAACTCTGACAATAAATATAGAAAGCGAAGAAGGAATCGATATCCCTCACGCACTCCGCTACTACTCACGCCTCCGCTTTATCTACAACCTCATTCCCCTCCTCAAAGCCAGTCTCCTCCCTCGCGTAATATCTATCCTAGCCGGTGGTGAAGAATCTGCCATCGACATCCACGACCTCGAAGTCAAAAACTATTTCACATTCATCAAAGCCGCCGAAAATGGCACTACCCAAACAACACTTGCTTTTGAAGAACTCGCCAAAACGAACCCTGAAATCACTTTTATCCACAAATACCCAGGATTCGTCAATTCCGGCGTGATAGATCGTCTCCTGGCTTCGGCTGCTGGACTTTATGCTATTCCTGCTTACGTAGCGCGATGGACTATGGTGCCAATTGCCAATCTTTTCTCAATGACGGTTGACGAGGCTGGTGAACGTGTTTTGTTCCTCGCGACGAGTTCCAGATTTCCAGCGTCGAGGACTACGGAGACTGTTGGAGTACCGCTGCCATCGGGGGTAAACCTCGCGGACGCTTCTGTGATTAAGGATGGTGTGAGCAATGGCGTTTACAGATTACTCGCTAATGATGGGAGCGCGAAGGAGTCGCCCGTCATGGTTGGATATCGTCAAGATAGGACGGACAAGCTTGTGTGGGAGGAAACTCAAGCTGTCTGGGAAAGGGCACTGGCGAGATCAGCATGATAGATGACGAAATCGTGTATGAAATTTTAGCTCGATTGTGTTGTGAGCGGTAGTGGTGTGGTTTGAAAAGATCGAGGCCAGCCAGAAGAGTCTTCCATGTTGGCGAGGGTTGGATTTTGCTCGAAGTCGCAAATTATTACATGACTTGATTAGATGAATACTTCAAAGTCAGGAATTGATTATGTGACGTTACCGAGGCAGTTAAGTATACTCACATAATATCATACTAGTTATACAAAATCTCTCAATAATATCGAAAAGCCTTATCGGTCACGAAATGTGGCCAGCCTCGGACTGAAGTCATCATTGTTTTAGTTCCCTATAGATTTCTCTATCCCCTAGTACTAAAACTGCTAGCGGTAGCACTTCACCGCTGTAAAATCGTACTCTTCGAAATTTCCTAATCCCTCTTTACTCGCTGAATTTTCATTTACGGGCCAGGCGTTACGGGCGGATTATTTTCCATGCCTCGACTTTTGTAAAATATTATTTTGTATGCCTCGACCACCTAAATAGATAGCTGCTTCATGTGTCCTAATGTACGGACTAAACTGCAAACATTCGCATAATCCTAAAATTCCTGATAATCGATTGGTTATTTCATGACTTCAATACCTCTCAGTACTACATTAGACTCATATATCTCAATTACGCAACTTGACATTCTACTAGCAAGCAACGAACCTCTCGTAGATCTAGGTTCTCACCTTTTGATCAGATCGATACCGATCAAACTCTTACCGAGTCGTATGAGAAAACTACCTCCCTAAAGAAAGGCGACAAATTTTATATTTTGCAAGCCCATAAAGATGCGGTACTCGATCAACCCATATAGACCGATATTATTTTGCTAGACCGACGATGACTGTAAAGCATCCTCCTAAAGATAAATAAGCCAGGCTTAAACTAAAAGAAAAAGAAAAGAGAAAGAAATGCGCTAGCTATTACTAGGGTTACGTTTTTCGGGCCGGAAATACCTTTTAAATAGTCATCTGCGAACTATCCTATACCTCGCTCGGAGTGAAAGTCGCAAAAATTTTATAGGACACGACTAAGGTAGCACTTAAAGACGTATGATCGTTAGGCGAATTTACCCTATTAATAATATAACTTCGCCACGAAGTCCTATTCTATAGATTTAAGCCTTCTATTTCCTAGTATTAAGCTACCTAGCGAGTATACAGACTGCTGCAACTCTGATAGCAGTACAGCGGATATACTAGAGAACCTAGCGGAGCTATAGTCTTGCACTCGTTGCGGGCAGTTTGGGCATAATAGACGGATGATTAGTGCCCCGCGTACTGCTTTATAGAGTAGTTAACCAAACATGTTATCTTTCAGCTCTCTGTATATCTTTCCATTGTATAGCGGATGGCTTTATTTTTCTGTCTACATGGGATATTAGGAATATTGCCGAATATGTTTTTCCTTCTTTTTTGCATTACCCCGCCAAAAAGCAGCGTGTGCTTTTGATAGTCGCGGCATGGGAAACAATCGGCCAGGCGTTGCATATGCAATCATTGATGAACATGTCAAAGTTTCATGGCTCTTCAATGAGATAATAATTTCTTGTGGGAAGAAGTTGTCGTAGGATAAGAATCCTAATATTTCTTAACGTTCAAGTCAGATATCGTAACGTGGTTAGAATAGTTAATCTGATCTAAGAGCAGGTGTAAATAGTTGGTATCGAGAAGGGACCTCGCCTATCCATTACATATATTCTTGCGCGGCAAGTCGTGGAAAATGCTGGCTGCCAGGCTGCCATCAACACCTGCAATCTCGTTGTTGTCCGCTTGAGAGGTTGAGATTCGGTTCAAGTTCGGTAAGATAACAGCACTTCCGTTGATCAACAAGCTGCAGTCTCACAGGCGAGGTTATACAAGACTATCGCAGGAGGCGATTTGCTCAAGTACCAAATAAAGGACTTTTTCAAACCCCCGACCGAGATCTGGTGCAGTGTCCATTGCATACCATCGAAGGCGATGTATCCCTCGCCTGATCGTGATACGAGTGTTTCTGACCGCATCTCAGACCTTCAAGCAGGCAAGTATTTGCGCGCCGCTCAACGCGTGATGAAAACTTGCATGTGCCTGGATAGAAGCTTACAAGACCTACAGCGGCAAGCAAATCCGCGAAGCAACGCAGTACGAAGATCTCAGTACAGATTGACGCGGTCTGCGCCTGTGCCTACACAGACGGCTTATCAAATGAGTCTCTTGGGCAGCTTTTGAACATTGTCACGCGTCCGAACCAGCTCGACCAAAGCAGTATCGGCAACTTGATACGCAACCTTTATCCTGCAAGCAGAGTTCCCGATGAATATATCATCAAAGTTGTAGGAAGCCTAGGTCATGGACGAGTGAAGCCTTCATACTCGGCGCAGGCGGCTTTGTTGAAATGGCTGATTATGGTTTACGACGTGCTAGAGAATCAAAAAGTCCTTTCGCAACTCTACAGCCTGCTGTTCAATCTGCTCGATACATCTGCGATACGGCGAGTGCTCTGATACCATGGTAAATTTTCCAAATGCTAAGACTTCCAGACCACAGCTATGTCACGTGCTGTCGCTCATCACACGACGTAAACATGTCAGGCCATTCCGGATACAAGCTTTGTGAGCTCTAGTATGCTATACGATTGACATAATCTGACCTCAAAATAGGATGGAATTGACGCGGCAAGGCGGAAGTGAGCCCACTTTAATCGGCCTATTAAGAGTTTTCAAAGACTATTATCCAGATGTTATCGTCGGCGAGGTGAACTCTGGCCGAGCATCTGTTTTTACTGTAGACACCCTCTTAGTACGTCTGATCGTTTTTACTAAGTACCCAATAGCATCAAAATCCAGAATGGCGCCAACGACTGGGCGAGATTCAGGACCTGTACGTCCAGAGGACAAAGGACGGTCTTCCAAATGGACAGAAAACTTTTAAAGTCACCCGTCAGGTCAGCTCTAGAGGCAGGAATGCGTCTGTGTTACCCGAAGTATACACCTCTCGCGCTCATGAGACTTCGGTGACCTTAGAGGAGATTGAGAATGTTCACGACTTCATCCAAAAACTCGAAAGAATAGAGCCACCGAACCAGCTGGTTGCTGTCATCAACGACCCACTTCTACAGAAGTTTCTTCAGCTTCGCTCGAGCGAGAGTCACTCGAAACGTGTGGACAATTGGTTGATGGCATTCTTCGAGGATCAACTGCAGTCAACGTCAAATGCTGGAGAACGTCAGATACTAGATATGCTAGATTCCGTCCTTGGATACACACGCCATACCAAGGTCAGACACCTTCTCTTCATTAGACTCTAACGAGAGAGAGTTAACATTCCATCCAGACACTTCCTGTATCATGCCTGTCATACCTAAAATCTATGATACCAACCTGGAATGGTGTCGCTGGACGGAGAGTAGTTCTCGCTCTGCTCGCATATACGCCAATCGTATCTTGGGATGGTCAGTCTTGCCTGAAAGTTTGGATACCCTTGCTGATTGTGATAGACTTGTACTCGTCCACATTCCAACCACTCGAAGAAGCACTTCTCGACGACGGCACAAACAATTCTCAACTCGCTCTCCTGGCATTCTACAAAACCGTTCTCGACCAATGGACTGTCTTCCTCCTCTCCCAAACGCAACCTCACCCCACTCGTTCAGCCACTACAACCATCATCAATCTAACAAACCACGCCTCCGCTCTCGCCCTAACAATAATTCAAAACAACAACACTATCTCCGCCCACTCCTCAGTCCTCTCTTTCTACGAAACAACCGCCTCGCTCATCACCCACCCACTTCTCAAGCCGACCGTGCGCATCGCAATCCCCCCAGCAGAAATAGTATACAGTCTTCTCTTTACCACTTCTCTCAGCACCGTCAGTCGCCTCTGCGCCATCCTCGCTCTTCACAAAAAAGCTTTCGAGCTCGCCATGACGCCCAAAGCAACTCATGCCTCCGAACCAGAAGCACAATCCTACCCAAAAGACTACGTCAATAATTTCAACGGCTATCTAATGGACGTATGCAACTGTTTCTGGCGCTCGCGCGCATTCAACACCACAGACCCGAACGCACTCGGCTGTCTCCTTCCTCCGTCCACCATACAGACGCTAGAGAAATACATCTCCAGCCTCGATACGAATATTTCCCTCCCTAATCTCTTCAGTGTCTCATACTCGCCAGTCTTTTCTCGCCTTGCTATAAAGTATGTGAGAGAGCTGGAAGATAGTTCTGAAGAGCAGATTGAGAGGAGACATGCCGGGCCCGTGACGCAGACTTCGCTGAAGCAACTGGAGAAAGATGGGGGGTTAAGTCTGCCGTGGGCCGATTACAGGTTGGGCGTTTTGGAGTATTTGGAGTGCCAGGGGGTGGATGGGGTGGGGGAGTTGATGTTTAATACTATGAAGCATTTGATGACTGCTAGGGAGAAGGCTAAAGCTTGAGATATATTTCGGCCAAGTTTCTTCAAATCGAGGTCGGAGTTCTCCGCAGTCACTAGGAGGAACTATTTTCTTTTCAGGATGAAGGGATGTCAAAAGTTTTTCTGTGGCTATACCGGCAGGGTTGCTGAAGAACTTGAGAAGAGCCTTAAGAGCCTTTCATTTACCACGTATGATACCCAGCTCATTTAAGACTCGTCTTATGCAATTTCATTGAAGACACAACTAGAAGCATAGTATGGATCAAGGATCTCTTATAAATCTTGACTGCTTCGCCTGGGATTAAGACACGGCTCGAATAATATTTCGTGACTTCCAGTATGATGCAAGTAAAGTGGTCTTAGCTATTTTCATGACCATCAATCTTGCGACCCCTGTCCTGTCGCAATTTTGAATACCATCCGAGCAAACGTCCTACATCATTTTGATATTCCGTAAAGGGATTCGAAGCGATGTACTGAAATACTCTTCGTGACTTTAAGTGTCTGATAAAGAAATACACTGTAGTACTTTTTGTGACCTTTTGAGTCTGCATCGGGTTGGATGTCCTATGATTAGAAATCTCCTGACTTCAAAACTGGTTTTCGAATACTGCTCGGAGATTCGGAGAAATGTCAAAAATCCTTCTTCTTGTGATACTGACACCTGAAGGCATTAGAAATTGGGAATGTGAGATATAGAACCGTTCGACTAGCTATCTACAAGAATTGTCACCGAATGTTATCTCAAATAGTCTTGTCGTATTAAACATTAAGTGGCATGTAAGGCTGCCTGGTACCAAACGCAAATCGCATGCCTTTGTTACAACACTAAGTGATTTCTGCCATGCCTTGGCCTCCCATCCGACACCCAGCCCAAAAACGCCAAAGCATATTTACACACACCAATCTCCATACAACTCCCCATCCCCATCAACACAATGCTGCTCTAAAGCTCGCATACATTCTTCCGCCCCTCCAGATCTCGTCTCGTCTCCCCCGCTCCTTCAAATGCCTTGACATGCTCCAAGTCCCTCACTGTTGCATCAATCCACTAATAGTCCAATCCTTTCTCTCTTCATATCATCTCTATAACTCCTTCCCAGCACCCAAAATCGTCTGCCCAGCACTCCTCACCCCACTGCCCGCCGCCACCACGCTCTCCCTAACCTTCTCTCCCATCACCTTGCTGGTCGGACTTTCTATCACCGACTGTACAGCCATTGTAGCGTGTTCGAGATCGCCGTTGTAGTAGAACCAGGCGCGGTTAGTCAGGAAGGCGATGTGTTGCGGGAGGTAGAGCGTCATGGCGATGATTATCATGCTGAAGAAGAGGAAGAGGAACGAATCTGTTGACGAGGGCTTACATTAGCACACAACAATAAAATCTTGTATGAATGCAAATGGTTGTCATCTGAGATCGATTCCCTCTGCATCAGATGGGACGGCCGAGAGGAAAGGAGAAGCAGGTCAAGCGCATGCGACGGGTCTGCTGCAGATGGGATCTGGGGGCATGACTTACTGAAGATGAATTTCTCGGTCGGCGTCAACATGTATAGAGAGAATGTAACCTAATGTGATTAATACAGCACAACACATAGCCTGTTCGGAGGGATTGATTACTTCGTATTGGTATCTCTTCCTCTGTAGCCAGCGGAATGTCGATGCGAACATGGCCATGGTTTCTTTTGATGTTTATAGGATTCGAAATACAGGAAATATTGGTGGACTGGAGCAAAGTGATTGATGAGTAGTTGAAGGTAATTTGCAAACAAACAGCGCGCAAGGGTACGTCTTTGAATTCGAGATTATTTCAAGACTGATGTCTCCAGATAAACCCCCCCGAAGATCTTGGCACGCCATCGGCGAAAGTCCATGTCCGTTCCGTTGCACCTCGTCGTCACCATTCATCTTCCACATCACTCAAACGGTATCACACCATGTACGATGCTACGAGGCGGCCTCTCCTGTATCGCAAAGGGCAGGCCTATCCTTGAAAGTCTCCCTCTCACAAGACATGTACAAAAGCCAACTGTAGGTGTGCGAAATATCACATCAACAGCGCCAGCATGCGCAAAGAAGATGCCCGATCGACCGGGGCCTATAGATGAAAGTGAAATCACGGAAGCGTTTCTAAAAGGCAGTGGGCCCGGTGGGCAGAAGATCGTGAGTAAGACCCTACCCAAATGCAAACAGTATGTTGGGTGCTAATCTGTCATAGAACAAAACCTCTTCAGCCGTCCAACTCAAGCACCTCCCTACCGGCCTCGTCCTCAAAGTCCAAGCTACACGATCACGCACCCAGAACAGGAAAATCGCGAGACAGATGTTGGCGGAGAGGGTAGAGGAGATCGAGAAAGGGAAGGAGAGTCGGGTTGCGGTGGTGGCGGAGACGAAGAAGAAGAGGAAGAGTAGTGCGGTGAAGAAGAGTAAGAGGAAGTATAGAGCACTGGATGTGGCGAGGAGGGACGAAGTTGAGGAGGAGGGCGGTGACGGGAAAAAGGAGGACGGTGGGAGGACGGGGGAGGAAGAGAAGTAGTCCAAGTTGAGCTTCACAGCAGTAGAAGAGACTGAATGTTCAGACCACTGTCGACTTCAATGCAACTATTATCAAATCGTTTGATTCTCCCAAGATGAACATGTACAGTCTCAAGAGTACTTAGTTGCCACTATGTAATGTATTTGCGTCTTTACCTCTATTATTAAACGTGTCTAGATGGAAACTCCATGCCAGCATAAGACCTAACAAAATCGGAGAGAAGATCAATGACACATTCCAAAACCAAGATCTAGCAGCGAACCAAAGCTTGAAGACCTCGAGCTGAATTGCATGAGCTGTAATTCTCGGAAATTACCCGCTTAGATGTATCTCATTCTCCGTGCTATAGCGAGAGATAGCAGTGTAAAGAGAACCAAGAATCCCAGAATTCCAAAGAAAGGTCCCAGGCTATCAGAATTCTTCCACGGAACAGCCACATTCATTCCAAAAAGTCCACAGACCAAATTGAGAGGAACAAGAATCGATGCAAGCATGGTGATCTTGCTAAGCACTTTGTTGGAGTTGTTGCCTTGCTCGATGTTTTCAATGGACAGCTGGGCGAGGTAATTGCTGTGAGATCTGGAAAGCATTTTCTCGAAATGTGCCAAATTGCTCATCATAGTGACGACGTGATCCTGGATGTCGCCCAAGTAGAGCCCGATGTCCATGCGAGGAGTGACGCGGTAATTGGCATTACAGCGCTTTGTGAATCCACGAAGAACATCTGCTTTACCACCCAGCAACTTCATGAGTCCCATTACGTTCTTTCGTGTCATACCAATCCTACGAAGGAAAGTTTTCATGTCGTCGTTACGGGAGATGAAGACTTCATCTTCGATAACATCAGCCACACGCTCAATCTCGTTGATGATTGGAGCGAAAGAATCGACAATATTATCACTTAGATAGAGTCAGCAAAGTAGAAAAGGAAATCAGGCAGTCTAGAGAGGCTTACATTAGAGCATAACAAATCCAGTCGGAGCTCAGAGCCACGTAGTCCTTGAGCTTGGTGATTCTTTGCCGAACCTCAGCAGCATGAGGGTTTGGAGAGAAGCTGAAGCTGAGAGTACCCTCGCGGAACACAACGACGTAGATATTGAAGGGCTCGTAGTCTTGTCCGCCATTTTCCTCTTCCACTACATGGAAGGAACGGAAGCAGGAGAAATAGTATGACTGAAATAGCTCAATCTTCTCACGAGCCTCCTGGGTCAGAATATCCTCGATTGTCAAAGGATGAACACCAAATGCTCGGCAAATTGTAGTAATCTCCTCTTTAGTAGCACTGTTGATGTTCAACCACCAAACACCATCTTCATCATCGGTGATAGGAGGCAACGTGAAAAGATTACGGACGCTCTCCCCAGGCAAAACGAGATCACCAAAATCTGCAGCATGGATTGTTGACTCGGCCAAGGTTGAAAAGAACTCAAAACGATTCTCCAAACGTTGTGGCTCAGCATGTTTTTCGTCGAAGTCCGCCCCAGCAGTCTTGCCGCTCAATGCGGAAGATCCACCAGAAGGTGCTTGAACAATGTCACCATCAGATGTGACAATAGTGGGGTCTCCAGTCTTCTGAGCGCGAAGATCATGGAATATGCGAGCCTGTGGCTGACCAAGAGGAGCCGTTCTCTCACGGGTCTCTTCCTCGTCAATGAATTCCTGAAGCAGCTCGAAATTGATGTTGAGGGAACTCTTCTCCCCAACAGGATGGAGCGGGAAACAAACATCTTCTTCAGCGGTATGGCGTGAGCCGGCAACGCTGATATTATCATTGTCATTTGTATATCTCCTGCTTCGAAGGCTGCGTCGGCTTCGGCGGCTATCACGCGAAAGTGATCGATGGATGTCATGTTCCTCGCATCGTCGGCCATCATTAGCTACTTCATCCCTTTCCATTCGTCTCGCTTCAGCAAAGGCCTTGACAGAACTTGGTGGAGAGACTGATCTGGGGTCTAGTGTAGTGACTGTCCCGCGACGACTGCGGCCAGATGGAGCTCTCAAACGAGACGGAGGAAATCCTGTGGCGTCTCCATCCTCAACAGCCTCCTCGAAGTCTCTTGTAATGGTTGGTGAAAATCCTTGGTTGACAAGAGCAAGATCCGGGCCGAGATTGCGGCGGTAGTTGCTGTGCATTGTATCAACAGTACCACGTCTGGAGCGTGGCTTCTGAACAGAGGAACTATGGCGCCTATGGTCATCCAACTCTGGCACCGGAGTGCTGTAGCCAGAGTTATTGGTGCTAACACTGCTCTCGTGGTCAGACATCGTGCCGCTTCTGGTCTTCTAGAGTATTTATGGATTGTTTTCGAATGCTGACGCGAGCCGAGCAATGTGATCGCTCCTGGGATCCTCTTGAATACCTGTTTCTTCAAGCCCCTCCTAGGTCTATAAGGCAGGCAATGATTGCCCACCGCGTGTTGGCGTCAATTTGATGGCCTTGTTGCACAGGAGGTCCTGTACAGATTTGCAGTTCTTGAGCCTTCCGGCTGACTTCTCCTCCAATATATGATGGATAGTTGGTCAAGGGATGTAGTCGTTGCCGTTGTAGACCAGTTATGGAGGTTTATATCCGCTGTAGGCCCAGGCTTTTGGACCAAGAAGCGGGAGGATGAAGCAAACCGAGTAGTGATTGAATCCCGCCAACTTGAAGGATTATATGGTGATGGGGGCTTTAGATGGTGTTGTTGAGAGCTCGAAAGGAGCGCTGGTAGATCTGCTGTTCCAACAGAGAGTATTGTGTGTGGGAGTTGGGTTGGGAGTCGAAGATTTGGAAACTTGCTGGAAGGTTTCCTGCGCCTTGAGCAGACTTCTCTAGTATATGTCGGAGTGCAATGAGCTCGACGCTAAGTTTGCTGTGGTACGTCGGGCTATGACGTGCCAAGTACGATGGTATTGAATACACAAAGGCCGCAGCCGTGATTCACAGGAAAGTTCTCTGCTATGCGCGGGAGTGACTGGTTGAAAGAGATCTCGAAATGTGACAGATAGATGTGTAGAAATGGTTTGAGGAATCTCAATCCGTTGATATTTGTGTAGTGGAAAGGAAAGGAGGGGACAAGCAGGAGAAGAAGAAGGGAGGGGAGGCAAGAATCTGGTCGGCTAGCAGAGACTACCAAACTAGCCTTGCACATGCTGGGCGATTGGGTCCTGATGGCCCCCCCCCCGCTCTGAAGATGAGGCTACAACTGGCCACAAGCTTGTATCAGGAAAAGTTATGAGACCGAACTTTGAGATGTGTTCGTTACTTATACCTCAGGTAACGCTGCCTGAGTGTATACACTAGCTTTCTGATTCTCAAAATCCGTCTTTTCATGTGTCCATGCGGCAATTTGTTTCGTGTATTTGTGAATTGCGATATTTGCGATATCCCTCATCCGTCACGTGGCTCAGTACACTTCAGCCTTGCCTAGCAAGCGTTCGGGACACCTTGGCCAACTTCTAACCCTTACAGCAAACAGTAAGAACGAAAATCTGAATTCAACACATTATGGCAGACCAAATTCTTGATCAAGTGCGCGAACTTGCGGAGGGTCAAATTGACGTATGATCCATGGTATTGTGTTTAATGCTTATTGCTAATAGTACGAAGTTCGAAGGGCAACGTCTAGCTGAATATCTAACTACTGCATTGCTTGTGAGTCCCATTGCACCCTCACCAAGACTCAGAGCTAATACGGATCTCACAGGCTATCTTTGGGGTAAGGGCAGCTGTGCTCAAACGTGTAATTCGAATCTGACCAAGTCCAGGCGATTGCTTTCATCACCGGCTATCTCCAGCAAGATATTAAACGCGCTCTCCTCATCGGCCTCGGAGGCACCGCAGCTACGTTCTTGCTCGTCGTACCGCCCTGGCCATTCTTCAACCGCCATCCAGTCAAGTGGTTGTCCGTCGGTGGCAAGGAACCGAAGTCGCAGGGTATTATTGTTGATGGACAGATTGTGGGTTGAGTGTAAGAAATGGATCAGGCATGGGCAACCGGCCGATAAGTTATGGGAAGATATATCGCAAAAATGAATATTGGGTTCGCCATGCAACAGCTTTTGTCCCGAAAGCTATGGGATCTATTCCATAAGAACGCCGTTATCAGAAGAAAAATCATCCATGGGCCCATTATGTATCGAAGGACATACTGCAGAGAGTATCTACAGTTCCGTCTATGGATCCTTCGTAATCCATATGTCTCCAATTTTCATCATCATATCATCATTCCTCCCGGCCTCTTGCAGAAACTTAACGACCGTACTTCTGGAACTCCCAATCTCTATTGTCCAACGGACAAACTTGACGTGTTTTCAGCCAACGGGAGATGCAATGGAAATGGAAAGCATGCTGTGTATGATGATCAGCTGTTTGTCCAAAGGTTGGAGTAATAAATGGACTTGCATTGCAGATTCCCCATGCAACAGTACATTCTTCACTGGTGGCAGAAGCTTGGTTGGCTTGACATTCGATGCCTAGATTCATTAGAGGGCAGCGCATGAAGAGACATGACCATAAGACTTACAAAGATCCATAATGTGGTTTCTGCAGATGGCGCAGTTGTCGACGACAATATCCCAAGCCCAAAGAGCCACGGCAGACCACTTCAAAACATTAGTCCTCTCTATAGTGAGTGGTGTAAATGGATGTGCCGACCTTCTTGACTTCGAAGCGCTTCTTGCCTTCTGGCCCTCCATCAGCAGCTTCGCCTTTCGCCTTGCTAACCCCCTTCTTGGGTACAACTGATCCGGAAGGAGCGTCGGTCATATCTACATCCGCCATGGATTTCTATGTATATCGTGAATCCTGGACGGTGGTGCAGAACATGGGGTAGAGAAGATGAAGTTTGGCGGGGTTAGCTCGTTGTTGATCGCGGAATCCAGGCTCGGGTTGGTCGTTGGGATCGAGCGGTGCGGCGTGTGTAGAATACGTGACTCCTGTGAAGTAGAGAAGGTCGTGTCAGAGTAAGTCTTGGAATTTTCCTTTCAGTTGAGAGGCGAGGGCGAGGCTACCAGCTAGCACAAGCAAGCAGGTCGGGCTTTGGTGAAGCTGCGGGCATATGAGCTTTGGTGAGATGGATGTTTCTACGGCAAGCGAGAAGACCAGCGGCGCAGAAATCTTGGGCTCAGGTCAGGTCAGGCTCGAATAACTGAATGCCTCGACCGACGACCTTCTTCCATCAATCCCTCTCCACAAAGTATCATCTCAAAGATACATCCTAGAACAATGAACAGAACAATCTCAACTATTTACTCGAACTCAACACAAAGCCACCCACTATACTGCACCACAACACAGCCATCCTCGAGCACTTGGCCTCCACCTCCCTAAAGGTCAGAATAAAAACATCGATACTTGACTTCACCAATAACCGATCGTCACATAAATACACACGCCTGCATCGCCCAGCGAGCTCGGAACATTGCTATTGTTTTTTCCATCGTGCTCCTACTACGGCCGCTTATTTATAGGCCATCGAAACCATGTCTACAGAGACTCCCAGACGTTATCGTGCTCAAAATGCGACAATGCCGTCAGCGACAGCCTCGTCGCAGACGTCGCAGAGCTCACACAACCTTCCGGATTCGCAGTTTCGTCATCAAATCAACTCGCAAGCTTATGATCAAAACTCGCAAACCAATCCGAATTTCACCTCCTCCTTCCAGCAGCCTACGACGCCCCCCCGTACCCCGCGCAAAGAGAACCAATCTGCCTCACAACACACATCAAGCTCGATTATACAAGACGCCGGATCGAAACAGAAGTCACGCAACAAGAATCGCCCAAAGAATGTCATGACATCCCCCGCAGCTGCAAGAAATGGTCGGCACGCCTCGCCTTTGGCAGGTGCCCAATCCGCCGGAATGACCTCGTCCGCAAGACCAATGAGTACTCCGACTACAGCTGCATATGCAGGCTCGACTTTCCATGCATCACCAGCCCCTTCGGCGCTTCCAATACCCAGCTTCTTCTCGAAATCCGTTCCTGATTCCCCAGGGATCAAAGGCTTGAGATCAATAAAAGGGGCTCCTCTGCCAACCACGGATTCCACACCCACGCGAACAACGCCTTCAGCGGAGCAATTGCAACGAGAGGAGTCACCTCTGGATGTATTCTTCAGGGCGGACAGGGAGGAAAGAGCTCGCAGTGTAAGCTCGGCCCGTATCTTAGCATCAGCCAACGGGCCGTTCCCACCTCCCTCGAAATCACCCCGCAACACCCAGACACCGCCATCGCATTCCAACCCGTCTTATTTCCCTAACGGAGGATCCAACAGGCTCTCTGCCAGTGGAATTTTTGCCATAGAATTGGATGGCGACCGAGCTCCTGGAACGCCATTGGGACCTGCGTTTTCAACACCATATGCAGAGAGAATCAATGCCGCCAGATCTGGCGGCCAATGTGATGGACCTTCTGATCAATCACCACAGCATATACAATCGTCAATGGACCGATCTGATGCACTCAAGGCATATCTATTTTCTGGTCAGCCACCAGCTCCTTCCAACTCGGCACCAGTATATTCTGCTCCCGACTCTTATCAGGTACCATTCGCCTCACCAAACGGACCAAGGAGTGCTGGACTTCCAAACAGACCACAGAGTAATGGATCTTCCCCGGGACCTGACTCACGAATAATGAATGGCCCCCGAACAGGAGGACGGTCGTCAGGTTTACGCCAAGAGGTTACGCCAACTAAAACACCAACCAGAACACCTGATCGCCACACATATGGAAACCTGCCTACTCCCTCAAGAAACTCAGCAAATACCTTCAACCATGTCAATCCCTACGCTACTCAATTTGCTTCTCGCACTCCTCCTCAAGCCTCTACTGATGCACCGAATGCTGGAGATTCAAAGTCAACAATTAAAGGCATGGAAGACAGTCTTCGCAGGATCTTAAAACTAGATCCGGTAGGAATTCACGAAGCGGATATTGGACATGAACCACCAGCTTCAGGGCCAAACCCAAGTTACGTCGGCGGCCGGACCCACAGATGAACGACAGACTTGATGGCATTATGTAATCATGAATCCGGGCTTCTATATCGACAAAAATTATAGGCACATGTCATCCGGGGGATATCAGCTGCTTGAATTGGGAAGATTTTCAAATTTTATTTTTGCAATGACCGATAGGAGGTTAGGGAGGGGTATGTAAAGTTGGCTGGGAGATCCACTTTTGATGATGATGATGATGTGTATTCGAACTTGGGCCTGGACTTCGGTGGATTAGCAGCTTCTTTTGTTTGTCTGAGGGCATCGACTGCACGATCTGCAAACCTATATTTTTTTTGTCTTGGAAGGGACGCGGTGTGGATATGGAGGATGGAGATAGATAGCAGTGAGGAAGCTGCCAAGGCTCCTTCTGGTTGACTCGTCAATCAAATGGTGATCATGACGAAGCAAGCAATAGCAAGAAGCATGAGACTATCACCCTGTGGAATTGAATATCTCATTCAACCCATTGCAGACGCACATGAAACGGAAACCTGAGTCCGGGCAAGGAATGAAGTGGATATTTCCTAAGCCTAGATAATAAGCGGGTGAAAGTCCTGAAACGTCCTTGGCTAAAGTCACGAATATGTTACTGTTGTCACAGGACTCTGCATAATTACCCTCGTGGTTCCCTGTGGTACTCTGTGATTCTGGCGTACTCCTTTAGTAAAGTCTCTTGTCAGTTTCGTGACTATGGGTCTTGTTATAGTAATATTCTGAAACCATTTCGCGATATTAGATTATACTCGCAGAGAAATCTTACAGCTAGCTCGCGACATGGGAATATTGTAACGTCCTGTTGTACTTTGGCGAGTTTGATGTTGAGTTGTGCCCCTTGACAGCAACCAGCTAAACTACCACTTACTGGAGTGGGAGTGTTGCTCTAGTATTGTCTTAAGAAGTTTAATAGCTTTTACCCTTCTTACCCTTCTCACCCTTTTGAACATCGCGTGCTTCTCTCACAGGACCGAAGAATCAAAGTGGGTACACTATGTTGTAGGGCGAGCTCCAGCTTTTCAAGGAGAGGCTTTCCAGGTTTCCTCGAATCCCACTTAATGCAGACGCATTTGGACTGGAACGGCATACAATATCGTCAACATCCCTGCTGGTACGTCAGATTAGAATGTTCGATAGCCGCGCTCGCGGCTAAAAGGTATCTCATGACGATTGAGCATAGCATTTCGCACGACTTTCTGCTATTGCATTGACCTTGATCACAATATGCGATCATGAACCGACGTTCGATATGTATCCCGCCTGTGAAATTGACTCGTCTCCTTCAGCCAAGGTCTATATGGCGGCAACAGCGATTTTTTGCCGCTGTTGCGCACAACCATAGGTAGATACCCAATCTCCACCTCAGCCCAGCTATAATCTGAATGTATCAAGGCCATACGATGTCGTGGTAATAGGAGGTGGCCATGCAGGATCCGAAGCATGTGCTGGCGCAGCACGATCTGGAGCCAGAACCGCGCTCGTCACCCCGAAGCTCGAGAATATAGGAGTCTGCTCCTGCAATCCAAGTTTTGGTGGAATTGGGAAAGGGACAATGCTCAGGGAGGTCGATGCTTTGGATGGTGTCGCTGGAAGAATCATAGATAAAGCTGGTGTGCAGTTCAAGGTGTTGAATAGGAAGAAGGGGCCAGCTGTGTGGGTATGTATGTTATTTTGAAGGTGTCTTCAAGTGCTTATGTGAAGCAGGGACCGCGTGCTCAAATAGATCGGGAATTGTATCAGAAATACATGAGGGAAGAGTTGGAAAGGTATCCGAATCTAGCGATTGTGCAGGGGAGTGTGGCGGATATTATTGTCACTCATGAAGAAGGTCAGGTACCAAGAGGAAAGATTACTGGGGTTCGTCTGGAGTCAGGAGAGATCATACAGACGAACCATGTGGTCATCACGACGGGCACCTTTCTTGGCGGAGAAATACATATTGGTTTGAAGTGCCATCCTGCTGGACGGATGGGCGAAGCTGCGACATTTGGACTGAGCAAATCACTTAAAGACGCGGGGTTCGAGCTGGGCAGGTTGAAAACCGGTACGCCTCCGCGATTGGCTAGGGCGTCCATTGATTACACCGGTCTGGATGCTCAGGTAGGAGACGACCCTCCAATGCCCTTCAGCTTTTTAAACGACACAGTCTCGGTGGAAGAGCAATTGCTTTGTCACGCAACACATACGAACGACTTATCTCACAATATAGTGAGAGCAAACCTCGAGAATTCTATTCACATCAGAGAAACCGTCAAAGGGCCAAGGTATTGCCCATCTCTAGAGTCCAAAGTCATCCGCTTCTCGGACAAAAACCAGCACATGATCTGGCTAGAACCGGAAGGATTCAACAGCGATGTGATTTACCCAAATGGAATATCCATGACTGTCCCAGCAGAAGCACAAGAACGAATCCTCAAAACTATAAAAGGCCTCGAGAACGTCACAATGCTCCAACCAGGCTATGGCGTAGAATACGACTACGTCGACCCACGCAGTCTCAAATCCACTCTCGAGACCAAAAAGATCCGTGGCCTCTACCTAGCCGGCCAAATCAACGGAACAACAGGCTATGAAGAAGCCGCCGCTCAAGGCATTATAGCAGGGTCTAACGCCGGCCTATCTTCACAATCCAAACCTCCTATCACCCTGTCAAGGAGCGACGGGTACATCGGTATAATGATCGACGACCTCATCACCAAAGGCGTCTCAGAACCCTATCGCATGTTCACCTCCCGCAGCGAATACCGCATGAGCGCCCGTGCTGACAACGCCGATATGCGACTCACTGCCAAAGGCCGTGAAGCAGGTATAGTCAGCGACGAACGATGGTCCGCCTTCTCTGACGAAGTCACCCAAATAGCGGGCTTGAAGGCGGCTTTACAAGCAAAAATTTCAAGTGCCCCGGTCTGGATCAAGGACGGATTCAAAGTCGGTAACGACTCCAGCCGTAGAACAGCATTCGAAGTTCTCCGCCTCGCAGGCGTAACAGTCTCCTCGCTCTCCTCTCTCATCCCAGCAGTCGCCAATTACCATCCAGGCATCCAGTCGCGAGTCAGTATCGAAGCCATCTATGCCCCCTACGTCGAGCAGCAAAACGCAGCTATGCGCGTGTTTCAGAAAGATGAGGGGCTGAAGCTTCCGGGGGACTTGGAGTATGATGGCATTTTTGGTCTGAGTATGCATGAGAAGAGTTTGCTGAATGCTACAAGGCCAGAGAGTGTGGGGCAAGCGAGGAGGATTGAAGGGATGACGCCCGCCGGGACGTTGAGATTGTTGGCTTTTGTCAAGGGGAGGGGCAGGAGTGCTGCAAAGTCATTGGCGACTGAGGAGATTGCGGCGAGGAAGAGGGAATATATGGTCGGTAGCTAGGTTTAGAAATGGCTGGGTTTGTATATCATGGATTCGGGATTCTAGTAGGGATGCCCAAAGGACTGTGCATTTACTGTACTATATGACGAGAGAAATGTAAAACAGAAGACAGGTCTTATGATACCACTAGATCTTAATGGTCAAGTCACTTAGTGCCTGATTTTTGGGAACACTCCCAGACTAGACAAATTTATACCTGCGGAACTTGAGCAGCTTGAGGTCGACTAACTATGTTAGACAATGCCTCTGATTCAATGTCACGAAAAGGCTACATGACTTTACTGAGGATAATTTCAATGCCACCTAAAAATTTACAGCAATTTATTCACGAATCTACTAAGGCCATGAAACTAGTACACGACTTTACTTCGGCGATTTGATAGGTAAGAAGAAACGGGAGCTGGGTCTGTTCACTTGACATGAGTTCAAGCAGCCTCGCTTAAAGCATATCATTTCCCCAAAGTGGTATTAATCGTACCGACGTGAAGATGCATTCGCTTGCTAACTAAGTAAGCCACGATTCCTAAATTTACTTCTCAACAGTATGACAAGGTCCGTGGTGGCCAGTTTGATAAGCTGAGTTTGACAGTGATATTCGAATAGAAGACTTCCTATAGTTCTCTTGCTGATTACACCAGGGGGCCGACTAAACACGCATGACTTCAGCGGTAGTAGAGAATGGGATAATTTAAGCTGTAGATTGACTGCTGTTTCCTTGTGGCGGACCGAGTTTGTTGCTGGCCAGTAAACGACGACTACGTCAAATTTTTTGTCTACGGCGTTAAGTTGGGTGTTCTTCAATATCCATAGAATCGTAATGTCACCTATATCATGTGACAAATTCATGAATTCGTCTACAGTGAGAGAGCTTTTGCCTCGATGTATTTCTCATCGGCTACGTTACTCTGAACGCCTGACTCCTTCGCTCTGCCGAGCACAAACCTGCATCACGACAACCTTCCCACGTAGCTCAAAATGCGGAATCGAAGAGATTAGACCGCAGTAGCCAAGTGTTTTAGCGAGTTGAACTCATTCCATTCCAGTTGGGCAAGATGGATGGTAGCAGTGGAGTCATTCGAAACAGCAGAGTTTTCCACCGAATAGCAAATGAGCGTTACCTATCCGATCACTCCGCTGGCTCACGTTGGGACCCGGACGAGGCAGATTATTGCCAAGCGGCTATTAACCTTGATGCACGCGACATGAATGATTAATTCTAGCGTCGTCCCTTTGGAGGAACGTCTACAATGATATATCGTTGCCACCGCAACAAGGGAGATTGCCGTCAGAAGGCTCACTGACGAGGTGGCTGGAATTGCTCTGCCCGCAACGACCAAGTCAATTATCCAATGATGGTACTCTTACTTTTGTGTGTGCACACAAGATCTGACATAGATGTTCGATATTGTAGACTTTTCAGGTATGGTAAGCCTCTCCTGTTCGCTCTATCCATGAAGTACTAACTGATACGAAAGCATATTGCTTGAGTGAGGACTAACAGAACGGAGAAGTTCTTTCGGATCTGCAGCAGAATTTCAGTTTGAGACGGTCTTACCAAGATAACACTCATTTTGGATGGAGGAAGTGAAGAAGTCATGTCGTATACACTGTTACGGCCGATTTCGCGGGCTTTATTGAGACAGGTTTGATGAATTTAGAGAGATGAGATGGAGCTACAAATACCAGAAGAGTGACTTTCTCTACTGGGAAATATGGCTTTTGCAACACTTGAACAGCCACTCCCTTAATCTTCCTTACTCCTTGCAAGTCCCCCTCCTGAGTCTTTTTCTTGTCCTTGTCGACCAAGCCTTCGGTGTAACCACCCTCAAGATCAATCACCCACAGCCGATTTCCAATCTACTAACACATTTTGTGGATTTGCGTCTCCCCTTGCCAAGCCGGCAGCGTGCAGCTCTCCTATTAGCTCTTCCAGCTCATCGACCCAGCCCTTCGTTGCACATCCAGGTAGTCCGGCCGAGGCGCCAGATGATAGAGTGTGCCCTTGTTTTCGATGTAGTTAATCAGAATGCCTACGAGACGCCTAGACTCAACCTCATTGGTCTCGATCCCGGTCTGAAGGCCCTCGTCCCAGTTCTTGAGCTCCTTCTCAGAGGCGCGATAGAAGTGCTGTAGAACATCAGGGTCCCCGTCAAGAACCACGCCACGTAAGCGGCATATTCGGATGTTGGGGCCTATTATTTTGGCCTGAATAGCCGCCGCGATTTGCTTATGCCGCCATGGCTCGCCCCGTAATCGTTTCCGGACAATGCTTGTCCCACAGGCCTTGAAGTAGCATACCTTATCTGTACCAACAGTACTCGTAGCGACGAGCTTAGAATAACCTCGAAGGCATGGTTGAGCTTGTGGGTTTGAGGAGGTAGGTATCAACTGTACTTGACGTGATGTGAAGCAATTGATTGTCTCTAGCAAGTCCGTCAGTCTGGTGGAGATGTATTCCCCGGAGGATTAAACAGCTCTCGCGGAAGTCTTCCTTTGAATTTCGGCTGAATGGCAGTGCTGTCTTGATTCTCCGCTACCGCCTCAAGAATGAACTGTGGCGCGTAGAGAAAGTTGAATAGACTGGCTGAATTTGTTAGTTCTGGGCCTTTTTGGGTTAAAAGTTCCTGGAAAGGTTGCCAAAGGGGATATATCTCCTTGATACCCTTGTCAAGTTCACTGCAATCTCCTCCATCTTCGACCCTTAAATTACGTAGAGATTCTTCGTGTCGAGCTAAAAGATGCGGTGAAGCACGCAGGTTTGGGGCCAGGTATAGAATCTCAAAACATGCGCCAAAGCAACGTATGGTGAGTTTCATTATTTGATCATCAGAGTTCTCCTCAGTCGACCAGGGGAAAGGTCCCATGACAAACGTTTGATCCATTTTCCCATTGAGTGATAATGATGCGCGATGTAGGAAAGCAATCTCTTTTTGGAAGAGAAGGGAATATCGAATTATGTATTCGTGGCTGCAGTCTGTGTCACACCATCCGGGTACCTACATCGTAAATTTGCAGCCACCATGCAGCAAATTGAAATTTAGACTCATTCTATTGTTGCAATTGTTTACTAACCCGAAATGCTACTTTCCTTCAACATACAAAAATTTCAAGATATACTAACCTGTCAATCCGGAATCGATTATTCGGGCATGAGGCCACAAGGCATACATACACCTGAAATCAGCCCTGCATCAGGCACGAAAGCACAGGCATGCTACTTTATCATGATTAATTAAGCGAGGTTACACCCCCTCTAATACTTATTTTCCCCGTCAAAACTACTATCTTATACGCTATTAAATTATTTAGTAGAGCGTTCGAATAGTCATACTTGTTATAAACTGTAAAGTTACTCTTTTCAAATTATTTATCAGGCGTAGTTTCGTTATTATAAAAGTGCTAGAGTAGACCCTTGTCCCTACTTTCGTACGATTTCTCCAAGTTAATTCTTAAGCGAATAAAAGCGGCATATACAGGAATTGGTGTGCTATGCGTGCGTGCCTTGTGGCCTCATGCCCCAATAATCGATTCCGTCAATCCATTCATTGCATTCAATAGGTAATTATCGAAAATGGAGCTGTAGGCAGATCGTTAGCTCACCACCGGTGAAATTACCTGTAGACCCTAAAAGTTGCTACTCAAATGAAAACTTGGACGTTAGGTGATTTAATTCACCATGATTAAGTGTTGGGGCTTAGGATTCGCATCAGGAAATATCTGATGGCATATTGCTGCATAAGAGTTTAGAATTTTTAGAATTGAATAGCTCCGGCAGCATCCTGAGTCCTGATCCGTATCGAGAATAGATTTCGGTCAATGTATTGTGATTGTTTTGCAACATTGGTTTTCGGAAATTTGCATGGAACACGTGATTATCTGTAAACTGGAAGGAACCTGGAAGTCAACAACCCTTAGCGAGAAACAAGTGGGGATGCGAGATCTGATTGTTTAATCCAGTCAAATATTTGCCTAAGGATGTGTCGAAGTTCTACGAAGGATTCCTCGAACTCCTGGCAATTTCCTGGCAAGGAGACAACATTAATCCGGGTGATATGAAGAGGGATTGAATCGACTACCGTCATAACCCCAACGTGAGCTAAGATCACTACGTGATTGTCCATAACCAGATCATCAATGTGTATGCTGTCAAACAAACACAGTAAAGAGGTTCTCAGCCCAATACCACTTCAATCCCCAGCGTCGTGCCCTAGTCCCGAATGTGAACCTTCTCCGGCCCAGCGCTTCCAAAGGATTGTTCAAATTTTGAGGAACCGGCAGAGCTAATTGTTAGGAGTGTTTCCTGTTCTTCGACTATCACAAGCTGTACTGCTACGGTTGATGCTCGTTTTCCTGTTCATAAGGAACGGGTTAATAATTCGATCCAGTTGACAAATGGCACGTGAGATAGGCGTGACTATACCTCCTACTTTTAGACCTAATATAGCTATAGAAACCCTTCTTTTCCCTGCATCAGTACTCAAGGATCACGATGCAAACTATCTCTACCTTCGCGTCAAGGCACCTTATCCCTGTATTACTGTGTCGTAGCTAGGAGAAGTTCTTACATCACGTGCTACTACTATAAGTGGCAGTAAAACAGGTCAATAATTTTTGGACATTAGACTGAACTGTACTGCAGTTTGGTTTTAAGCTTACCTCTAATGGCTGGTCTAAAGTGGTCGAAATTGGATCCGAATCACCCATCGAAAGCACTGCCCCGGCCAGTTACCGTAGATTTACACAACCAAGACCCGAAAACCCAACAAATTGACTACCTATGCAAACTGAATGCGGATACCCAATTGCCTACAATATATAGTGCTGCAAATCGCGAATCGTACTCGTGCGTCTGCTCCAATACTCTATGGCTCACTACCTCAAGACCTTTACCTCCTTCCGATCTGAGCCCTCGGGAGAGCTCGTTCGCTTAACTTGCTTCACCTTGGACACTTCCCAGTCTCGAGTTCGACGCGATTCCTATGTGCATTGATTTTGAAGTGACAATCGGTCAAGAAATCGTTCCGATAGTCGATTAGAAGTTTCTCTCGACTCGACCGCCATGCAGGCTTGAAAGCAACAATGCAGCAGACTCGTATATTCGATCGCACCCGCCACCGCTCTAGCGTCCCAGGTGTCGGGATCTCCGAAAGTGGAAGCTTTCCAATGAATCGTATGCATTCTCAGGATCGGCGCTCGAGAACTCATGTTTTACACGAGCTCTGAATCTAAGCGTACTGTGCTTCTGATCACGACTAGACTCAGGTACGATGGGCATGCTTGCTCGAATACCAAGCTTGTATCTACGGCTTGTCCTTGCAGAATATGCTTGGAAAGTTTACACCGAACTTTCAGAACGGATAGCGTGGCACTGCTACGACATCTGGGCTGGATTCACAGGAAACATGATCAACAATTTCACCTAGGCATAACCTCTACAACTAAGGTTTTGCTGTATCCTACTATGGTTGGGTAGCTCAAATCAAGCTTGCATCAATGTATATCATAGATATCGAATTTGTATCCGGAGCGGACGTCAAGCTTCGCATTATGAGATTTCATATCGTTTTACTGTTGAAGTCCTGTGATTGTTTCTTAGTTGCAAATGCCTTTCAGAGGGCTTCCTATCACATATCCCTTGATATGTTTGTGACTTTGAACTGGTATCTATCAGGGCAAAGTGCTGTTACGTGTTTGTGACTTTGAGCAGGTATCAAAGCAAAGTGCTGTGTTGTAATATTCCTGTGATTCTAAATAAGAGTAAAAAGTGTATTGACGCTCAGAACGAGCTCCAATCGACCAAATCTAGGGACGAGCTGCCTTGGATGGCTTTACGATCATTCTATGCTTCTTGGCGGGATATCCATAATAGCCTCATGATTCTCTCATAAGCTCGAAGACTTGGGCATTGATGTGTGTACTCGAAAGCCACTTAACGTGTTGTTGGCGCGTTCGCACTCTCGCTTCTTGCAACTTGCTACATATACCTTTCCATACAGAAAAAGCTGTCACGTTAGTCTCAGGCCGAGATAATCTCTTGGATATGGCATGTGCTTTCCGAGCATTTCAGTGGCGTATTATTCAACACCGGCACTTACGTTGGAACAACCTAGCATCAAAGAAGGGTAACAGTACGACGATTTAAGTTATGACTTGTGCACAAATACTTCAAAAATTGAGACTAAACAGATAGGTCCGATGCTTGTTCGGGACTAGCTTTTACTAACAAAAAACGCTGCACTCAGAGAGGAAGCAAAAAGCTTGAAGAAGCAAATTGCCATTGACAACTGAATTTTTCGATACCCACAGATATAATTCAAGCTTAATTGATAGTTCACCATCACATCGGACGTATAATATTTCTTCCCCACCCTAGTACGTAAAGCATTCAATGCTCGTGAAGACGTGGACATCTGGCATGGAATCGGAAATCATAGATAGAACCGCCAGAGCAATGATTTCGGGACTCGCCAATGTCGGTGAAATGAAAGTCGCATTCAATACGTAAGACTTGCTGGATCATCGTCGAGATTCTATCTCAATCATGACGTGATAGACCAGACTTGGTAGGCGAAAGCCTGGGTTCGGGTAGCGTGGAGCAAAATTTGCCATTGAGAACTACCAGGCATTGTAATTAAAGGAAGCGAAGTAGTGTAGGCAAGCTCTGTAGAATCCTAGGAATATTGAATCATTTCGCCCCTGTATAAGACCACTCAAAAACATACCGTGAACGGAGCATCTGTCAAGTATTTCATACATCATAGTCTTGTTAGGAAAAACCTCTGTGCCCATTGGCCAGAGACATGATATTTGTACAATTGTTGTTACTGTCCCTTATTCAGATCTTGTCTTCGGTCTCCTTACTATTCGATCCTTTATCCTGATTCAAGATCTTTACCGCGTCTTTCGAATAGATGTAGCTCGCACCACTCCACACTGTAGTGGTAGCCACCAAGTATCTAAAGTATCGTCATCAGCAAGGGCATAATTTTAGGAATTTCTAGCCAGAGACGCCCGATGAAAGTGGTACTTACTGCATGGCTGTCATGGCCGCAGTAACATCGACAGTGAGTAACGGCATGGCCGTCGTAGCCCCAATGAATGCCAGCTGTAAAGCAGTGTTGTACTTGCTGATGGTTGTGGGACGAACTTCGGCTGAAGGTAGGGAGAAATCCCAGTATCGTGCGAATGTCTTGGGTGGGGGGAGAGAGATCCAACGGTAGTAGATTGCTGTGATGGCCAGACCGACGTCTCGGCCGAGAATGACAGCAGCAAGCCAGACTGTATCAAGATCAGCATTTTAGTCATATTTCGAGATGAAACAGCGGATTACCTGGGAGGGCGCCCTTAATTGCAAGGCATACGGTCAGGATTGTCATCAGGGTCTTGTCGGCCATGGGATCAATGACTGTCCCTACCACGGTCTGTAGGTTCCATTTTCGAGCGATCCAGCCATCGACCAGATCTGTGATTCCCGCGTACGCGAACAGGCCCACTGCCCATGCATGATGGTCATGAAGAACTAGGTAGCCTACGACTGGTGCAGCGATGAGACGAGAGAATGTGAGAATATTGGGGACCGTATAGATGTTCTCATGGGGGGTGGTAATCTTCGAGAAAACCTTTAGCAGCGGCTTCGTGGGCCTGGGTCGACGCTGTTAGAACCGTTCGAACCATACCTCAACCTTACCCAAGGAATTGGGACATTATCACGTGACATATCTGACCAGAACAGGCTGACCCTGGCGATATGAGATTGGCTACAGCGATATAGTCGATCGAATGGCAAAATTAAGAAATCTGAACTCAGCGTACCTTTGAGAACCACCCGGCTGTTTGGACGTCGAGAAGGGGAACCCCCGGCTCCCTAGGAAGTTGGGTCGAGTTCTGCTTTTGAAATCAACATTTGGCAACGCCGAAACTTAGTCTGGATATTGGAGGGACGGTGAGGACGTACATGCGCCAAGGAGCTCCTCGGGTCTGGCTGGATCGAGAAGACGTCCACAGTGATGACTTCAGGGATGCGGAGCTCTGGGGAAGATATTCCGAGCTTCGAGGGAGCATGAATTTCGAGTCAGCGTTTGCAGAACACAATTGTTTGCTGTAGACACGAGCTACTCCGCGAGCCCATTGATGGTAGGGTCCAGGTTTGCGACAGAGCATCGTCGCTAGTGCATGGTTGCTTGGAAACCTGGTAGAGGGGAAGGCTGGCGAGGATATAATCGGAGGATAGGGAAGAGAAGAGCAGAGCAGAGCGGAGCGGAGCGAATAGCGATCGTGTAGAGAAGTGCGAGTTTCACGACAGTATTGAAACGATAGGTGGGATAAATCAAGTGCCCACTTTACGAAAGCCGAAGGCGAAGGACGTTTTTTCCGATCGCAGGTCGTTGATTGAACTCAAAACAGAGGCTTGCGAACGAAAGCAGGCTCATAAGCGAATACTTAGCCGCCGAGTAGACGCGCGCAAGCGACTTGGTAGATTAGATTGGTGTGAAGTCGGTTTGAACTAACAAACCTAAACAAGACTCGACGAGATCCAAATCAGCATTGACTCCGAGATCTGAGCGTGACATTCGGGTGACCTAACCTTACCCGCACGGCACCGTTGAGCACTGCGGTCGTGCTTCGGAGCAGACTCTCGAATCGGTCAAGTTTGGATGCAAGAGTGGTGGGTAGGATAGAGTTTGGGGCTGCATAAGCAATGTGAATATACAGAGTTTCGGCGTGAAACCCTCATTAGGGATGGGAAATTTGGATCCCACGTTGATAAAGATCCGCTCGGGTCGTGAACCAAACTCTAATTGCCCGCCTTCTTACCCCAGACCAAGACCCAAACCTGGACCACGAGAAAGGACGCGCTTCCCTTGAGCGAGCGAATCGCAACCCTGCTCGCCGTCCATCCTAATTCTAGCTGTCCTACCCTTCCTTAACTTTCTCACCAGTTCATCTTTCCCTGTGATACAATAGTACAACGAGTATCAGATTCCTGTCCCGTTCCAGCTTCACCCCTCCAGCTCCTCAAGGTGATCCTGGAAACACTACTCAAGATACCTGTATCACTTACCTTTCTGTATCCAAGCCTTCCCACCAGCCCTAAGCTCTAGCTTCTCAACCACACACCGGCATTGAGAAGCAACGGTAGGACTAGAACAAAGCTTAGGTTCAAGTGACGGAGGCTTACTTGTCGTGCTTGTCCACACGGAGTACTGTAGCGAAGTCTCTAGGCTGAAGGCGACGAATGAGATCGCTCAAGAACGTTAAGCTTGTCCTTAGGGAGGCACAGTTCGATACAACCTTCCCAGGTTGCCTAATAGCTAGCGGCAGTTGCTAGTTGGGGATTCGAGCTTCTGCTTTTACAGGAAAGATCTAGACCCCTAAGGAAACGGAATTCCGGAAAACTATCCCCAAGTCGTTGACACGCTTGATATATTGAGAGGGATAAGAAATAATGAACGTGGTAATCGAATTGCCATAAAATTTAGGCATCATGGTCCGAATCGTTGAACGCAATCTCTCCATCAATGCGATTATGTTGGGAGAAACGCTCGAGTCGTGGAGGTTCATTTGCTCGCATTGCGATGCGAGTCGCCTGATGTTGGACGAGGATGCCATACGTAAGTAACTACAAGCTTTCTGATTGCTCATAACCAAAATTTGCTTCGCAAACTTGACTCGGGGGAGAAAATGCAATTGCCATGTTGGAAGTTGAGTAGTTTCTAATCTGGCCCACTGGTTTTATTGTTCTATGACGTTGAAATGCAATACAAAGTACATTAAAAAGATACATGGAAAAACGACAGTTTCTGTGTGTCGCTTGGAGCCAAATGATAGCAACGCAGTCAACAACATTTTTCCCGTGAAAGGGAGGGTATGCCGCTCCTAGTAATCAGAATCCCTTCCACCTATAATGTCTCCCAGAGTTGCCAGATACGCCAGTAAAGTAGACTTTGTAGTCCAGATCTCCGCACCGAGCCGTAGTTCAAAGAAATTCGTTAATATGTAATGTTTTTGTCCCTCTTCGTAGTCAACACCACTACGATGTACCAGTGCTAGTCCACGGCTGTTGTCCTCCCATAAAGTGGGGATGGCCAACATTTGGATGACTGGTCATGCCTGGGTGATTTAGCCACATGTTTTCACCCTTAGGCGTTTCTGGACCACTGTAGGATTGTGATGGGACTCGTTCGAAAGTAGTTTGGTGCGTGGGTGTTGGTAGAGACCTGGCGGAGTAGCTGTGAGAGGAGCCCGAATCTCTCATGCCACCATAGAAGCCCTGAGAAGAATACCCAGAATCGCTTGTGAGCTTCGATTCAGTCGAAGAAGCGGAAATACCGGACAAGCCAGACTCAATAGGGCCACTTTGCTCGTAGTTCGGGGTGCGGCGCGCAAAATTCGTAGTCACTGGCGGTATCTGGGCCCGGGATGTATCGGATCCGATCCCTATGACGGAGTTGTATCGCTGTGTTCTGTATGCGCCGCCCTCATAATGATCTGGCTTGGTGTGAGGATAAAGACCTGGAGAGTGTGCGAATTGGCCTCCATATCCTGCACTAGGATGACCTTGTCCAATACCATCATACTGTCCGTAAGCATTGTACATGCTTGAGCCCGAGCCATACGTGATGGGTGGTGTTGGGAGCGACATTGGTCGGTGTGTGATTGTCTGATTCGTCATCTCATAGCCGTTGCGGGCATATGGGTAGCTGGCATACACGGATCGGTCGTCAATTCGGTCCATCGTGTCAACCTCGTCAATGGGCGTGCGGAAGTTTTGCTTCGTGATGAGATCAGGGCGTGGCGTGATGTGCTGGAACCTGGGATCCTTCGAGGGGGTCGTAAACTTGTTATTCATCACATCCGCTACCGTGTAGTACGAAACAAGATGGTGCGAGACACCCCCAACCGTTACGCTGACTGTCTTCTTCACGAGTCCCTCTTCTTTGAATCCATAAGAATCCACCAAAGATCCAATCAAAGAGCGTTCGGTTTCTTTGCTGAGAGAGTTAGGACTCTGGTTGTCAAAGGCCGAAGCTGCTGCTGAGGCCGAGCTGTATCCGTTACTCATGCCACTTCCACCGTAAGGTTCGGGCTTGCTGATGCCTGGGGACCTTTTGCTGCGCTTCATTGCCCGCTTTTTCTCCCCAGGTGGGAAAGGTCGTTCAAGTTCGCGGTAAACCAAAAAGTTACCCAGAATCCGACTGGGGCTCCACGGCACGCCATCAGTCCAGCGCTTAATACCGGAGGAGTGCTCCTCGTAGATGAACACATTTCCACTCTTAATCAGACTGACTCTCTCGCGATCGTGAGGACGGCGCGCAACGTGGTTCAGCGCGCCGCTGAGGCAAGCCTCGAAAAGGAGGAGAGCGTCTTGAGTAGAAGCGATATGGCCAAAGAAGGTTGGCGAGAGTGGTGAAGCGGAAGCCATTGTGAAGATGATATGATGGGGATGAGAAAGAAGGTGGTGTTTGCTTGCTTGATTATGATGGATATGAGGTTGAGGAGGCTGTCATGAGCGACGTCGGAGAAGGTTCCTGGAAGGAAAGAAAAGTACTAATTGATACTCCGATGCTTTCTTGGGGAAGGGGAGTAAGGAGGCCTTTATCAAACCTTCAGTTGGCGGGGCGGTGCAGTGGGAGGCCGGTCAAAGGTTCGGATCGACTGGGAAGCTTTCTTGTTCAGTGCCGAGGGGGGGGATGGAGTTGGGTGGATATTTTATGCCTTGTAGTTGTCCTTGCCGTCTAGGTTGTTTGCTGGCCAGGATCGAAGTTTGAGAAAGAAGGGATGAGCTCAAGGTTCAGGTTGTTTCGACTGAGCTGGTCGACGATAGAGTAAAAAGGTAGAGTATAGACTACTAGGATAACAGAACAATGCGGAAAGTACCGATACAGTCTGGAGAGCGAGAGCAGGGGAGGTTAGCGGTGCGAGATGAACGTGCTTGCTGTTTTGCCTGTTCAAGGTTCACTTGGCACAATAGAAGTGTCCAAGGGGTTGAGCCTTATCCAGGTCGGGTACCCTAGACTCAGGAGCACAACAATGCCGTTGACTTTGCGATATGCCGGGATATACCAGAAAGGGTAAGGGATGAATGACGCGGAATTGTAATTAAGGAACAGATATTTGGCGACGACGATAGAGGGTGGGCCAAGATTTCCACCAGAATTTGCCTGGCTTGGCTTAGAGAGGACAGGAACAGAAGTCGAATTTAAGTAGTAAAATTGCTGAGTGGCTGTGATATAAATTTGCCGACCTAAAGCTGTAAGATCATGAAGTCGAAGGCGCGGCGGGAAGACTTGGCTACTAGCAGCCCAGAAAATGGAGTTCCGAGTGATACGGTACTGGGTCGATCGATATATTGAAGGTGCTGGCTGGGGTTGATGTGTTTGGGAGCAATACAACAGGCCTGCCTGTATACCCTGCGCTGAATTGACTGTTGACCGGATTGACTCTGAGTAGTACCGAGAAGTACCGGTGGTGGAGAAGAAGGTCAAGGACAGAGCAAGGAATGGGAGAATAGCTTTTCCAGGATCATGTAGGGCAGGACAGGGAGGTTATGGACTTCGAAGGTCGCAGAGGCAGGGGCAAGGACATGGGCAAGGACAGCAGTAATGTGTGGGTAAGGGAGGAGGCAGGGAGGGGAAGGGGGATTGAGAGTGAGAAGGGGAAACATAGTTGAGACGACCACGGACGGAAAAGCTACGATTCATAGGCGTATTCCAGAAACATGTTCACGGGAGGGACTCTAGACTGTAAAGAGAAAAGACGGCGACTACCGCACGGAGGAAAACTAGGACTTACGGAGTAGAGGACATAGCTCCATCGTTATTTGTCTTGGGAGAAAGAAGGGAGACAGGGCAAGGTCTCCGAGCTTGCAGCTGCGGCCGGCAGCCCTTCGTTCTCGAGGGAACAGGGATGGATGTAGAGCATTTGGTGCGAGAACTACCTTCGTGCCCACGCACACTAAACAGCGCGTGGCGCACTGATGAGGAGGGACTAGACGGGGGAGCACCAAACAGGCCGTCCGCTCACAGGGAACAGGAGACAGGAACAAAAAGGATTGTGGGCCATCGACCTGCGATGTACAGAGAGGTAGCTACGAAAGTACACTTTTGGTACGGAGATATCCAGTGATTGCTGGCCTTGCCATGCCTGGTCTTGCCTTGCCTTGCCCTGTCCTGTCCTGGACCTTGTCCTGGCCTGGCTGGCTCCCTTGAAGTCAACGAGGATGGAGGAACAGGAACATAGCTGAACAATGGAGTGCGAGTGCGAGTGCGAGTGCGAGTTGCTCAGATCGACTACTAGGGTAGAGAGTACATACATGATCTGCGACACGTCGACACGAGAAACACTGACTGGAAATACTGGAGAGACTGCTGGCTGTATACACACAACAATTGCTAATACTGTGTTGACACCGCCACAACTATGTGGCCACGCCGAAGGTAGAATGTTGACTGACGGTGACCCAAAATCAACAAAGCAAGATGTATAGTAGAAAGTGAGTGAGTGAGTGGTAAGCGGAGGAGGCGGAGGCGGAGGCGGAGGCGGACAAGCGAGTGGAGGATGAGCTGCTCGATTTCAGCCCAGCCACCCCAGGGTCTCAAGATCTTCTAAGCCTGATACGACCGCTACTGGCGCTTCAACAGGGATTCATTCCATCGCTGGGCGGTCGGTATTGTTTCTTCACTTCACTTGACTTCACTTCACTTCACATCACTTCACTCCCACTCCACTCTTTCGCTGAAGAATCGTGCCCAAAACCCCGAGAGAGATCCGCCCCCAGACCAATCACATCTAGGCGCATACTACTGTTGCCATTGGCGTCGCCCCAGCGCTGCTAAGTTTCTCCGTGGACGTTGGACCTTGCGCTCTGTACACTCACTACCTACCATTGATTGGCCTGACGTGCAGACAAGAGTTATCACATCCATCAATAATCGCTGAAGCGAAGTTGCCGTGTTCTCTCTCTGCCTTTCGTTTTCGTTTTCGAGCCCCAGCTTCATGAAAAAAGTAACGACTCCAAGAAGTGTTGCACAATCTATTTTCGTCTCCTGATGTTATTATGCAATGGCCATGGTCCATGATAACACTTAGTAATGTATGGAGGAGTACGGAGGGAGAGGAGAGTAGCTTCCCCTGGCCGCCAGTCCAGCCCTTGTTTGATCACTCACTCACCCATGGACCAGCTCTGTGCGATACCTGCCTGCCTGCCTGCCTGCCTGCCTGCTCATCGCCAAGCTAAAATCCAAACCCTCAACTGTGTCGAACGCTATTTATGATTCCAACAAGAAAGTACAATGAAGATCCCACGGTCTCAGCCTTGCTGGCAAAATAGATTGGAGGCGTTGTTTCCCAAGCGAAACAAGACCCATCAGATCCGCCTATAATTGCTCATATGATGTATTCTTAGATGCCAAGAATGCCATCCATACTCTTCTTGAACCCGACGACTTGGTTCTAGCTTGAAGAGTTTATCCTTAAAAGTAGCCCTCCGTGATTGATTCTAAATTGGTGACTGCTTGGTACCCAAGACATCCCGTTTCTTGAGTACCATGTCCCATACTCTCTGGATTGCGAAAATAGATAATTTCGAAGGAATCGGGAATTCTGTTTGAGAGAGGTGATCAAAAGAGATAGCAGGACGTACGTACGTACGTACGTACGCACGCATGCGTTGAAGGGCCGAAATAGTAAGTGCCAGTGGCCTGGCCAGGTGCTATACGGGGCTGGTGCTGGTGCTGGCGCTGGTGCTGGTGCTTGTTAGGAAGCTCGAGCCTGAGCCTGTCCCCCCCCTTCACATGGCAGTTGAATTAACTTTACAACTACTGTACCAGTCCAGTCCAGTCCAGTACAGTCCACTACAGTCCAGTACAGGACTGTACTGTAGCAATCACCCAGAGTTCAGGATAGAAGTAATCGGGATGCCCACAGTGCGGGAAGCGGAGTGGAACTCCTCGACCCCCAAAGGCTCGCTCGCTCGCTCCAAGCTTAAGCTTCGCTTCTCTTCTCTTCTCTTCTCTTCTCTTCTCTTCTCTTCTCTTCTCTTCTCTTCTCTTCTCTTCTCTTCTCTCTCTCTTGCCCAAACCAACCCATTTTCGATAGATACTTGGCCCAAGACTTCATTTCATTTTCATTACTGTACCAACAACAAGTTGTCTGTCTGTACTGCCTGCCTGCCCACCCGGGCAGCCTGGCGACGGGCAATTCTTGGCAATCTGGTCCCGCCTGCCGGTAATCAAAGCGCCAACCAAGCCCGTGAGGGGCATCCGGTGCATGCCAAGATGGGCAATTCCCGTGAGGTCTTTCTTGGAAGTTTTGATATTACTTGTATGTATGGGTCAATCAAGCCAGGGTCCTGGTCCTGGTCCTGGGTGGCTATGATCATGGCCAAGGGTGGATCACCAACCTGCTCTGATCCCAGCTCGTGGGATTGTTCGACTTTGCTTTCCCGGGCGGGCACGGGATCCGGACTCGTAGGCGCAATTTCATGAAATGAGCATAGAGGTACTGGGGGGTACTTTCCTTGCGGCCTGTATGATAGCGAATAAGATAGTACCTTCCGTACTGTACTGTAGCAGCAAGTGCGAAGCGCGCTGTCTCCTGTCTGCTTGCTGTCCCGGCTGACATCTTCACCAAGGTGGATCGTATATGATTAAACTGTAAATTGCCTTCTGGGTTGGCCTGCTGCACCATGACGACTGATACGATATCCATAACCCCTCGCCTTGTGCACATGATGCTTTGCAAACGGTGCCGTTGGCGAGGATCACGAAGCTGCAATCACAACGGAGGAAACATATCCAGCTGAACGAGATCTCGCTGCTTTGATTTCTGCCAAGCCAGAGAGAGTCGACCTTGCGATTCGACCATACATACACACATACATCTTTCATCCAGGGTTTGACAATGTGACCACTAGTAGATGTTCTACGACTTGAGCCAGGTATTTTGGAGTCGCAGAACATAGCAGAATGTTTTGGACTTTGATAAGCAAGTGCCATGAACGGCGACATACTCCGTCGAACAACACCTGGATCGGCCTCCCTTGATACTGAAGTTTTAAAGGTGTCAAAGTCCCTTAGTAGATGTCTCTCGTCCCCTCGCACTAACGTTATCTACTCACTTGTTTGGGACTTGACAAGTCTCACTAGCAGGTGTTCAGCTAGAGGTTGACACTCCGAGCGAACCAGTCCCAAGAGATGGAACTTCAATGAGAATTTCGTTCGTTCATCCTACTTCATCATTGATCAGGCTCGGTCTGGTTCGTACTCAGAGCCAAGTGTTTGAGATTCGAATCAATTTGATCTCTCATGTGAGAGTGAAATCTGGGGAAAGCAACATCCTGGCACCACACTTCATCGATTGGCAGTGGTACGGTCGGGCGGCACCACCAGCGGAAAAGTATCCGGCAACAACACATCAGTCCGCATGTCATGCACGGATCTTAGCTGTGCATTGCTACGTTACCTGTCCTCGAAGCGGATTTCACCCGGCCCCCTTTCCAATTCCCTCTCTAGTGTGCCTCTGAATATATCTGAGCTGAGAGATGATGTTGAATTAATCTCTTTGACTTTTCCGTAGGGCTCCAGCCTAAGCTTGACTGACAGTCGTTAGGAACCCTATTTCGGGGTTTTAGAAAGTCCATTGAACTCTCTCGATAATCCGTTCCCAGACTTTCGATCCGTCCGCGGCAACTACTCTAGGATAGCGCTTCGCCGGACGTGCTTACTAGCTCTTCGGCCGTCGATGCTGCCGGTGCCTCGATCGTGTGCTAACGACCAGATTGTGACAAAACTCCGTGTTCCTGATCTCTAGCTGTGGACTTGCTGACATTAGGCTTGTGTCATATTCTCATCAGCTGGGCCACCTAATATAATACCCCAATTGATGATTCTAAGCGACAGCGTAACATAAGTTGTCTCGACTACGTCTACTCCCGACTTTCCAGGAGCTGCAGTAGAAGATTGGACCTTGGGAACAAGTCGAGGCGGACAATACGCTGATCAGTTCTGGTCCAGGTGAACCCAGGTAAAGGTGCTACAGCACACACACTAGTGGAGCGGCGACAGCTCCGACACCACGATTGCCTCAGAGACTCATAATAGAGAGAATCGGTCTGATAAT
The DNA here is from genome assembly GCA_900074885.1 of Rhynchosporium graminicola. Lineage (NCBI taxonomy): Eukaryota > Fungi > Ascomycota > Leotiomycetes > Helotiales > Ploettnerulaceae > Rhynchosporium > Rhynchosporium graminicola. Next base: position 288,854 of record FJUW01000035.1, read on the forward strand.
TGATGGACATCGTTGAAGTGCACTCGAATACAGGTCACATGTCATAGCACCCGATGAGAAAATCGTCGCCTTGAAAACATGCCAGTGATCTATGCTCATGCTCGTGTGGACTCAGCAGGTCCTTCGCATTACCGTCGCCAGAACTTCGGCATCAACCCCTATAGCCTGACAGTAGACCTACATCGCTTGCGACGCATGAATGCATCATGGATGAATCCTCATTGGATTCCGGCGACTCGAAATGTTCATAGCGGTTAGCATTGCACGATACTAAATCGTTCTCATAATACGAAGTGATGTCGTTAGACTTCGGTTACACGTCAGCATGCAGTGTAAAACCTGCTCACTTACGAGTAACTGCGCAGCTTTTAAACAGCCGCAATGGCACAATACCGCCGAATTTCGCGCCTCTCCGGATTCCATGTACAACCAACCAACTTTGAGAGGCTGGATCTCCAGACGTGATGGGTTCAACGGCGACCTGCCCAGACTGCAGGGGCTTGAAAATCCGTGGGGAAGGTAAAGGGGACTGACGGTCGGCGGCTGGATTGGGGAATTTGGCAGCACCATCCAGATTCTGTGCGAGTCATGCATAAATAAGACGCATTGGAATTGAACGTGTCTGGAAAACACCAGATGTGTTTTTTTTCGAAACGCCGCACTTACTGTTAAATGATACACCCTCCACGAACGTACTCGGCCAAGCTGGTCTTCGGACCCTCGAGCAAGAGCCGGTCCTTGCGAGAGGAATCAAGGCCTTCCGGGGCGAGATAGCCGACGGCTTCCACACGGTCTTTGAATTTGTCCAGAAGGCCGAAAATGTTTCCCTCCCGACCCCCGGATAAGGATCAGCTCTAGATGTTTCAGGATCTGACAGGATCGGATGAGATTGATTTATTGAGCTTGAAGTTAAGCTGCAAGCTTTCTCAAACGCCCTGACCAAATGAAGGCCCTGGACAGCCGATCACAATTCAAGAATTTGGACTTGCTTGTATTGTATCTCTGTACGGAATAGACCGTTCAATTGCAGGGGCTGCTTCCATCTGGGCAGCTGATTGATTCGCCGGGTCTTAGGCTTTCTGAAGAATGTTTCACCGCTTGAAACATTTTCACGTGGCTGGCTCTCTCCGAGACTGTAGCATCTGCAACTGGCGAAAGCATCCGATGGCGCGCAGAGCGGCTAGCCGTTAACGATAACATCCGTGTTGTGGCTCGGAATTCTCTAGGCGCGGACGAGCACAGTTGCCGCATGTTCTACCGGTACTCTAGGGTACGGAGGACTACGGAGCAGTCAGTCGCGGCATTTAATTTGTCATTTGTCTGTGTGTTGCAGGGAGAGCGTTGGCTATGTCTTTGCCCAGTTTGCAACACTCCATAATCGGGCGTAGCAGTAGTCAGTCAATCTCCAGACACGGGCCCAACCTGCAAGCACTATCGTGAGTGCTGATGATAGCTTCGATAATTTTCTTTAGCATACAGTAGCTCCGGCTGTGAGAAATTTGCTCCGGGTTTCGACTGCCACGCTGTCTGAGCACTCAAGAAAGCGTGCACAACTCGTTTCTGTCACTCTATGAGCTCTATTAGGCGAGCCATGCGTCTTCACCGTTGTATGTCTCAAAAGGCGCTTATAGCTTGTGTTACTGGAAGGGTGCTCCCGACTGTTTACCTGTGCCGTGCGTCCTATGATTTGGATCCGGGCCCATGCGACTGGTTACGAGCACGAAATTAAAAGTTTAAACAATCTAATCTGAAAGGAGTCGTGGAGCTGAATCGGGGTCCCCCAACACAAGCTACCCAGCAGGAAGAAATATACACATAAATCTGCGCAATAGTGGACGTTTCATACATAACTATCACTTGCCAGTGATCGCAAAGGAATCGACGTACTCGATATTTGAGAAAGCCACACTGTCTGTTTTCACGAGTCAAGCGCATAAACAAGACAGTTGATACTTTGGTGGCATCTCATGTCTTACAGAGATTCGCTTCGGGAAGCCGGCCGGGTACGTGATGGAAGTGTTCAGTAATGTTCCGAGCTGCGTAAGCCAAATCTCCCTCTCAACGGTCCATGAAAAACCACGGTCGACGATGTCCGTATTGATCGCCTGGCACTTGCATCTGTACGCACCGGGGGTCAGCGAGGGATTTTGGAAAAATATCCCATACACAACACTCTTGTCGCAAGACTATCATTGACACGTACGGGTATAGGAATATAGCCACTGAAGACATCCATGCCCAAAGATCCCTTCTCTGCCTCTTTACGATCCGTGGACATTTTGTCACCGCTTCTGATCAGGACTCCACATTCCCAGTTCCTTAAAGTAAGCTTAGGCTCTTTCGTCGTTTTATCCTTGACCAGCCGTCCCCCTGTACACAATGCTGTTAGCCACAGCTTCAAGCGAGCCTGCGCCTTGGGATGATCGCTGCTTAGATGTGTTTTCTCATGTGACAACGCAATCTCTTGGCTGAGCAAGTTCTTGCCCAAATTCGTTTGAAGATGCTAAAGGCCTTACTCTTGACACTTCAGACAAGGCCCTTTCCGAACCTCTGAGTATTACGCTTGGCCTGGAAGTGACATGATCTTGTGATGGACGACGAAGCATAACAAGATGTTGAAATTATCTTGGCAGATTCTGAATTCCATCTTTGGCGACCAGAACATCATATTCGAAAGGTAGCTCCTTGTCGTGACTGGCCCTCGATATAGAGACTGGGATAAACATCGAAACAAATTTCGGATGGGTTGGAAATGGAATGAAACTCACAGGCAGATTCAGACAAATTAGCGCTACCAACGTAGGCCCATGCAACATTGCTATTTCCGTTCTTCGCCCTCCCCCTCACAAACATCATCTTGCTATGCATCAATATACCGAGTCGATGGCTTTTGCAATCATGCATCAGGTGTCTAGGAAACGACTGGGAGTCATACCACTTGGACTGGAAGCATATTGTACCACCGCACTGGAAATGACATTAGTCGATAATCAACTCAAAAACGATATCTTTGGTACGCAAGTAAGAGATGGATTTCTGCATACCCCAGTCCCTCCGTGAGATTTGGCAATCGTCTCTGCTGATGGAAAGTATATCCGGAAGTGGTTGTTCAAGCTGTCATAAAGTTCGCGCTCCGTCTCAGACAGTACCTTGTTCCTTGCTGATTTGCCTGTACGCAATTCGTACTCCACCAAGCCATTATCTCCTGTAATAACCCATGTTAGCCGGATTCATTGCGCATTCATGGGATGCTCTGTTCCTAGACCTTGGCACAAAATAGACCTTGGGGATAAATAGACCTTGGCATAAATAGACCTTGGGATAAATAGACCTTGGCACATCAACCTCAACTTCTATTTTCGGGAAATATCCAGATTTGGATTTTGGATGCAATGTCTCCGAAAACGTGCCAAGAGGAGAGATAAACCAACCTTGAGCAGCCAGGTAGAGGCTTGCCAAGAAAGTCTCGGTGAGACTACCAATTGATGCCGCCTATTGAATTTGTTTAGTACATAGGTTGACGAGGGAGAAGGTCCCATACGAGAAAGTCAATTTCTAGGGCATCGTCTGTTGCCAAGCCGAGCTTTTGTACTGCATTTCCTCTATTGATGCCAAGAGTTAGATTTCACATTTCAATACCTCTTGGCAGCAAGAAAAAAGTAGTCGACAGATTTGATTCCAAGGAGAGAACGCGTAACACCTACAGGCCACAATAACCAGTGCGTTTCCAAATTTGGGGGTCCGCATGATATCCTCCTCTATTTTACTGAAGTTAGAAGCCAAGTCAAGAACGTCAGCGAGTAATCCTCACATTGAGTGGATGAAAGCAATCTGAGATGTGCGAGACCAGTCAAAATATCTGAGGCTATTCAGGGTTGTTTGGTCCAGTCCCAAAGCACTCGCAAAGAAGAGTAATTCCTCGGCGAAGTAAGTCAATTCAGTTGCTGCTTTGCCGGTTGGCAAACGTGGTAGGTCGATCAGGAATGTAACGTTCTCCATCACTCCGGTCTCCCCCCAGTCGTAAGATGTCAAATTTGCGCTAGGTACAACAATTCGAAGGTGCGTTGAGTATGCTAGAAGCTGAAGTTTTGAGTGCATACAGTTGATATTTCCTTCCATAGACGGGAAGCAGAAGCGATAATTCCTTGGGGCGCTCGATTGTATGTTCTGCTTCTATTTATCGTTAGTGCCTTGATATAATATTGGAGCAATGAAAGGGAAAGTTGACAAAGGAGCCAATAATGTTCCCTTCAATCGATGTCACAATGATTGGACCAACCCCAAGTCCACTGAGCAGGTTATGGCATCAAATTCTTAACAGTAATGGAAGCTAATAGTAAAACAGGTTTAACATATACCTCGGCATCGGTTTTTGCTTGTAGGACCCAAATCACGTTGGTCTTGGAATCAAGTTTCGATTCAACCTGCAACGATGCGGATGTGAGCATTTAATCACAATCGTACGTATTGGGAATATCTTGGGAAATATCTGGGAGCTAAAGTGCTCCCAAGACACTCGATCTGGGGTGGGATGGCTACTGCCAGAGCAACGTACCCATTCTGGCTCTACTTGAAAAGCACTAAGAACTGCCAGCTTAAGGTCATCCTTCTGTAGAACCTCTTCAATTTTGATGTCATCTCCAAGTCGGGGACAGCCCTTGACCCAGGTTTTCTTTATGACCCCGTCCGGATACTGAATTCCAGAAGCACTCAAAAGCTGCTCTTGGTTTCTAGGCAACACGTCTGGTGGAAGGTGCGCTGTCTTTCGCCGCTTTTCCTCGTATGGTTGCGATATGGGTTGGGCTCTTAGGTCAACGTCTTCTGTTGCTGTACCGCCGTGCATTTCTCTCCTTACTCGTGGCGGAGAGATAGAAGCTTGTCTTTTGTTGTTGTTGACAGAGGATAGCTGTACTCCCTCTCTATGCTTCTGTCTCTTCAGTCGTTCCTCTTCCATAGCCTTCCGATCCAATCCCAGCATACCTGCATAGTTTTGCATCGAGTCCATATTCTTGGTAACAGAAGGTGATGCTTCGATATCACTCCCGCTGGCCTCTCTGAGTAGCTCTTCCTTTCTGGGTTTCTGTGCGACTGCTTCAGTGGCTGCTTTTGGTACTGCATGGGTTGTTGGAAATTTGAGACTCTTTGTGGTGACAGGTGCATCAAGATCATCATCTCCTTCATCACTATCGCTGACAAGATCGATGATATTAGACTGGCCAGCAAGACGGGGAGAACTCTCTTGCAGCGACAGAGCAATTGCTCTTTTCAAATCTTCATCTTCTGAGTCTGACATATTTCTTAAGCTGGAAGTGTGTCCCTCTCGATGGGAGATTCTTAAAATCTTCTTGGTAGAGTATAGCAGATCAGCTTCTGGCTGAGGACGATTTCTTAAGTATGCGGAGCTCGTGATGGCCGGCCTCGTGGTGAATTGATGGGCTCTATCCAAGCTGATTGTATGTTCAAGGTCACGTGAGACAATACGCGGAAGGAGCGCCCGATAATGGCTTTTAATCGCCGACCTGATTAGCATAGGCTGGTTGTTGATACTTCGGAATCTCAGCTCGAAGCTTAAAGCAAATCACATTGATGATCGTAAATGCTTCAGAATATGCGCGATGGTGTGATTGCGAGGCACGACCAAGTTGACGAGGCGACCCGAAAGCGGGAGGGCAATGTATATTAGGTATTACCTAAGCGATAACCAATAGCACGATCGAGACTGCCCCTGGAAGACCATGCAGATTTACACAAGTCCATATGACACGTTCGATCGAATTGCCAGGAAATATATTCATAGGCCGGATGAATTCTCAAAGTATCAATGTATCATAAGTATAAGTTCACTTCTAAATAGTCTCTGAAACTTGCCTCCTGTCTCCAATTCGGAATACGAGTACGAGTCGATGACCTCACGACTCCAGCTTCATTTTATTTACTTTGATAACAACAAGCCCGTACGACCCGAACTTACATGAGTTGATATCTCCATCTCCGAAATTTCATCTTTCGAACGAAAAGTACAATACATCTACTCATCCACCTTGTACAAAATGTCGGTTCAGAAGATGAAGGTTGTTATCGTCGGTGGCGGGGCAGCTGGAATGGTAAGTCACTGTACAGTTGTTCGTGAAAATTGAGTCACAAAATTGAACCGCAAACGTCAAGACGCTATCAATCAACCATAGCTGAGTCCATGCCGTAGTCCTGCGCCGCAACTCTTGCTCAACATCCTGAGAAATTTGACATCACACTCATAGAACGTAACGATGTAACCGGAGGTCAAGCAACCTCCATCCCAATGGACAAAGAGAAGTATGGTTTAGAATGGATGAACAATGGCGTTCAGGGTGGCTTCCAGTAAGTGAAAACAAGCTCCCCGGATACCAAGTTACATATTGACCTATTCCAGATCTTCAAACACACCTTTAACTTCTTCAAAAAGTACGGCCATTCGCCCCAAGAAGTAAAACTCCAAGTAGCATTCGGCAAAGGTCCCGACGGCTTCTGGACCAATTGCTTCCCTAGCAAGCTCATCAACCAATTCTCCGGCGACATCAAGAAATTCGGCAAAGTCCTCAAAATAATAAAATGGACTTTGGCAGTACTCGGTCTGGTGCCCATCAGAATCATGCTCCGGATGTTTTTCTTTAGCAATGATTTTGGAGACAAGATGGTTTATCCACTTATCGCACTTTTTCTTGGTACGGGAAATCAAACGGCAAATGTTTCGTGTGCAATCTTGGAGAGGCTCTTTGATGATCCGAATATGAAGCTTTGGGATTATGACAGCGAAACACTTCTGCCGAATTTGCCGACCATGGTTACTTTTCCGAATCTTCATAAATTTTATGAGGATGTAAGCTCTATCTTATGATTCATCGTTTCCGTTCTCATTCATTCCTGCGCCAACAGCGAGGCTAACTTTAAAAACAGTGGAAGAAAGACTTGCTATCCAAAGGCGTAGACATCCGTCTCCAAACAGAAGTAGCTGCTATCACTCAGCGAAACAGCACAGGCGTAATCCTCCAAACCCGCCCTATCTCCTATCCCAAAAATCTTAATGACGCCAACACACCCACCAAGACCGAGACCTTCGACGAACTGGTAATGTGCGTCCTAGCCGACGATGCCCTCGCAATCCTCGGTAAAACCGCCTCCTTGAAGGAGAAATTTGTTCTTGGAGGCGCAAAATTCTACGACGATATCACAGTCACGCATTCGGACACCGCTTATTTCGAGAAACATTACGAAACGAAGTTCGATCCAAGCCTCTGCGCAGAATCTAAGTCGCAAAAGATGAGTGATCAGATTGCTCTTGCGAAGGGGGAGGGTGAAGGGGAGGATGGGGAGAAGGGCTTCAGACCGTCGTATTATACGAAAACTTATAAACAAGATCCGAAGAAGATTGAGATGAGTTTTGATTGTTCGAATTATCAGCATCAATTTAGAGAGGAGGGTATTGGGAGCGGGAGGGAGGAAAAGAAGGATTATCAACATGTGTATCAGAGTATATTCTTGGATCAGAGGGATCAGCATGATCTGTGGACTATGGGCGAAATTGATGAGAGTAAAATCATCGAGAGGAAGTGGTGGCATCAGTTGGGACATCGATGGCAGCATTATGTGAGGGTTGTGCCTGGTGAGCAGCTTTCCGATCTAAGTTGAGTCTCTCGCACAGAAACTAATCATTGACCAGGAGTGATGTTTATCAACGGCAAGAATCACACACTATTTGCTGGGTCCTGGACTCTAGTCGTAAGTCCCCCCAAACTCGTCCATCTTGCCTATGCTGATAATACCCAGAATATGCACGAGCTAGCTTGCGTGAGGTAAGCTCAAATCGCACTTCTCACCCCCATGCTCCTACTTCTGCAGCTCAAAATACATCTGTCTGAGTATACATCGCTAACATAAACACAGCGGTATCGCAGCAGCATATCGCCGTAAGTATCTTTCACTCCGATTCCTCGTTTAACCTCGCTAACATCAACTCCCAGTGGGTGCAGAATACACCAAACTCGACGACTTTGCCACAGATTTCTTCAGCAAGTATCTTCTTCTGTCACATGGTATGCTATACGGGAAGGAGGAGAAGAGACGGAAGAAGGAACTTTAGATTGTGATTAGAAGAAGCAGGAATTCAGGTGGATTTTACTTGTTGACTGGACTCTGGATGGACGGTATGTTGTGGGAAGAGATAGCGCCAATTTGTTTGCTTGATGAGCTTGAGGGAGGATGGGAGTTGCGTGTTGGTTCTGCGGGTTGTGTATCGTAAATTGTTTTGTGTTGTATTGTGTAGTGATGTTCAGGACTTGATTAGCTTGGAGTTTTCTGGTTTGGTTTTTCTCATCAGAAGAAAGAAGAAGGGATTATAATTTGCGAAGTGGTTTGAGTCCTCAGCCGAACATTCTGTCAATTGTTAGAAATAAAGTATCACTAGCTGCAAATTTGGCAGACTTGAGGATCGCCTGCTCCACCTACATATCTCTCTCTATTTTAAGCAACAAAGAATCGATCAGCGATACTGCCCTCGCTGAGATGAACTTCACATGCACGAGAAAGATTTTATATGAAATCGTTTGGACGTTCGAAGTCACTTGACATCAACACGCAGCTACATATCTTTCCACGAATGAAGTGCGATAGATATCGCTAACCCATGAAACTCCTTCCTAGATCCATGCTTCACAGATCATGAAGTGACTCTCAACTCATCAAAGAATCGAATAATTGAGAGTCTCGATCAGAACCTGAACCCAGCATTCACTTTCCATCCCACTTCCCAACGCGAAGTTTCTAAACCCACGAAAACTTCTCGTTATTTTTGATTCTCTTGCTCTTGATTTGCAAAGTTCACCCATGGATAGAACTATTCTATAATCTCTACTGGATATGATATGAAATGCCTCCATGTCTCGATGTTGGAGAAGGAGGAAAGGGGGGGGAAGTTAAACAAAGACGAGACATCCCACGTGATAACCTCTCCCCCATTTCCACATCGCACACCCTCGGACATCTGGACATCTTAGCGCGTCATAGCAGAGAGCTCAGCAGACCGCATGCATCACAGCTCTAGCTCCCGTGCTCATTTGCATCGCTCATGCTCATAGCATATACATGTCTTTGAACACTGGATGGTTGCCCAGTACCTTACAAGACTACAGCCTCTGGAAAACATGATCATACTGATATCACTAAACCGATCATTCGTGGAGGTGAAGACTTTGCAGACGGGCAAGTAGATAGCTGGGTAGATAGGCACATTTCAAAGTGGCAGGAAACCGGTTGAGAATGTGACGAGTGCGAGTTGCGGCTCGTGAGATCTTGAATTATTGATATATTTGTTGTCTGTCTCGATAACTGCCTTCCACTTCTCTAGGTAGATAATCTGCATGACAAGACATACAAAAGGCTCTCAGACTGCGAGCGGGTGCGGTGCGCACGTCACCGGATTTGATTCTTTCTAGGACCTTCCCCCTCACGAACAATTTCAAGATTAATCAAATTTCCACCTGCCTCATCTCGAGAAAAGATAGCTGGCTAGATCCTGTTTATGTGGTGGCGATAGTGAGGGATGTGTTATTTGAGTAAGTAGGTCTATGGGACAGTCAAAGCGAGATTTGCCGAGGTGTGGTAGGTTCTAGCTGCTAGGTGGTACTGTAGACTTCCATTGTTCCGAGCATCAAGTGAGCGAGACTCCGAGGGAGTGAGACATCACTAGATGCTTTTGGGTCTACGTCAGATGGTGGGCTACAACTCCAAGGTACCTATGTAGATAGGGAGGGAAGTTTTCAAATCAAGACTGTTTTTTACAAATATCTTGCCTACCTACCTATACCTAGACAAAAGAGAGGATGTGGCATGTGGTGAGGGAGGTCAGTTGATAGCTAGTTAGTCAGTTGGTCAGAGATATAGATAGGTAGGTAGGTAGGTGAGTGTCTGAGGGTTGGTTGTTGTTGTGCATATAAGGAGGATGGCGCATTTCCTTCCGCTTTCGCTTTGATTTTCTCCTTTGTCGGCTTTGTTTCAGGATTGGACTTGATTCCGTGTCTTTTCTTTGTATGGTGTAGGTCTTGAGCAAACTTCGACTTATTCCTTCAACCTTTTTGCCATACCGAAAACACCTCAGACCATCTGTTCAATATGTCGCTTTCAACGAAGGAGTTCCCGACTCCCGAATCATGCCCTGATACATCAACACAATCGCTACTCCCATCTACACCAAACCCAATTCCGGACCCGATTTGCGCAATCTGCCACTCCTGTTACAACACACCCAGCCCAGACGGCACAATCGAAACGCCCTCCCTGCTCCCTTGCTCCCATGTCTTCGGTTCCCACTGCATAACCCTATGGTTAGAATCGTCCGCGAATCGGGATTGTCCGCATTGTAGACGTGAGATGCGGTACGCTGGGTGTGGACACACCATCATACCAAAGCCAGTGCCTATCTCCTTCCTATCACCCAGTTCCCAAGGACCTGAAAACGAAAGCGAGAACGGTCGGGGTGATTCGAGTGGTTTGACTGGGAAAGTGGTTAGGAAGGAGGATATGCCTTCCTTGTGTTTGCTGTGTAGAGAAGGCAAGGAGATGGAAGACGTTGTCAAGAGAGCGGAGAGGAGGTTGGCGGCTGAGGAGAGCGTGTTAGGAGGTTTAAGTGTGCTAGAGAGCGTGTTTGGAGGGCTATATAAAAGTCCTCCTGAGGATGGGAGTGTGGGGTTTTTGGAAAAGAGGAGGAAAGAGGCCAGGGAGAGGTGGAGTAGCGAGATGCGGATTTTGAGGGAGGGGTTAAGGGAGAAAATGGAGGGGAAAGAGGAGTGGTGAGAGCGAGTAAGGTTTGGGTGCAGGAGTTCGAGTGCTAGAATTGGTTTTGGTGTTTTGGCTTCGATTTGGAGTTGGGAGATAGAGCAAGCGATTGCCAGCGGACTCTCACGTCTACTGACGTTGTTTTCGGTTTCTGGGATCATACCATCTGGTTCGGCGCTTGTCTTTGTGCGCTCAGGACATTGTAAAATGTGTAGGATAAATATGTTGTGTGGTATTGTCGCCGGGTGTCATGATCTCTTGTCTAATAGGTGATGGCCATGGACCCTATTTGGCTACGACCTTCCCTGGCCTTCGAATTGTCGTCTCATGTCCTGCATAGACGTACTTCTGTAGACCGGGCATATTGTATTCCTCAGTCCTTTAGACAATATCCCAGCCTGATTTCAGCAGATGAAAACTACAGTCGATTGTTCATCTCGGCACTGTCCTACCTTCCCGCTCTTCTCCTTCGTCGTCGCTGTCATCTTTGAAGCCTTCTTCCAAGTCCCTGCTCAGTCGCCTCCCATCATCATCTCGCCCTCGCCGAGCGTCCAGGGATAAGGCTTCCCTTCGATTATCATCCACCTCAAACAACTCCTCGCCATCCTCCTCGTCAAAGTTACTGCCCGGTCCGTCCTCGGCATTGACTGCATACTGCTCTCTCCTAAACTGCGCTGTCCATGCCGAAGGTAACACCCATCTCGCTATCGCATCCAGTGCTCGCTGTCGTATGGAAGAGGTTTGCGTGGAGATCGTGTCTAATGGCAGATACTGGCTGTACCGCCCTCGATATCGTTTCCATGTAGGGACCACAACGTACGATATTATCAAGTAGAGGATGAGAGAAATTATGGCTGGAACAAGCAAGGTCTGCCACTTGTCAGATGTGCCACGGAGAGCTTACGGACCATCCTACCTTGACAACAGACGTGAGCCCCATATTGACTGTGTCCTCGTCGTCTGCTATCATAGAGCTAGGTGCGGGATGGGGTATATAGACGTCTTCTGCAGCTCTTTCGGAAATGCCCAAGGCTTGCGGATGCCACGCGGCTGTCATCCAGGTCAGGTCGGCTCAGATCAGGCTGGAGTTGTCACAATGGTTTTCTTGTGCTGCTGCTGTTTGATGATGAGTGAAGAGGAGATCAGAACTTCTGAGGTAAGCCCGGTCGTAGTAAGCCGAAGCGTGACTCCAATCATGAACAACCAAAAGACTGATAGAATATGCTATCGATTTCTCAGCTGAACTCGGCGTTGTCTTTCTTCATTGATGGGTGCGCGCGGTTCGTTGCCATTCGGCGGTCGGCGGTCGGCGAATAGGGTAGAGTCGATGAATGCTGCAGCTGCTACTGTATTCCAGGCCACTTGCACCTGGACCTGGACCTGGACCTGCTGGACCTTACCCTGGACCGCCCACGCCACACCTACCTACCTACCTACCTACCTACCTACCTACCTACTTACTGTATTGGGGGAAGGAAAGCTTCAAGGGTCCCGGACCTGGACCCGGACCCGGAGCTCTGAGTGGCTAGAGTTTATAAAGTAAGTAGGTACCTTATTGTATGAAGTTATGATGTACGAAAGGTACACTTTTAGGGGGAGGAACAGTACCTACTCACCGAGGTACAGTATTACTTATACATAGGGTAGATTCATCTCTGTCTTGGAAAGAATTCAACTCCAATCCGATCTCATCTATTCCAATCAACATTTGCCCCTTTACGTGTTTATACTCTTCTTCGGCTTCCTGTCATTATTTTTCATCTATCTGTTGACGTGTCTGCCCGCCCCAGTATTAACGCTGTTGTATGTATGGTCTGTGCCCGTTATCAAATACGATTGATACTGTAGAACATACAGTACAGTACAGTACAGTACAGTACCTAGGTATAGTCCCATATCGGTACTGCAGCCCTGTTGGGTGAAGGTTTCAAGTCTCCTTTACGACTCAAAAATTGGTCACGCACCACTTGTGAATATCGGAGGATCTCTGAAATTGCCTTTTGAGCCAGCCCAGCCCTTGCTTTCAGCTCGTCCAGTCCAGTCTAGCCTGGGTACATTGGTACGTTGGTACATTCAATCATTGTAACACTTTGTTTTTATAGCGATCCCCGTTGCATTTGCAATCTTGGGTAAGAGCGACGCGACCCCTTACCAACAGAACCAGAACTACCTACTTACTGCCCTTCACCTTTGACTCTCTGCACGTCGCAGACTTTCGAAAAACCTATGCTAACCGACACATCCCGGCAGCATCTTCCTGGCGACACAGGCTGTCCGATCAAGCTTCTCGAATACCCCAAGACCCTCACGACTACCAACGTTGAGGAGGCATCATGCAAACATCCAGGATCTGAGACATTGGATATCTCTTTATCATTCCGTCCGCGGCCAGGCAAGGCAAGGCAAGGCAAGGCGCATCACAGCTGGTAGCAGGCAGGACAAGCCCAGCAAGGATCGAGATATCGTAACTTTCGAAGCGGGAAAGAGGCAGGCAGAGGGGTAGTTCGCCGATTGAAGCCTTTTATCGACCCTTGCCTCGTCCTAATCATGTCATCCGCTGACAGCAAGTCCCGGCAGTCCTCGGGCGGTAAATCATTCTTCTCCAGAAGTAGCAAGAAGGACAGGAGGCATGCCAGTGATGAGGGAAGCTTGGGCGCAGAGTTGGTGAAGACAAGCACGACAGGTTCCAGATCATCGCGACACGCCAGAGATTCATCCGTTGCGTCTATAGAGAGGCCCAATTCGCCTGGTGCGGATTTGAGAGGTTTGAATCAGATGGCAGGTGTCATAACTTCCATTCCTTACGAAAGCGTTATGGCAGACGGGAAATCACCCATACCAGTGGACTATTTACCAAGAAGTGACCAGCTGCCAGTGGGGAGGGAACCTTTACCACATCATCTTAATAAGAAAGGCGTTGACTACCACCAATACCCAGCTTTCGATCCTGCTACCACTTCACATGGTAGTTCGCATCCCTCTGGGCCCCGGCCACCTCCACTCACAGGCAATATCACAATGGCATCGACTGGAGATCGGAGGACGCAGTTACAGCAGTGGGGGCCTGGAAGGGCTAGTAATGCAAGCACTTTGAATGGAACACACAATTCGAGATACGATTCTTACTCCACGGCGCCAACGTCAGCGTACGCAAGGACTTCATTCGATCATTCCAGCCTGGATTCAAGTACGGATCGATCCAGTGTTTTCTCTTCCGGGAGCTCTTCCAGAACAGCTTTACCAGCTTCACAATCGACGAGTTCTTTCAATAGCAACCTGTCACCATCTCATCCGTCGAGCCGGGAATCACACCGCATTACAAAATTCCCAAATCACCACATGTCTGGATCTCCTTCGGGGTCGTTTGGAGGAGAAGGCTCCGGTATCAACAAGCCGACAGATGACAGGGTAATAGAGGAGCAATTTCTGGCTTTGATGCAGAAGCGTGGATGGCATAATCTACCAGACCAAGCGAGGCGACAAATGATGGCATATCCTGCTGCAAAGAAATGGACACTGGTACACCAAGATCGATTGACAGAATTGCAGGGGGAGCAGAAAAGGCGAACCAATGCCAGGAATACAGGGCAATATGGTCGAGAAATGGAAATGCTTGCCAATGCGGAGGAGGAGGGCACGCCAGAATGGTTCGTACGGAAGGTGATGGATAATAGCATCTCCGCGAAGCAGTTACAAAGTTTGGCGGTCAGCTTGCGTACACAGCCAATTGGATGGGTAAAGACGTTTGTAGAGTGCCAGGGTCAGGTTGCTCTCACGAATGTGCTGGGGAAAATCAATAGGAGGCAAGCCCAAGGACCAGCTCCAGCAGATGGATCAACCAGCGACAGGGACCTGGATCGCGAGTATGATATCGTCAAGTGTCTAAAGGCTCTAATGAACAACAAATTCGGAGCCGACGACGCTTTACATCACCAGCAAGTCATTGTTGCATTGGCAACATCACTTATTTCGCCTCGCTTAACAACAAGGAAACTGGTTAGTGAAGTGTTGACTTTCTTGTGTCACTGGGCCGATGGCCAAGGCCATTTTAAAGTCATCCAGGCTATGGATCATGTCAAGAACCAGCAAGGAGAGAATGGCCGATTCGATGCCTGGATGCGAGTGGTAGAAGTCACAGTTGATGGCCGAGGGAAGATGGGCAGTTTGGTAGGAGCCAGTGAGGAAGTCAGAAGTGGTGGTATTGGAATGGAGAACCTCTTGATGGAATATGCAGTTGCAACACTGTTCCTCATCAACATGGTTGTGGATGCACCTGAGAGAGACTTGCAACTCCGTGTCCATATCCGCGCTCAATTTACAGCATGCGGTATCAAGCGAATCCTGACCAAAATGGAGGGATTCCAATACGACGTGATTGACAAGCAAATCGAGCGATTCCGAACGAACGAGGCCATTGACTATGAAGATCTTCTGGAGCGTGAGAACAGTAGCATCAAGGATAATGTAGAGGGCGAGGTCAAAGATCTTAGCGACCCAACTCAAATCGTCGATGCCATTATGCAGAAAGTTCAGGGAAGCAGAACTCAGGACTACTTCGTTTCTGCTCTGCAACATTTGCTTCTCATTCGAGACAATGATGGGGAAGAAAGATTACGGATGTTCCAGTTGGTCGACTCTATGCTCAGTTATGTTGCTATGGACAGGAGGTTACCCGACATGGATCTCAAGCAGAGTCTTAACTTCACCGTTCAAAGTTTGCTTGATAAGTTGCACACTGATTCAGAAGCTCGACAAGCTCTCGATGAGGCTTTGGAATCTCGCCAAATAGCCGACTCGGCTATGGCCGAGCGGGATGAGATGAAATCCCAAATCGAACTTGGAGCAGACGGGATGGTCGCCAAGCTACAAAAGCAGCTAGAAGAGCAAGCTCAAATAATCGAGATCCAGAGGCGGCAAATCGAAGGACTGAAAAGCGACTTGGAGAGCGTTCAAGGACTACGGGCGAAAGAAGCACAGAGGAATGAGCTCGAGACGAGAGAACTTTATCTCATGCTGCGTGATGCTCAGGACATCGCTGCATCGAATGCGGCCAAGGGTGTTGGTGGAGCTGCCTTGGGAGAGAGTGATCCCTCCCAAATGAAGGGCATACTTGATCGTGAGAAGCTTATGGATCGACTTGAGATGCAAATTGAGCGTCAAAAGACTCAATACAAACTCGAGGGTCGCGTCTGGGGTGATGCTGCAGGACCATCTGATCGACTCCGTGCACTTCGTGAAGAGATGGATGGCGACAGTCGTGCAGGCGCTGGCGCAACTCCGCCTCGAGACTTCACTAACAGCATGCTCGGAAGTGTGTCTCGTCAAACAAGGATACCTCGTAAACCTGTCAACTCCCAAGGACAAGATATGCTTTTCGAGGACGATGATGATATTGCGGATGACGGGGAGGAGGGTATTGTCTTTGAGAAACCTCGTGTGGTTGAGATGAGGAGGCCAAAAAAGGCACCTGGATACTTGGAAGAGATGAACTCGAAGGTCAAGCGCTACGATGCAAGTGATGACGAGGATGGTGATGGAGTGACTACAGGACCTTCCCATCCTAGTCTCGAGTCCGACTCGCCGAGAACACCCAGTGACGAAACGTTACCGAAGACTGAGGGATTCGATGGGCCACCACCACCACCTCCTCCGCCTCCTCCTATGCCAGGTCTGACTCCTGGATTCAACGGGCCTCCCCCTCCTCCGCCGCCTCCTCCCCCACCCCCTGGATCTATGGGTGGACCGCCACCTCCTCCACCGCCTCCCCCACCTCCTATGCTGGGCGGAATGATGCCCCCACCACCGCCGCCAATGCCCGGCAAGAAGTCTGGTGGATTCTTGAATCAATCGTCTTACAATTCTGCACCCACACTTGGGTTGCCTGTTGCAAGACCAAAGAAGAAGCTCAAGGCTCTTCATTGGGAGAAGGTTGACACTACTATGACCACGCATTGGGCTTCACACGCACCGACCGCTGCTGAAAAGGAAGAGAAGTATGCCGAGCTTTCGAGAAAGGGTGTCCTTGATGAGGTAGAGAAGCTCTTCTTGGCCAAGGAGATCAAACAAATCGGCATGGGTGCCAGTAAGAAAACGGATAAGAAGCAGATCATTTCTAGTGATCTTATGAGGACGTTTCGTAAGTACTGGATATTTGTTACCAAATCTGGATGCTAATTGTGGACAGAAATCTCTCTTGCCAAGTTCTCCAGCTACTCGGTCGAGAGAATAGTTCAGATGGTCATTCACTGCGACAAAGAAGTCTTAGACAATGCTGTTGTCATGGACTTTTTACAGAAAGAAGACATGTGCAATGTGCCTGAAAACACTGCCAAATTGATGGCACCATACAGTAAAGACTGGACCGGACCCGATGCTAACAAGGACAATCGCGAAATGGATCCAACCGAGCTCACAAGAGAAGATCAAATATACCTCCAAACAGCATACGAGCTCCACCATTACTGGAAGTCACGGATGCGTGCTCTCGCTCTGACTCGCACTTTCGAAGCAGAATACGACGAAGTCTCGGCCAAGCTCAAACAAGTTGTAGCCGTGTCGGAATCTCTTCGCGACTCTGTATCTTTGATGAACGTTCTTGGACTCATTCTCGATATTGGTAATTACATGAACGACTCGAATAAGCAAGCGAGTGGTTTCAAACTGAGCTCTCTTGCACGACTGGGTATGGTAAAGGATGACAAGAACGAGTCTACTTTTGCCGATCTCGTTGAACGTATCGTCCGAACTCAGTATCCTGAGTGGGAGGGATTCACTGATGATATTGGAGGCGTCGTCACTTCACAGAAATTGAACGTCGAGCAGCTTCAACAAGATGCAAGACGTTACGTTGACAACATCAAGAACGTCCAAATGTCACTCGACTCGGGTAATCTAAGCGACCCTAAGAAATTCCATCCTCAAGATCGCGTCAGTCAAATCGTCCAACGGTCAATGAAGGATGCTAGACGCAAGGCCGAGCAGATGCAACTCTATTTAGAAGATATGATCCGGACATACGACGACATCATGGTCTTCTACGGTGAAGACCCAGCAGACGAGAACGCCCGCCGTGATTTCTTCTCAAAACTCGCTATTTTTGTTACTGAGTGGAAAAAGTCGAGAGAGAAGAACGTCGTTCTCGAAGCTACACGTAAGCGAAACGAAGCTTCAATGAAGCGCAAACACGCTCAACTCAAAATCACTGGACCAGCAGATGGAAGCGCACCGCCATCGCCTGTCTCTACCGGAGCTATGGACTCATTGTTAGAGAAACTCCGTGCTGCAGCCCCACAAGCCCGAGATCAACGCGATCGTAGGAGAAGAGCACGACTGCAAAATCGATACCAAGTCCGCGTCGCTTCAGGCCAACATATCCCTGATCCAGATGAGATCCCAGAGATTGAAGATGCGCTCAAGAGTCCCGAATCTGTGAGCACAGAGGGTCTGATGAGTCCTGAAATTGGGGGTGTGCCGAAAGAAGGTTCGGAGGATGATGTTGCGGAACGAGCGGCATTGCTGTTGCAGGGTATGAGAGGGACGGACGGAGCGAACGATGCAGAGGAGACGGAGAGGAGGGATAGTGTGAGGAGAGCCAGGAGGAGGGACAACGCGGAGGAGGAGAGGAAGGCGAGGAGGAAGAGGAGGGAGAAAGCTAGCAGCTTCAGTGAAGCTGCTGAGGGGGATGCATTGCCTGAAGAGGAAGATACGCCGCAGACCGTGGAAGCGATTGAGGAAGATGAAGGAAAGGAGAAAGTACCAACGCCTACGACGGTCGTGAGACCGCCTAGTCCGGAGGGCTCGAGGACGAAACCTATAGAACTTGATGAGTGAAAGAGGTGAAGGTTTGAAAGATAGAGATTTTTAATGTCTAGTTTTCGCATTCTGCGAGTGAGTAGGAGAAGGCTTGTGAGGAATCCTCTTTGCTACACCTCACTGCTTCTTCTTTGGGGGGTTTGCGCTCTTATACACACGCTTCTGCGCACGTCTTTTGTATCTAGGATTCTCTCATTGAGGATGAAGCTGTGTCCTATGTCCTATAGAGTCTGGCCTCGGACAAGGAAGGCGGGGACTGTAGTATATGGTGTGGCGTTTGTCGAAGCGCTAGAAATTTTCAGGAAGGGACGAGTTAAGATATTTTTGTTGAAGTAAGGAGCGGTGCGGTGCCTTTTGGTGCATAGCGTGCGACGACTCTTGACTTGAAGAAGTGAGGAGATGAGGAGACGAGGAGACAAGGGGAGAGGACAGGTGGAAAGCGGCTGGAGGTACATACCATAACATTCGCGAAATGAGATGATGTTGGAACTTGTTCCTTTTTGTTGCATATTGCTGCGCTGCGCTTCGATGTGATATGATTTGATACATGTAAATGTTGTCACAATGCGAGTTTGTGAATGAATGAATGATGAATAGAGGATGGATGAGATGAGCTTTAAGAAGGTTTCCCTAGTCTGGTCTGGTCTGGTCTGGTGTGTGGTATAGTGTAGAATCAGGTAAATCAAGACGAGGATGGAGAGGGGGGAATTGAATGATTCGATGATGGATTTGGATATTTGAGTGAGCTGTGTTACGCGTCTTTACTTTGCTTGGGTGTTGACCGTGGTGTGTTGCTAGAACTATAGTATCTTGACTTGCAGTTGAGGAGGACTGGCTGTGGAGTTTCACGGGATGGAAGAGAGAGAGGTGGGGGCTCTGGGAAAAGATATTGACTGGGACTCTGAAGGATCTGTAACTACCTAGTAGTAGTATCATCAACTACTACAGTACCAATTTCCCGCTCGTGCACCCGGAGAAGATCACGACTTGATCTTGTCCATTCCATATGCCGGTAGGATACACGTCGATGGTGATATTCCGACTGTCAGGGCTTGCTTAATATTGAGAGCTGACTAGAACAGCCAAGATAGATGTTGTAATTGGAAGAGAGAGGGCCTGGGATTTACACATCATTGGCTGAGAGGCAAGTCAATGTATCTTTGAAGGAGGTTAATGATGGCTCAGAGAGCGCTTTGTATCTATTGTTAGGAGGCACCCGGTGTGACTTTACGCAGGAACCTACCTCATATCATGCTGGACAGAAGATTATTTCCGAAGCAGAGACTCGAATTGTCGAATGATAAAGTTGCCGTGACGGCTGGCTTTCTGATGATATGCTGATACTATTCTATTTCTTAAGGATATGAACCCATGGACAATGAGTTTATAGGAAATATTCCGGCGAAATGTGATCTTGGAAATCGAGACTCGAATATGCTCAGCTTGAGGAGCTGGGTAAGAGGTAAGAAAGGGCCTAATGGTAGCACGATTAGATGAGTTTGGGCATATAGCAAGACTGAACCCGGCGTAAGAAGTCCAGCTAATTCGGAATGTCAGAAGATTCGGGTTTGTAGTACACGTCTATTTGGGGCAAAGAAGGCTGTGTTTTCTTGACAGACCTGTCGTGCTAAAATATCGTGTAAACGAGGTAAATCCCCCTCCTCTCCTATATTGCGTTTTATCTAGATGCTTTGCAGGCTCGGGCGTCACTTGAGTTTATTTTTCTCAGAAGGAATTTTAGTAGAGTTAGCGCTAATCTACTTTGAGCATTATCAATTGAGCTGTTCTCCTTGTTCATTTTGTGTGTTTGTTCACAGTCTGATCAAGCGAACCGAGCTTGAGAAAAAAAAGCAAATGGTATTCTAGATGAGTTCGACCTGGTGAGCATCAAGTTGTGTGAAGCACAGTGGCCTGGTCGGGGAAATTCTGCTAGATTGATAGGGCACATTTTTATCTTTATGTTTTCTTTCGTGGCGAATTTCAAGAAAGTTGATTGAAGGACAAATCACTATCCTTTAAGGAGCACTGAAGTCTGGAAGTCTCCTTGCTTGCGCAGTATATGCAACGGTATTTCCTTACTTTTAATGCACTCTATCATTGTTGGCAGGCTGTATAATGCTAAAGAAAGAAAAGCTGCGAGAAACATCTCAGCTACGCAGAACCTTCTATCGAAGTTGGTGTTCTACATTCCAGCAATTTTGTATGCCAAATTTTCGTTCTAGAAATGATGTTGACTTGCTCAAATCCATATGTGCCATCTCTGGCGCTCTCACCGTTCACCTAATATTCTAATTTGATTAGGGAATATTACTTTAATGCCGTTACTTTCTCCAGAAAGTAGTAGATATTCACCACTAGAGGGAGAACAGCGGAAGACTGTTCACCAATTCGAGTAAGCCCTCAGGCCGTGAAGTACAAGAAACAAATACTCTACAGTTCTCCGGCCTAATAATTCTTTTCTAAACCCACGGGAAAATACCTGCGGCCCAACAACGACCTCGCAGCTTTGCTTGCATAATTTCAGAGCAGGACTGCTAAAAACTTGCTGGGCTCTGTGTACTTACGAATAGAAATTAGTAAGTCTTCTTTTTATTCTTATCTATTTTCATGTAGCTGTGAAGGTGAGTACATTGAGCTATTGCTTTTGGACTCTGAGAGGAGAACGGGCAAACTTTGGTGGCATAGTTGTTTTCAACTGACTCGACGAGTAGAAGTTCTTTATTACCATCATTTCAAAGTTATTCGACACGCCTTGTGATTGATCAGCATCATGGCCATATTGAAGGACGGCAAGGATACGTTCGAAGTTCGTATCAAAATATGCGACGATGGTACATATTTTGACGAGTATGAGGACACGAAGATCCCAAGGAGTTGCGATAAAAGAAGGCAGTGTAGCCGATACATCGTTGGAGAACAAGATGTCCAATACACCATCAAAATCAAACTTAACGAGGGGTTTGACTTTGTGGCGAATTTTCTGCTGTCTAGGGACAACTTTCGTTCCCGGACACAACGAGTGCATATCCTACGGTGACATATCTAAGCCATTGCCCATTGAAGGCTTGACAGCTTGTGAAAGTGACTCATCTGATGATGTTGATGAAGAGGTTACAAATTACATCATAGAGCTCGATGGGACAAGCATCACTGTAGAAGGCCGCACTATTCTGGGCTCAAAATTTACTTTCCGAGGTCTCACCATTGGTCAGGCTAGACGTCCCATCTCAAGAAATTTGCACTGACAATTTGACTCAGATGAAAAGCTAGCAAAAGAGACCAATATTATGGGGGTCAGCGTGGCGGATGTTGGATTCTTCACGGTTACTTTAGCCAGGGTCAGATACAAACAAAGAGTTCTTTCTAATGCAGAATATCAAGAAGCCGATGCAGCCGCCTCTAGCCCAGAATTACTGAAGTTAGAGCATCAATATACTTGGGATGCTAGCAAGGTGGATGAACATAATTGCAAGAAAGACAGTCTTGAATTCGTTTTCAGGCATGTTAACCTACTGTGTCATGCTACCTGTAAACTAACCTTCCAGCTTTACTGGTGGTACCGTTCAAGCCTCAGAGCCTGCGGAACTTACCGTCGAAGATTGTTGTGCTTCAGACCATGAGCACAAATTCCGATGCTATTATCGAAGTGCAGGTACGTCAGCTTGCTGTGAATTTCGACCAAACTGACTTTCTTCAGGTTTTCTGGAACGCCAAAAGTTTCTCAGATATGCGGCACCTTTGCATTGCTTTCGATGGGAGCACCTTCTCGAATACCAGCGTAAAGCCGCCTTTCGCCAACTCCAGGATATCAACAAAGAGCACGTCCATCGTGCCCGAGAAGCTAAGGCTGGTATCATTCTTCCGAGACCAGATCAGCATGGCAAAGACAACACATTCCTTCCAGATTGGCGAAATTGATCCAAAATGTATGCTAAGGAGATACGGAGAGCATTTAAAGCTCTGAAGGTATGTACGATGCAGATTTCGTCATCTGAACCATACTAATTCTGGGTTCAGAAAGCCAACGCGTCCTGGGTAAATGGAGAAGACCCAGGTAACCCTAAAGCCAAACCAGAGCTAGTCATACTTGACAACTCCGACGAAGAAGAAAAAATGCCAGACTTGAAGCGAGAGCGTTCGGATATACAGGTCGTGGAAGATGTCGTCGAGGTCGCGGAGCCAATTGGAGTCGAAGTGAAGAAAGAAGTCGCTCATGGAACCATCAGCAATGATACTCCATCAGCCAAGAGGCCCAAAATCGGTGATGGAACTGAGAACAATTGGAACGAAGTCATCAGTTGGTCGGAAGATGAGCAGCTGGAGCGAGATAAAGAAGAGGCGAAACAGCTAGCTGAGGATATTGAGTACGAGGAGCGAATAGCGAAAATGAAGCGCCAGCAGCGAGACTTGAAGGACAAGATTGCAGCTAGCGAAAAGAAAAAGAGCGGCAAGGAGTAGTGAGCATTCTATTACGAGATTTTCGGGAGTGTGTCGGGCTACTCCGGGGGAATCTCCATTTCAGGTTTAGAGGAGAGCATTCGTGGGGTGGCGATTATGCATCTGCTTTTTATCTTCATCAAAACGTATCATCGTTCGAAAGCAAGATAAATCGTTTATCTATGATGGTCAGAGGGACACTCGACATACTTATTGCAAGCACGATACCAAAAGTCCAAAATAAAATTTGATTCCACATGATCTCTTCATATGAACGGCGGGGTTGCTGTATGGAACTGTTCAAATATTCGTTACATCGCAAGAGATGCTCATTTTCGAATCACTATTGCGAAAAATTTCAATCTCTTAGAAAAGCAATCTTGGGTCTGAAGATAAGCTCAAAAGTTCAATGTAAAGGTGACTATTAGGTTGTAACTCAGAGGTGTCAGGAGGATTGCATGGGCTTTATCACAGCATTTAACTGTAAGCACTTCACTGGCTCATTAGATCTCAGAGTACCAACATAAGCTCATGCCGGTTCTAATTAGCACTTCATATTAAGCCCGGCGGTAAGCAAGTGTGTCAGGTGTATCAATTCTCATTGCAAATTGTCTACTTGTGAAGGAACGCAGCATGAAGCGGAACGCTTGAAGCTATCTCTTGCCCGATCATTATACTCTCTTTCCCATGTTCCTGGAGAAAACCTAAATCCACACTAAAATTTCAACAAAAGGGTTTGAAAAAACCCCGTCTCCATCCACTTGATTTTCTGTTAGCTATAATTTTAGCCTTACAAGTGTGTCACATAATATTTCCGGTTTGAAGTGCAACAGAATCTTGCCAAGAAGCAACTTCCCTTGCATGAGATATAATTTGTGGAAAGTAGTCAGCGACTGAATATATCTTATATCTGAAACGGCAATTACGGCTATCTCAAAGTGCTAAGTATCATCTGCGAGGTAAAAGCTGGGACTATTATTGGGATTGTCGATATGCTGGGAATATTTCAAGAAGCAGATCAAGTCTGGGAAATGGTACAAGTAGCTTGTGAGATTGAACCAGATTGTAGATGGAAGACGAGTCGGGCACCTATATCTCGCTTGGCGACAATGATCGTGAGGTTGTTTACATCACTCGAATCTGTATCGGGAATCAGAAGTCAACAATGGCACTTTGATAATCACCAAGTATCTGCATGAAGTTGTAAATTCGCGGCGTGCGACAAAACTTTCCATTGCAGAGCTGGGTAAGGTAGCCCGGCTGGATATTACGAAAGCAAAGTCGCCAAATATTTATATGACATTGAGAATTTACGACATGCAACAAAACTTACAGAGCTAGAGGTGGCCCGGCTGAACTTCGGATTCGGTTGTTTTACTTCGCCCGACCCTATTGCAGAACATCTCGTCTTGATTCACGACAATAGACGAGACTTGGCTTGCAGGTATGGAAGCAAATCGAGTTATCAGATATCAGGGTAGTGGCACATAAGGTATGCACGTTGGCGGCCCGAGGATTTTGAAGTTTCCCCAATGAAAGGCGATATCTAAGAAGCTACCCTCACAATCTCCAAAAGTTTTCCAGGGAAAGGTCGCGGAGAAGGAAATTCAGTATTGCTATTACTTCAGTGCTGAATAGACCTCTTGAAGGTCGAGTAAGTGATGGGAGTATGAGAAGAACTTAAGGACACGGAAGATCCAAGAGACTTGGGGAAAGTATCGATACGGGTTTGTACACAGGGCATATGTGGTATAAAGAGAATACAATCCGGGAGCAACAAGGATTCCAAGCAGCACCTTGATCTTTGTGGCTAGCTCTAGCATAGGAAACTATCCAGATCAGATTGAAGTGGCCGATTTCTATCGAAATTACCACAATAGGTATTTAAAATAGCCAAAGCATTTTCGTGATTCAATATTTTTAAAGTCGAGTCTTGTAAATTTGCCGTCACATTACAACAACACTCATTGAAGCTTCAAAATGAAACACTCCAATTTAAGATAATCCTATCTATCAGTCTTGCTTTATCAGTCTACTTGTGGGTCTCGAACGAGCAACAAATACCAACAAGCCCAATGCTGTTGTCACTTTGATAAGAGAGTGATATGTAGGTGATTTTATCATTGACAAGAACGAGCTACCTGATGAGACTATTAATGGTGGATACATTTGTGTCCATTCTGCTGGTCAGCCACGTTATCCTGGCATCGACACGGCTGGATTGGAGTGGAGCTCGCTTCTGACGCGTGGTAAACAAAAATCCTTGTCCATCCCATCCCCGTCGCCTTCTCCTCCCCATCTCCAAAAAATCGGCAGAAACGCACGGTAATAAACAGGAGTACATAGATCTCATCTTGATCAAGCTGTGAGACAATATTGAACGATAGTCGTGGATTCCCTGCTTCTTTCGCAACGTTGGCCTAACTGAAGGTTTGTTTACTCTCTTCTTGATTCATAAACTTCACTTTCAAATTTCATGCTAATGGTGGACGCGACAAACTAGAACCTGTCTGAATATTCAAGATCCAGACACGCACGCTTCTTCGACGGCCGCGCATTGCCTAACACAATTGCGACTCACTCACGCGGCCAACGAGCCCTCGTCCAATACCATGGCAATCCTGTCGGACGACGAGAATGAGGTGGAGGTGTCTATCATTCGACACGCCGATAACACAGAGTTCAAGGAATACGTGAAGATTGGAGATAGGGAGAAAGGCGGTGCCGACAGCTGTGACCTATACGTAGTTTCGCAGCCAGGTTGCATATACAAGATTGACGTTACGCTGAAGAAGAGTTATGTCTTTGGAGATCACAATCAAGTTGCTGCTAAGATGTGGCTTGATAGTATTAGCCATGCAGTCGCAAAGTTCGTTTCCCACCCGATCTTGTTAATTACAGTGGTGATGCGCTGGAGGATGATATGAGCGGACAAATCGAATATGCGAGTAGGTACATTCCAGAGAATATTGTGTACAAAATCGATGGCAGAAGCTTCAACTTTCAAAATCTCATGCCAGGTAGGTGCTACTAAGAGCTCTTCCGAGCTGAGCGCTGACTCACAGTAGATGAAACTTTTGATAACGAGACAGATGTGGGCGGAATATAACCCCGAGATCTTGGTCATCTTAGAATTTCTGTCATCAGGAGGCAGACTGACCGGGTATATTATACAGGAGCTGAATACGCGCAGAATGTCGAAGAACTGGATCGAATCGTCCGTGCCCATACGTTCACCAACATGTTACAATAGAACGCTGACCTCGAGTTCCAGATATCGTCTCAGCAAGCAAATGACGTTCTGAGAATATAACGAGTGGATGCGGTGAACTTCAAGAACCATGGAATCGCCACAACTACTGGATAGGCACAGGCTTGCATCGCTTCTGGCTCTGGATACTGACGAGTCAGGTTCACTGGCGCTCGTGATGGCGGCCATTACCCACGTGGGTATCACTGCATTCTTTCGGAGGGTTGTACAGTTAACTTCAATTATAATGTCCGTAGAATAGGTAAGTCATACTTTGTTTCTCCCTTTTCAGTGTCACATGTTAAGAAAGCGTCTAGAGTTCCTAGATATTTTGAGCATCGTCGCCTAACCCCCTCCCTTGTACTGCTATACATGGGAGCAGCTCACTAGGCCCGAGCGAAAGGTGGCTTTTACGAAACTTCAAGAAATGAACAAAAGCTATGTGTACAACTATCCTGTCCATGTTATTGGTAACAGCCATCAACGAAGGGAATGGTATCCGTGGAATTTAACGCAGCCTTACGAGAGAAAGCGCGCGTTCGCAGAGCTTCAGGTACGTTAGAATGGATATGCTATCAATTCAGCTCTGATTCGATTCACAGACCATGAAGAAGAAGGTCGACCGAGGGCATGTTAAGCAACAGGTTAAGGACAAAATCCAATCCCGTCCGCAAGATGTCATCGACCTCGACGAAATTAACCCGCAACCAAAAGTCAATAGTAACAGAGGCAAGAAAACGGTTGCACAAATCAAATCCGAGATCGTCGAATTCCAAAAGCATGTATCAAACAAGCGTCGCCGCGCCCTTTCGCCGAATGAAAGTATTGCAAGTACCACAATTATGCAAGATTGGCCCCCTCGACCACGTCGGAAAATTGTGAAGATCAAAGAGGAACCCATCGAAGTTGATCCAAGCAAAAACAATGTGTCCCACACACTATCAGCCCTGAATTACAAGCACGACTCACCAGATCCAGGAATTCGGAACAAGCAGGTTAAATCTGAAGAAGAACCTGAAGTTGTAGATACATCTGCCTCCGAGGATGCTGAGCCCGCCGAACCTCAGCAAGACTTTTTGAGTGGCGCTGACGCTGCCGAAAGATGGGAAATCGAGTCGAGAAACGATGAGCTGGAGAAGGAAATCGAAGGTGAGAACAGACGGGCCAAACAAGACCTAGCTGAGATTTCAAGCATGGCTGAGACAGATGTCGCAGAATGATATCCCAGGATGTGGTGTTGAGAGTTTTGTTGTTTACTCCTCGTAATATTAGGTGCGATTTTGACTTCTGAATACTTAGAGGTCTCTCCGAAGTACACAGCATGGAGTACTCTTTTGAGACGGGGTCGACCAAGCCGGAAAGAAATGGGAAAGGATAATTTCCCGGTTTCGATTGGTGAAATATGTGAAGTGCCTCGCTAGACACAGAGCGGTGCGAGTTTATCAACCTCGCATTTAGCCGCCATCGTTCACGCTGGCACTTTCTCCTCTCCTCCAGCCAATTACCATGCTCCAAACACTGGCATACTTTCGCGGTGGTCCCACTCTTGTTCTTGAAGGTATATATCAAGGTCACGGAATATTGCTGATGTTAATGATGACTTCAAACATCTAATCTTTTCATACACCACTGCCGCCTTTCCTTCCCTCTTTCTCTATAATTTATTTGGCAGTTCAAAATGGCCCAATCAAAGCAATTTGTTCTGGCCTACGATGGCACTCATCCGTTTTCCGAAGTCAACATTGGAGACCGGGAATCTGTGCAGGAGTTGCTCAGGACGCTGCTTGATCCTTTAAAAGCACATTTCTCGCCTCTGAAAGCGAGGATCAAGGTTCCGGGTGGGACGGCTGTGAGATTCGACCAGACTGCTGCCGAAGTTGAGGGTATTTGGAGACCCGCGTGGGGACTGGCTGCTCTCCTTGCTGGTGGTGGAACTTATGATGGGACCGAGTTGTGGATCGAAGCTGTGAAGCAGGGTGAGAATCTGCCAAATATTCAAGTTTCGATATTTAGTGACACAGCACTTGAAAACCAGGCGTTGATGAATGTTAGGTACAAATCCCGAGAGCCCGGAGTACTGGGGTGATCCAAGAGACAATGATCAGCGAATGGTAGAGATGTGTCCAATGGGCTTCACATTGGCTGTGGCACCCGTATTTTGGGAGTCTCTGAACGAGAAGGAGAGAGCAAACGTGGAGAAATGGTTGGGAAACAGCATTAATGAGAAAAAGTGAGTGTCTTGTATATATAAGAGGTGAAGCTAACAGAACCCAGTATGCCAAACACCAACTGTTCGTATCTTCCATGTTTTCGTGGTTAAAGTCGAATAGTACAATGTGCAAAGTGCATTGCTGACCTATGTACAGGGCTCTGGTTCCGAGTTTTTGCAAATCTCGGACTTAAGAAAAATGGTGGCAAGCACTCGCAGGAGAAGATTGAGCAAGATATCATCCATCTGAACTCATTCTATCGTGGTGAAGGTTGGTCTAATGATGGGCCTGTGGGCGTCTGGCAGCAGGATTATTACAGTGGAAGTTTTGCCATCCAATTCCTGCAACTTCTCTACGCAAAGCTAGCTGGAGATGAGGACCCAGCCAAGGCTGCTGAGTTCAAGAAGAGAGCTCAAGATTATGCTCTGGACTTCATTCACTACTTCGACGAAGAAGGAAGAGCAACACCATTTGGTCGCAGTGTTGGTTATCGCTTCGCTATGGCTTCATTCTGGGGAGCGATTGCATATGCTGATGTTGAGCTTCCCGCTCCTTTGACTTGGGGAATTGTCAAAGGCCTCATGCTCCGAAATCTCCGGTGGTGGCAGACGCAGAAAGATATCTGGAGTGCTACCGGAACCCTGAATCTTGGGTATTGTTACCCAAACATGTATATGGCAGAGAACTACAACTCGCCACAAAGCCCTATGTGGGCTTGTCTCGCCTTCATATGCTTAGCTGTTCCCCAAGACCATCCATTTTGGACATCAAAGGAAGAGCCATACCCATCAGAACTGATTCCAAAAGTTAAGGCTCTGAAAAACCCCGGACACATTCTCAGCTATATCGGTGGTCATCGCCTCATTCTCTCATCTGGTCAGGCTTGTAGCTACCCAATGAAAGGCACTCACGCAAAGTATGGAGCTTTTGCGTATAGTAGCGCTTATGGGTACTCAGTACCTACTGGATGCTACACTCTCGAACAGTTCGCTCTTGCTTCCCAGCTTGGATTGTCCGATGATGGTGGGGATATGTGGAAGACTCGTCGCATCTGTGAGGAAGCTACCCTAGAGACACATGATGACCAACCAGTCTTGAAGTCTATTTGGAAGCCATTTCCAGATGTCAAGATCAAGACCTATCTCCTACCACCTGTGGATGCAACTCCAAACTGGCATCTACGAGTTCACAAGATCGAGGCAGGTCGTGAAGTGATGACTGCAGATGGAGCGTTTGCAATTTACAACGAAACCGACCCTAATGGCCGATATCTAGATCTGTACAACTCAAAGACATTTGAAGGCACTCTGCCAAAGATCATCGGAAACTACGATCTCAACACCCCGGAAGGAAGCTCGCCAGGTGCAGTAGGTGCTTTCGCTGTGTCTAAAGGTGCAGTGGGTATTGTTGCACTGGAGGCCGATACACGACGGACGGCGATGCATGTAAATGCTGATCCAAACTCTAACCTGATTGAGAGTCGGACCGTTATTCCAACTCTTCAACATACAATCAAGAAAGGGGAGACTGTCTGGTACGTGACGGCGATTTATGCGAAGCCGTCAGGCGAAAAGGTGCAGCCTTCGACATATCTGGATGGCTGGGACAGCAAGCCCGTGGTTCCGAAGTGGCTCGCAGAGGAGATCTCATCGTAGATATTGGTCAGATGGAGGGTACTTTGATTTATCACATATCTTTACAGGTGTTCATATCTGCTCGCAATCCTCATTGAAATGTGTTTCACTTCATGCTTGATCACGTGTGCCGTCTTCGACGAGATATCCGAGCAACATAGTTCACGCTATAAACAAATCCGGATTTCAGAGCCTACCATCCAAAGCACCGGTTCACGGGTAAGTATATGTCCCGCTGTCACAGTCATATAATCGGGGTTTGTTATCTTGCTGTTGGACATTTGTTAGAATGTGCATGGGTTTGGTTGTACCCCGCTATGCGAGTCTGGTGTATTTGTCCCTGCACGGAGCTTGGTATTGGCATTTGTTGGTCATTACTGTCGTGTAAGCGCCCCATACGGCGTCTAGCAGCAGCTCTGGCAAGCAGACTGCAAATCATCTTCCATTTGGAGGCTACAATTTCCATCTATCACGGCTCAACGGCTCCTTCAATTGAGGAGTAACAAAGTGGTGTGTGATACGACCCGCGCGCGGCGCCGAGTCTTGTCGTACAGAGCCCAGGATACTATCTTATCTGATAGAGCACGCTTAATGGCTGAGTGTGTAATCGGGTTGTGGTTGACAAGAGTGAATCCGATTTATCCAATGCCCATTGGGTGGCTAATAGCTGTGTCTTGGAACTTGAGCCTTCTAGGTCGAGGATGGCTTACAATGGCCAGGGTAATATGGGTGCTGGGCGTGTCTGGGCGCATGATGCACATGCCTCCCCCATCTACCCCAGGAAATATTCAATATATGAATAACTTACTGCCCACCCTACTTGCACGTTTCGATCCTCACCAGTACAATCTTGTGCTCTGGGATTTCGCCTGAGCAGTTGTCGCGCAGCATCGGAGTTGAACGACACTTACTGAGTTCAAGAATCACCTGGTCGTAAATATGGGGTTATTACAGCGAGTCGTCAAGAATGATGCGATGAAAACGTGAGGGAAATGTGGTTCTTCTTCTGCTTCAATGGCTAATGTATCATGGTAGAGATCCTCATGAGATCTACGGATGGCGAATCTTTGTCCTAGGTGGGTACTTTATCCCAATCATCTGAAAGATACACAAGGATTTCGATTTCCAAAGTCGAGGTTTGATCAATTTGTAGCTAACTTTTTTTGTAGCATGTTCAGGTAAGAAATCCAAGGTCGTTTGAGTGCCAAAACCTCGCGATGCATTGTGTTCGCGCTGCGGCGCAGCTTCGCAAAGATGGGATTAGAGACCCGTCAGATTGACATATAGATAGCGTGTTTCGGCGGGATGTTATTCGGATGGGACATCGGGTCCATTGGAGGTATTATTGTCATGGAAGCTTTCAAGGCGTAGGCGATGGTCCAGTCCGCTGTGCAAGCTCCAACTAATCTATGGAAGCGAATACAACATAACGCCGAAGATTGCCGCTACCTTGAATAGCAACAGTAAGTTCAGGACCGGAGGCGACCAAAACAAGGTCAAACTAACAATGGTAGTTGTGAGCACTCTGCAAGGAGGCTGCTTCTGTACGTATTTTCTGTATCAATTTTTCATGACGCGAAGTCTAGAGTTGGAACCCTTAAGATGGTCCTCAGACATCCATATGGAGGCTCACAAATGCTAATACATCGATAAGTCGGCTCTTTGATCGCATACTATATTGCGGACAAATGGGGACGACGACCCTCCCTACTTCTCGCCGCTGGGGTGACCTGTCTCGGTGTTACCATTCAATGTGCAACTAAGGGCCATCTGTAGGCTTTTTTCATCACCAAATACTATGGCGCGGTCTGATATCAAATCTAGTGATGGACTCTACGTTGGTCGACTTGTTGCAGGATTTGGAGTCGGTGCAGCAAGCATGTTGACGCCCCTTTATGTTAGCGAGAATGCTCCACGCGCGATCCGAGGTGGTTTGACAGGCCTCTATCAATTGTTCATTGCCACGGGTGTTATGCTCAGCTTCTGGGTCAACTATGTAAGCAACAGGTCGAAGAACTAGTGCAGACTCTGCAGAGAGACCATTCTGACACCTTCCACAGGGATGCTACCGAAACTTCAAGCCCAAGACAACAAACACCTCAACTTGGCTCGTTCCTTTGGCACTCCAAGCCATCCCCGCGCTCTGTCTATTTGTCGGCGTGTTCTTTTGCAATGAGTCGCCACGATGGCTTGCTAAGACCGATAACTGGGAGAAAGCCACTGAAGTTCTGTCTCGAATCACAAAGTCAGTCCATTAATGCTATAAACTTGATGAGTTCTACTGATGGCTTGTAGCCTGCCTCGTGATCATCCATATGTCCAAATGGAACTCGATGAGATGAGAGTACAGCTTGACAACGAGGTCAGCAAATCAAATAACTACCCAGAACAAGTACTAACATATTGACAGCGCCGATTGATTGGTGGTGCAAGCTTCTGGGACTTGCAGCGTGAGATGTGGACTATCAAAGGAAACCGAAATCGAGCTTTGATTTCTATTGGTCTTATGGTTTGCCAACAGATGACTGGAACGTAAGAGCTTCTGCTCCTAGTAGATGCCGAGCTGGAGTCCTGACGTGCTAATAGCAATGCTATCAACTACTACGCACCACTCATTTTCCGGAATCTAGGTATCGTTGTACGTGGCACTATCTTTTTCATAGTCTTAAGGCTAATGTACTTCCAGGGAACCGACACAGGTCTTTTCGCTACCGGTATCTACGGCGTTGTCAAAATGGTCACTTGCGCCGCCTTCCTCCTCTTCGCAGCCGATTCTCTAGGCCGACGTCGCTCACTTCTTTGGACATCGATTGCACAAGGTTCCGCCATGTTCGTCATTGGGTTCTATATTAGATTTAAGCCTCCCGTCCAGGGCGAGCCAATCCCAGGCGTCGGATACTTCGCACTGGCATGTATCTTCCTCTTCGCCGCCTTCTTCCAGTTCGGCTGGGGTCCTTGCTGCTGGATCATCGTATCTGAAATCCCTACCGCGAGACTGAGAGCTATGAACGTAGCTCTAGCCGCTGCGACTGTAATAATTCTTCGCTTTGTCTCTGTATGATATGCTGACTTTTTATTCAGCAATGGCTTTTCAACTTCGTCGTTGCGCAGGCGGTGCCGCATATGATGGAAACGGTTGGAGAACATGGATACGGAACGTACTTTATCTTTGGCAGTTTCTGCTTTGGTATGTTCTTCTACGTGTGGTTTCTTATTCCCGAGACTAAGGGGCTGAGCTTGGAGAGAATGGATGATATGTGAGTACCTTATTCATTTTGAAGAGTGACGAAGCCTTCTAGCTAATGCATTCACAGCTTTGGTGTCACGGAAATGGCCAAGGCAGTTGCTGTTGGCGATGAAGAACATGGACGCCGCCCAAAAGAGAAGACTGCTCATACCGAGGTCATTGAGAACACCGCTAGTCCAAGGCTTCAAGAGCAGACCAGAGATCGAGAGGTGCAAATTTGAGTTTCGGTTGGTCTATATTTATAAGTATGCATGATAAGGGCAGATTGGCGGAGTGGGACGAGGCTGCCGTCGTAATATCTAAGGGTTGAATTTGCTGTAGGGCAAGTTGATGGTTGTCTCTTTCCTGAGGCAATGTATCGAGTGCTACAAATAGCAATACGAACAGAAAGCTGCCTATGCATATGGATTTCCTCAACTTATGCTGGGTGTAACTATCAAGGAACAACACAGTAGGAGCCCTGAGCAAAGTGAATGAAGATCAGCAGCGAAACAACATCTGCGTATCACTCAGACCAGCGGCTGCTTGTGCAATTCAAATTTCCAGCTTACAGGGCTTTTTTGAACGAGCTGCGCTGCCAGGTAGACCAATAAACATTTCTATTCCTTTGTCTCTTCCATTTCTTCTATACTAGCCTTCAACTCCTCAGCCTCACGGTAGAGCGTCGCGATAGCCGCGAGTCTTGTTTTTCGAAATTTTGAGAAATGCCCGGCATAATCGTTCGCTGGGGGAGACAGCTTCAATCTCTTGCTCTCACTTTGATAATTCACCTCAGGCTTGAATCGCACGACGATACCACTTGAGGAGGAACCGGACTTAGAAACGAAGGTATCCAGGTCAACCGGCTCAGCTTGGGTGCCGGCTTGAGTTGAAGGGCTCCTGGTGCGTGGGTCTCGTTGGTGAGTGCGTGGTGGCGAGTCATCGAGGACGATAATAACATTACGTTCTGGATTTGGAGTAGACGTTCGGACTATTTGATTGGCGTCGACAGCTATATGTTCGAGCGTTGATGGCAGAACTTTGGTTTCGGGAGACAGAGACTGGACCTTTGCGGGTTGTGGACAGATACTGGCTGGAACAACAACCGGGAATGTAGCAGATTGCTTCTTCTGATTCTCAAAATCAACTCGAAGATGCTTCGTTCCATTAGCATCCACTTGGACTCAGAAGAAGCTGACTTACCTGAAGAGCTAGAAATGCGATCTTGGCCTGCCGTTTGTTTCTAGGTCTTGTAGTTGGATTTGGTGCTTCTTCTTTGGTCTGTAATTCTCCGAACTTTGCAATGTTCTGCTCGAAAATGTGCTCCTTCTTATGTGCCTACGATAATTAGTAGATGGTCAAGGTGGTTTAAAAGACGAATGCAGTCCGACCACTACCTCAAGGGTTCTGAGAGCTGTATCGCGCTGATCTGAAGTAAGATGGTCCCAGGGCTGTAGCTCCAGAGGAAGTGGGCTTTTCATAAAAGAGTTGTTTTCCAAGAACTCTGTCAATATGAGCAGAGAGCTTACTCAATTTGGTGTGCCTTCATACCTGCGCTACGGCATATGAAGTCAAAGCACAGCTTGTCGGTCTCCTGACGGAGGAATTGCATCTGGGTCGGAGTCTCAATCTTTTTGCCCACAATTCCTCCGGAAAGTCTGATAATTTTAGTACACCCGTACGCAGGGAAAATAAATAGGAGAATATACCCGATCGCGTGGGTGATCCCATCTTTGTTGTAGCTCGTTTCGTCGATCTTCTGTGCCTGGCCGATGACTTGCCTACCTTCATATCTGGCCAGCTGCCTTTCGAACTCCTTCCTCGATACCGTCGTGGTTTCTTTTTTGGAGCACTTTGCGACTCGTACTTGTAGCCCCCCAAGTCTTTCCACAGATACACCGACCACATTCGTCTCCTTATCAAGACTTTCATCTTCCGTAGTTAGTGGGACAGTTAGCGAAACGAGGCAGGAACAAGACTCACCCATCGTGAGGCTCTTAAAGGACAACTGCGCACCCTGGACCCAGCTCCCAGCTGCAATTCCTCCAGATACAGACAGTCTCGATCAGAATGGTCTTATCAATAGCCAAATATTCCCCTGGTCCTCTTGTGATCTTCTTTTGGCCGATGAAGTTATCAGTGGCTTTGTCGTAGATCTTGATGCGCACGCCTTCGCAGTCTCCTAGATGGAAGCCACTCTTGAGGATGACCTCAATAGCATAACGAGTGTCTTCTGGGATGATGTATCGAGTGCATCTACTCTTGCCTGAATACTCTTTCACTTTGACCTCCTCGTACTCGTCAAAGTAGGCAATCTTGAAATTCTTCGGACGCGTCCCCCGCAGGCGTATTTCGACTTCACCGGACGGGCACTTCAGGATCGCCATAGGTTTCTGATGGCAGACAGGTTTCCCGCAGACTATCAGAGACCTGAATTCTGATATCTCGTTCGCTAATGCTTACTGGTCTTCCTTCGAGGTCCAGTTTTGACAGGAAGACTTACCGGCAAAGCAGAATACTGAAGGAGTGTACAAAGGACGATCGACTTCGCCGAAACTCATATACCTAAATCCAGGTGTAGAGATCAGGCTTTGCAGGATCAAGCATAGGACGAGCGTCTATGAGGCTCCTAATCAAAGTGAACCGACCAGCAAATCAAGGTGAACGTTCAGGAAATGCAGCTGCAGCTGAAGATGAGGGATGAGGGATGAGAGATGAGGTTGTGGGATTGGTATTGGGATTGGCTGAAGATGGATTTCTTGATCACCTTATGGACCAAGGAAATGACCACTTTGGAAGGATGTTGCTACTGAGAGGTACGAGATGAGAAATGCATGGGTCAGATGAAGGAGGGGCCGAAAAAGAGCTGTCTCCATATATATATATATATATATATCGCCCTTTGTGTTTGCCTCGCTTGGCCAGCTTGTTGCCAAGACGACTGGGAAGGAAGGATATTGAATTTCTCGCATTTTGAGTGATTGAGATTGAGATTGAGATTGGAGCATATTGCAACAAAACCAGCATCACCATGGGGGCTGAGTGCTACAGTACCTCGTGGTCCTTGCTCTGAATCGTGAAACCACGTGCTAGATTAGATGCCTGCCTTGTGAAATCACCCTGAGCGCGTCCCCTCCACTTTCAGCCTCTGCACCTCCCCGATGATCCCGAAGATCTCGCTTCCATCCAAAAAGACGTCAAAACGTTCGATTAGAGGTTCGCCGCTCCTGAAGTCAGCCCCAGCTACAAGGTGGAAAACACCCATGGCGGGGATCTTGATGGTGCGGTTCTGAGGATCGTCTCTCACGACATAGGTGATGGTGCACGTTTGGTAAATCTTATTGCTGATGGTATCTTGTAGCTGTCAGATCTCATCTAGGGTTTACGATACGAGCAAGGCTGAGTGAGTAGAATAGTAGGATGGAACAGGACGCCGGGAGTACTTGCCCAGATTCACGATTTCATGCTTCATGCTTGATAAGAGGGGGAACACAGTGGCGAAGGACTCCATGAAGTCAGCACCCGTATCATACAAGAGAACCATGATGTGAGCAGAGACGGAGGAGGAGACCGTACAGCGTTAATAGCGTCAAGTCCAATGAGTAACGGGTTATTGGCGAATTTCAACGAGCCGTCTTTGGTATAGAACTTTCCCAAATCGGTTGTTTTTAACGAGTCTGAAGCTTTATGGAACTGGTTCTCTGTCAGTATGATAGTAGACTGCAAGTGATCATACAGTGTAAGATATGCGGGGATGACTTACAGACAGTACCCACTCCCTGATATTGTCGTCGGATGCGTTTTGCAAAGACATGGCTGGAACTTTGGTGATTTGAAGGAAGGAAGGAAGGAAGGAAGGACAACATGTATTGCAATAAGAAACTAGGCATTATAAGCAGGGCACAGCGAGACTTAGCTCCTCATGTTGAACGTTCCATTCTATTCAGCCGGATTTGATCACGTGTTCCCGGACACTTTCCGGATACTTCTATTGAGATGTGCTTTGAGATCACTGGAATTGCTATGAGGCTTGAGTATCCTTGTATATTGAAAGGCATGTAAGCGCTGCGTCTTCCTTGTTAGTACCGCGAAATGATGGAACGGGCTCCGGATTATTGGTTAAGATGAGGATTTCAGAAACCAGAAACCAGAAACCAGAAACCAGAAGCTTGAAGATCGGAAGGAGGAGAAAGAATGGCCTTCAAAGGACATTAGATACTCGTATCGTCTCCGATTAATATACAATAGACCTCACGAGAATCTGACATTGTAATTAAGAACCACAGGCTCGAATCTTTTCTGGTGATGCAGTGGAGAGACACTTACAAGGGGTCGCGTACAAAAGGGGGTGACTATAAGTAACATCTCGGCAAAGCTCAACTGCCGAAGCCGTTATCAGCCTTGCCAGTCTACGAACAACCTCTCCTCAGCCTCGCACCACAACCTCGACGAACGTTCCCCTCCTACTAGAACACGATCGCCGGCAGGTAAAGATGCTTCGCGGAGTCGATTGGCGTGCGAGTTGAGGAGGGCGATTTGCCATGGCTGAACGTAAGATGTCCGAGGCTGGGATCAAGATCCAGATCCCACCAGTTTCATTCCGTGAGCACGCCCTTTGCAATCGTCTGGACCATTTCTCAACGTTGATAGCTACCCATAACTCGCCTCGAATATGGTTCCTTACATCAGCTCTTTCGCCGCTCGCTGTGCGACTGATGAGGCTCCTGCTCGCCCACGGCGATTATGTAGCAGCCGGTCTACCACCTCCCGAAATAGAGGACGAGGAACGGAGCGCAGAGTACAAGGAATTAATCAATGAGTGTAAGGGTGGTAGACGGGACCGAGAAGGCTGGAAGGACAGGATACGCGGTATACGTTGTGATGGGAGGGTGATGGGACAATGCGGTGCAGCAGTGGCAGAAGCCGTGGCGGTGTTTGGACGGATTGATATACTGTTGTGTTGTACTTCTGAAGGTATGAACCTCTTTACATCAACCTCGGAAAAAATGTCTTACGGATTTCAGCTGTCGTAGGCACAGTCGAAGAACTCTCCACCACCTACGCAACCCAAAACCTCGTCCGCGACCAATTCGAAATAATCTTCTTCTCCCAAGTAAACTACATCAAAGCGACCCTCCCACTCCTCCGCAAGCGCGCCAACGGTCACATCATAATTCTCACCGGGATTACCGGTCACTTCGGTACACCAGGCATGCCGATGTACAGTGCAGCCACATGGGCCATAGAAGGCTACTGCGATTCTCTTACCTACGAAATCGCACCTTTCAATATTAAACTCACGATCGTGCAGCCGAACAAGGAAATCACGGTTCTAACGAATAAGATTACATTTGCGCCGCAATTGAACCAATATGATAGTGCGAATAATCCTGCGCCGGGACTGAGGGACATTCTTACGAATGTGCTGAACAGTCATCCTGAGACGAGGATCACTCCTGCTGGAGGCGAGGAGAAAGGTAGGCATGGGAAAGAGAGCATTATGTCTCGCTACCCACGTCTTCCTAGTGAAGTGAAGGATCGTCTGGTGCTTGAAACTGTACATGCTCTTGCAGCGATTGGCGGACATGAAAATCCACCTGCGAGGCATATTGTGGGCTATGAGGGCGTGGCGAGCGTGAAGGAGAAGCTGAAGACTGTTAGTGAGGAGTTGGAGGACTTTGTACAGGTCAGTTGTGCGGTTGATATTTTCAAAAGTGAAGTAAAGAGAGATGCTTTGACTGGACCGAAGGTTGATATGGCTGGTGGAAGCAATATTAATATTGGGTCCGCGCAACCGGGTCAGTCTAGTTCGAGATGAAACTATTCCTATTAAAGTCATCAAAAGACCATGTGATATTCGAAATGACCAGATTGTTGGCCGGCTTCTTATTCAGTACAAAGAAGTAAAGAACTACTGAGGTCACAATCTCCGTTCGTGACTTCAGGAATGTCATTAATTCATGATATCTCGTTGGCCCAACCACTTCGTTAAAGCACGTAATAAAGTCATAACCACAACCAATGACAATGAAAACGCTCAATTACCGGAATACAATCATCGACTTTCATTACCATAGCAAAAAACAAAATCACTAGCAATGTCACCAGCCACTATGTGGGCATTCATTCATTATCATATTGCCATTATTTATCTATTCACCTATCCCGCCAAACACCACCGGCGCTCCTTTCCAAATCACTATTACTGTCGCGACCTAATCTTAGGACATTCAAAGTCCACGATTCTCCATCGCCCGCTTGAAGACCTTCCAAAATCCGACCAGATATGGTGGGCTGATGAGAGTCCTGTGGGTGCCTTTTACCTCGTGGTACTGCACGTCTCCGACAAACTCGTCCCACTGGCCGATGAAATCACGTCTCCTAAATACAGTTAGTAATGTCTTTAAAGGTGTACGTGACATTTGAAGCAAAGTAGCTTCATTGTCATGGAATGAACACACGACATTGATAAGGAAGATTTCCAAAGTCATGAAGTCATTACACGACATTAAAAGGATGACTTACCACTCTTGCGTAGTCTTCGCCTTCACCAAACCAATCAACGGCCCGGTGTAAAAGACATCCATCCGTTTGACGATCCCTCGCGGGTCGTAATCCCTCGCGATAACCTTCAACTTCCACGCCAACTCCGCCCAATTGCCCAATTTCTGCCTCGTCATACCAAGCTCTTCGCATCTTCCCTCTGGCGCGCGCTCAAAAACATGATCCAAAACCTGCTCTTTTGTGAGCTTTCTCATATCAGGGAGACTTTCGTACGCGTAACCCTCTCCTATCAAGCCCAAGAAGAAAGCGACAGTCATAGCACATTCATACCAATCGTATGTACGTGCCCGTTGCTTGAACCGAGGAGGTTGGTCGAGTGTCCCGAGGAATTTGACTTCTTCTTTGGAGGATTCGAGGATTTTGGTTATCTCGAAGGAAAGGATCGAACCGAATGAGTAGCCCAGGAAGGCATATGGGCCATGGGGTTGGATACGTTTGATTCCTGAGAGGTAGCTCTGGATTATCTCTGACATCGAGGAGTAGTAGCCGCCATTCGAAGGGTCAAATCCGCGGGCGCGGAGAGCGTACACGGGATGATCGGTTATGTAGCGGGAGAGGTTCATGAAGATTAGGATCTCACCCATACCCGGATGAATGAACCATAAAGGAGTTTTCGTACTACCAGTATTAGGATCGAGGATTACAACTGGGTCGTAGGTCAATGCTGAACTTGGTTGAGTGATCGGGCTGGTAGTCTTGGGCATCAGGCCCACGAGAGAATGTGCCAGGTCTTGAAGAATAGGGTACGAGAAGAAGTAGGTGATCGGAATGGAAGACAACCCTAAACAATCCTGTAGACCCATCTTGAAAGTTAGGAGATCAATCGAGCTAGCCCCCAGCATGAAAAGATTATCGTTGACGCCGATACGTACCGCGCTTGACCCGAAGACTTCTTGACATTTTCTCACCACAGCGATCTCCGTGTCTGTTGTGGGTGGCACAAACAGCTCCTCGTGATAGGTTTTCAGGTATTCCTGATCAATCCGAACAAGTTTGTCGTAGTGGCCTTCTTCGTATGCTTTCCGGATTTTTGGGCGGGAGAGTTTGCCAAGGGTGGACTTTTGGAGAAGTGATGGTTCAAGGGGAATAATCTTGTGCGGACGAATGCCGCAGTAGGTGACGATTGCCTTTGATATAGCTGTTGCTGTCTGTCCTCGACGGAACGGTCTTCTAGATCATATGTGGGCAGATAGACGACAACAATGACCTCTGTGTGAAGACCGGTTGGACGCTGGCCGAAAGCGACCGTGCAAGTAGGAGTAACACCCGAGATCTGTGCCTCTTGAATAGCGCATTCGATTCGTTGAGGTTGTAGATTCAAGCTGACAAGTGTTAGTACAAATCTGCATTGATAACCCTTGATGTTGACTTACCCGTTAACAATAATCAGATCTTTTTCTCTGCCGGTTAGACTCAGTCTTCCATTGGCATCAATTATTCCCTTATCTCCTGTTTTGAACCATCCATCGGCAGTGTATGACTTCGCAGTCTCTTCCGGGTTGTTGTAGTACCCAGGAAAGAGAACAGCTCCAGAAATCTGCAACTCTCCACTTTCGCCTGGATGAGCAGAAGAACCGTCGCTTCGGACAATACGCATCTGGATACCAGGAATTGGCTGTCCTAGACTGGCAAACTCTGAGGATTGTTCTATATCATAGACTGGGCAGTCGATCGCATTATATACAGAGCCGGCGCAGGTTTCCGTCATACCATAGCCTGGTCGTATGAAGCTTTTTGGGGTATTGTATTGCTGGAGTGCATTCGTCAAATCAGCACATGTCTGAACCACATTTGCTTCTCCGCCAGATATCAGAGCCTTGAGGCACGACAGCTCCAGACATTGCGATTGCTGCTGGGTAGGATCGAATCTGGCGGATAGTGCGTTTTTATCGGTATCTGGCTGCGACGCGAGTGCCAATTTCTGGAGAGTTTTGGCAAGTGGCAGTTCATTCTTAGCAATGGAGACAAGAGCAGGTCTGTTAATGAGCTGATGTTGAGTAGGCTTGGGTAACCTGCTGATGAGCATACCGAGAAAGAAGTTAGGTGCAAAAGTATACGATACTCGGTGTTGGTGGATGGTCTCCAAGAACTTCATCGGATCAAGTAAAACCTCGGCACCAGGCAGGTGTATTTGACTGGCACAAAGACTCATAGCATGAACGTGGATTTCAACAAGATTGGCGACATGATCGAGCCCTGTCCAGTTCAAGAAGACATCTGTGCTTGACATGTTGTGCATTTCGCTTTTGCCTTTGACAGAAGCCAAGATCTGATTATAAGTAAGTCGGACAGCCTTTGCATTACCAGTACTTCCTGAAGTCAACATGAGGACAGCGGTATCGCTGCCTTCGGTAACAGAAGTCCAAAAAGGAGAAATAAACGATGCATGATCATTCAGTGCTTCCCTTGTCCGGTAAATCTGGCCAGGGGTCCAAAGATGCAGGCCATCTACACTATCGAAATCATGAAGAGACTTCTCATTGCTGATTATGGTTGGATTCCCAAGAAGTAGCTTCAACATCTTGATATTCTTCGTTCTATGGTTCCTGTCTTTAGTGAATGGGAAGACATGCATGGAATACCTCCGGCTGCGACAATTGACCAGAACCAGTGTATGCCATCCAGATGATTATCTACATGTAGTAGTACAATGTTGTTTTCGTAAAGCTCCAGCAATCCCCGGACAGCTTTTGATTCTTCTTTAATGTTCGCGCGTAAGTCATGGTAGGAGAATTTGAAGGTATCCTTCATAAAGTTGTAGTTCATGAAAGGCGTCGCCAAGTCATATCTACCTTTATTGTCATAAATGACGATTCCAGCATAAGTTGCGCACTCAGCGGCACGATCGAGCAACTGTAATAGACTGGTTGTATCTGCCATTGTTCTTGAGTGGGCGTAGATAATGGTCGTAGTGCAAATAAAAGAGATTCGAAATTGTGCGAGCTCGTCAAATTTTCTTGCGAGAACTGCAAAAACCTCGAATTCATCGAATATCTTGTCGACACAATGACGTCGCAGCGAGTTACTTGCCTGAGTCTGCCTTTGTTGACTTCCATGTTGAGGCGTGCTGCCGTCCCGCTCGAAGCGAGGCGCCACGGAAAGGGAGCACCATCCTAAGGGCTCCTCGCCCACGATATGATAGAGTGAATCGCTATAAGCGACACTGACCCCTCAATCATTCACTCATACCTTATATATCAATGACATCTAGAAAAATTCAACAGAGCTATGCGATATAGACTTCCAGGGACGACTTCAGGGATTTATAAACGCGAAATTCTGAAACTAGCCAAAATATTGAATGTTTGGCTACTAGTTGGAGGTTTTGTAGGACCCCAAAGCCCAAACACAGACTGGATAGCATAGATAATAACCATATCTGATGGCTGGACGAAGCCAGTTAAGGAGGTGGAATCGGCATTGAAAACTGGCCGCCTTCACAGGTTGTGTTGTTTTGGCTGACCTGCTTAGACACTGGCCCATTGATAGAAATTTTTTGACCAAAGGGTCGTGAATTTCATATTAGTCAGAGAAGGAAGTACCTTAGGGTAGAAGCTGTCTTGTCCATGGAATACAATATGACAATTTACTCAAATTTGATCAGCATGATGCGAGGGAAGTCTGGAGTGCTTTGAAGCAGCTTTGTGATTGTGAGGCACCACAGAAGCAATGTACGCGCGCTGATTCACAGAGATTCAGCTATGCCTTTTCAATAAGTGGCCTCTCACCCAAATGGGGCAGGCTGTTTTGTCTTGAAGTGAATTCAAGCAACAGTTCCTTCATATGTTGAAGGCCCGGCTTTGGCCTACTGCATTCATTTTGGCAAATTTGGAATAACTAGTAAGTGCCATGAAATGTAAAACCAAAGCAAATAGATTCTGTATTGTCACGGAATCTGGAGTATCAAGTTCAAGCAGGCAAACGCAAAATCAAAAGCAAAACACTATATCGAGTTGAATCGACGGTCATACTATTGGCTCTGGTTTTGGTTTCTCGGCAAACAATATTATGTCAACAGCAAACAGGCAGGAGCGAAAGGAGTAATGTGAGATACAGAGACATGTTGGCTAGATACCACACATCCCTTGAGTGACATCCTAAATAAGCCACTACAGAACTGGAACTTAAGCTTAGTCAGCCACTTGACGTATAAGACATGTGATGAAGACAGTATGCAGCGTTTCATTGAGCCGTCAATAGCAGTATTGCGATGAAGTTATGTCATTCAGCCTCGAGTTTCAATTAAGTCGAAGCGATCTGCACAATATGAAAGAATGAGATCCGGCTTTTGACAGATCCATATGGACCTTATATTTATGGGGAGTACACTTGTGAGAGTCTTGCGTGAGCTTGACTCAATAACTTTCAGAACCCGTGAATGCTTGCTGGGGAACACGAAAGATGAAACAGCACCTTATGTAAAAAGAAGCAACTGTCCGCACTGGACCGAGGGTTACTTATATAAGTATGCCAAGGCCTGTGCTACAATAGCCCGCGCTTTTCCCGAAGATACACCAGCATGTTCCATGAATGCATTCACAGCATTCGCGGTGAACTGCTTTTGCAATATACAAGATCTGTATTCTGTTGGAGCCTTTGGACAGAATTTTAGTTGGATTTGCGACACGATGGATGGCATTTAAGACCGCAGATAGAGATTCTCACCGCCATCCCAAAGCTCAACACCACCAGGCGCATCCCAATGTCCAAGCATGCTCGACCAGCTCTCGCCCGTTGCTTCAGCAAGAGTGCGAGCTGTCCTTCTA
This sequence comes from Rhynchosporium graminicola, assembly GCA_900074885.1. Classification (NCBI taxonomy): domain Eukaryota; kingdom Fungi; phylum Ascomycota; class Leotiomycetes; order Helotiales; family Ploettnerulaceae; genus Rhynchosporium; species Rhynchosporium graminicola. The sequence continues at coordinate 333,559 of FJUW01000035.1, forward strand.
CCAGTTGGGCAAATCAAACGCGCCAGATTTCTCAGCTTCGTAGAAAGGTTACTGCCGGAAAATGTAGTACAATTGGGCGATATCAGCCCAGATGGACGGCCGAATAGAAGTAAGAGATGTACTTCGAGATGGAAGAGAAGCTTCCGGAGTCGTGCTAACATTCGCAGATATGTTCTCCCCTCTGGCATTTGCCATGGGAATGATAGTATACGATCTTACGACATTTTACCCGCCTCCCACCCATGTGGCACTTTCTCCCTTCGAAATATATCGCGAGCCCCTAGTCATCATTGCTTTAGCAGATGGAGCGGAGCTGGACCACGTCTCCTATCGGGGTAATAGAAGGAGTCTTAATGGAAATGGAGCTACTCGGCCGGAACATAATATGAGAGAACTGTACCAAGACCTGGAGGACTTGAGAGACAGATACCCAAAAGCTTTAGTGCACCAGATATTACTGTTCGATTATGTACACGGGAAAAATGCTGCACCTCTTCCCGAAGGTCTAGTACCTGTACCTACACCAGCAGAGTGTAAGAGGACAACCATGAAGACGATCATGTGTGACATATCGTCTTTGTTGCTTGCAGAGATGACTACCTTGGCAAAGTCCCTCCAAGCTTTACCAACCGTCGAGTCTCCGAGTCAATCACAAATCACTCGGCAAAACAGTGGAGCCTGGCAACAGCAAGTACAGTCAGATGTGGTATCGCGGCGGAATTCTCAATTCTCGTTGCCGTCAGACCCACGATCTTCTTCTTCGGGAGGTAGCTTAGACAGAAGTCATGTCCGAATGTCTATGCCATCACAACTGCAGAGAGCAAATTCTAGTTCAACGTCCCCTTCTGTCAGCTCGTCAAGTCCTTCAAATGGCGTTTCTGGTACCCGAATAGTATCTACCCTCGATGATATTGTGAGTTCTGGTGGGAGAGATCCTAGGAAGACCGAGAAGGCTATTCCGTCACGTTTTGCTGCAGGTGAACCCAACCGAGATACAAGTCAGGATCGAGTCTCAGTTCAAGGATTCGGTTCCAACAGCGTCAGCGAACGATCGCGGAATAAAGGCAAAGGCCGCGTTAGTATTGTGATTGGCTCACTTTATACGACAGCAGGCAGATGGCCGGATGCACTGAAAGAGCTCGTTGAAGGTGCATCTATTGCGAAAAATAATCTTGATCATTTGTGGCATGCAAAAGCTCTTGACAACATTTTAGTCACTGTGCTCATGCTTGCATGGGCTGGATTGGATTTTCAGATCCCACAAGTCTGCTATGTTAATGCAGACAAAGCTCCTTCAACCCCAAACTCGAATGTACAGAAAAGTCAGGCAAGCAACCGGCTAGTGTCTCTGCAAAATCTTACAACGCTGCTACCAGAACTGCTTGATCGAATTGTTAATTTATACGCCCGGGCAGCTAATAATACCGGAGAGGCTTTGCCACAATTCCCATTCTCCGAATCCGTGATACGTTTTGCAAAATTATCATCTGCCGTTCACTTGGCAGGGGGTATAGTCAACGATGAAGTTTTGCAACTATTGGTTCTCGGGACGCCTTACATAACTTCTGCAAATCTAACAACGCCACGGCCGAATATACACCCAACACGAACAGAAATTGTCACGATGTTGATGCGGGCATTTCCCACATCGTCATCGACTGAGAGTCTATCTATCGTTGATCGTACCATTGTATTGAGCGGAATTGCATCGGTTCTTGGAACACTTGGCTATCAGAGGAAAAAAGCCATGGTCATCCGGGAGCTTGTGGCAGTCATAATACCTGGCTTGGTACAGGCGCGCATTAAGGGTGCTGCTGATATGGGTGTGCATCCCGCTGCTGGCTTAGCGGCTCTCAGCTCTTTGAGTGGAAACGTAAATGGCGCTGGTGCGCTTGATCTTGGAGAAGGAGATGTTGAAACAGGCGTCGACACCTTCCTCAGCCTGCTTGGCCAAATATATGGAGTGGTGACTTCAAAAACAACCAAAGGCGATGATGGGTTGCATGACGATTCTGACGAAGCCGCCATCGAGAGAATCTTACATAATGCTTCTATACGGGCCTTTGGGGCGCAGAATTTGAAAATGGATGTTCTTCGATCTTGTATCAACATATCAGAAGCTTTGCCGGACTTCCACGGCGTCTTGAGGTTCACAACAGATTTGCTCAGGACTGCAGGCAGTGGAGTAGCTCCTGGACCTCGAAGCGAAGACGCCTCTCCTGCGATGAGTCGCGAGGAGCAGGTCAGACTAGCAACCAACATATCAAGGACACTAAGCGCAGCAAGGAACCTTGGTGTGAAAGATCTCCAGGCAGAATACTGGGATGAATTCTTGGTGCGTGGAGTGGAACTTGAGCCTTTACAACCTGCCCGAACACCAATTCCTCACACGAAGAGTGAACTTCCGGGGGCTAGTACGGTTTCCGAGGCTCGAGAAGTCAATCCCTTTATTTACAACCCTTTCCTCCGGACACGGGAGGCCTCAGCAGCAGACCATCTACTGGTGGCAGGGGAGGGTGCCATCTTCAAAGTCACGCTTCAAAATCCCTACGAGTTTGATATTGAGATAGAAAGCATCAGACTCGAATCTGAGGGAGTAGAGTTCAAGTCGGCGAAACAAAAAACCGTTATTGGGCCATATCGAACACAGATTCTCACAATCTCTGGGACCCCGAAGGCCTCCGGCCAACTCAAAATCAAAGGATGTATAATTTGTGTTCGAGGATGCAGAGAAAGAAGATTTCCCATCTTCGATGCGCCTTGGTCCCCGCAGCGGGAACTTAAGGTCAAGACTATCGGGGTGGCCAGTCTCTTCAAGCCAAGAGACCGCCCGATCAGTGTCAGTTCCAGTATTGCCTCAACGACTCCGGCAATAGTTTCACCAAAACCTAATTTCCTCGGCCTCAGTGTCATTGACCGGCAGCCGATTGTAGTCGTGAAGGCAACCAGTCTTTTTCAATCCGCTTTGATGGTCCTCGAAGGCGAGCGAGAGGTATTTTCAGTTACACTCCAAAACTTATCTAAAGAAACGCCTGTAGATCTCGTTTTGTTCTCATTTAAAGATTCAACGCAAATTCCTCTTCAGACCGCTATGAGCAACCGGGATGCTTCTCCTGCTGAGCTATATGAGTGTGAACTTATATTTGCTCGTAAGCAAGCTTTGCGTTGGAAGAGAACAGACAACGAGCGGCTCTACATAGCAGCTGGTGGCTCAGCTTCTTTCGAAGTCGAGGTTCTCGGGCGCCCTGGATTGACAAGTGCTATGGTGCAGATCGATTATGCTCATCTCGGTGTTCCACCAACCGAAATAGGGGAGAATTTCCATACTCGACAAGTAAGTCTGCCACTTACTGTCACTGTCAATGCCAGCGTGGAAATGGCTAGGATCGATATTCTTCCGCTTACCGGAATTATACCATGCTCACTATGGTCAATGATTGCTTCTACCACAGTGTCGAAGGAGGTCTTGAAGCCCGAGGATTATTGTCTGGTCCTTCTAGATCTACGGAATGCATGGCCGTCACACCTTCACATTCACCTAGGTATTGTGAATGGAGGGTCAATTGATGAGGAAATCCTCCCTGGAAACACTTCACGACTGATGTTTCCCATGCGCCGTATCTTCCTAGATGATCCATGCGCATCGATACCTGCCCTCGACCCATCTCGGGCCCGACAATTCGTCGTCAGTACAGGGGGCGTAACAGCGGACTTCGAGCGAGCCAGTCGAGAAGCCTTCTGGTACCGAGAGGAGGTTCTTAGGATGTTGCAAGGAACATGGGCAACGAAGTCCGGACCCCCACGTGATGGAACCATCGAATTCCGCGGAATACGGCTAAATCCACGAATGATCGAAGCTCTCAAGATAGATGATATCGGGATCGATATCTCTATCAATGACAATACTGGATCTAAGCACGAAATGACCACCGATGTCTTCTCGGAACTCAAAGTCCGCATTAAGAATCGGACGAAAGAGTTGATAAATCCACTTCTGCGCATCCAACCTTCTCTCCGCAACCAGCCTCATAATATCTCCCTCGACCTCTCCAAGAAACTCGTCTGGAATGGAACGCTACAGCAGACATTACCTCCCCTACCCGGCAAAGAAACTCTCGAGATTGTCTTCGGCGTCACGGCTCTCTCAAGAGGGGAGTTCGATATCAGCGCCTCGGTTGAAGAAGCACAGCTGGTCGAAGAGCCCAAGAAACCAGAGAATATCGAGAAAGGTGGGAGGCCGAGAGCCAGTACGCGCACGATGATGGATGCTGTGCTTGGTGCAAGGGAGAGGAGGATCTGGCATTGTAGAGAGGCGTGTAGGGTTGTGGTTAGAGATGAAAAAGATGGTGATGATGAAAGTGATGATTGTGATGAGTAATGTACAGTATGGTTTTGTTGATTGCTCGATTGCATAGCGGGAGGGTGTTTTTCTCTTCTGGAATAGGTGTAGAAGTAGGTAGTATGGTGGTAATGATACAAACATTGGCGAGGAAGTGGTTTCTGAATATATTAAATCCGGTGATTTACCACTTGGCATTTCTGATGGTGTCAACATCAGCAATGGCAATGACAAAAGCCCACAGTCAAGAACACAATCTACTAAGTAACTGATCTTGCCACTCGTTGATGTCGTGTATCGAGTAAGTCATGCTTGCAGATCAGACCAATTTTTCGCTTTATCATCGGGTGAGTTTGACCAGCATTGTTTCACATGAGCAAACCTCCAAGACCTGTTGGGTCTTGGCTGCCGCAGCTAAGATACTCGGTCCAAGATAGTGCAACAACAGAGTTCCTAATGGTACAAGTGCAAGTGTAACCCTAGAGCAGAGCAAACATCCGTGAACCTGGGCGGGCGCTCGCTAAAGTAGTACAAGTGACGTTTTAGCGCGAGACTCCAACATCTCTTTTCTTATCTACTGCTCCTCCGCGCTCCGTCCGCCCTCCAGTCTCCGGATCCCCTCAACACCGAACCGATAATCATATGACAGATATCCAACTGAAGCGGAAGTTTGAAGAAGATTCAGGCACAATGGGTTCGAATGAGGAGAAAATTGATAATGTATCGGAGTTCCTGAAGGCGAGTCAGGAGCAGATTTTCATCAACAATAAGAAATGGTGTGATTCGAAGGTTGCTTCGGACTGCGATTTCTTCGCGAAGTTGTCCTCAGGTCAGAAGCCTGATTATCTGTAAGTATCTATTTTCCACATCTCATTCGGTTGCGTTGAGTAGATCTAGGAGAGCTGTGCTGATTTAATTGGTAGGTACATCGGATGCAGCGATAGTCGTGTGCCTGCCAACGAAATCATGGGACTCGACGCCGGCGAGGTTTTCGTCCATCGCAATATTGCGAATCTAGTCCCGAACACGGATCTCAACGTCATGTCTGTCATTGAATACGGTAGGTCCCAAAAGAAAAATTTCTCCCCATCACTGCCTCTATTCGTAAATACAGTTCACACTAGCATTCTGCTCATGTGACTTCTCCATTACACATTTCGAACTCCTCGGAGAACTGTTTATTGATGGCTTCTCACAGCCGTCGCCCACCTCCACGTAAAACACATCGTAGTCTGCGGCCACTACATCTGTGGCGGCGTCCAGGCCGCCTTGTCCAACACCGACATGGGGCTTCTTAACCCCTGGCTTCGAGGCATCCGTGACGTCTATCGCCTCCACGAGAAAGAACTCGACACTTATACCGACTCGGAAGCCAAGTATCGCCGTCTCGTCGAGTTGAATGTCATGGAACAGTGTCGCAATGTCATAAAGACGGCCGTCGTTCAGCAGAGTTATACGCATAATGGATATCCGATTGTGCATGCTTGGTGTTTTGACCTTAAGGATGGGCTGTTGAAGGACTTGAAGCTGGATTTTGAGGAGTGTTTGAAGGAGATTAAGAAGATTTATGATTTGGATGCCGGACCGAAGAAGATTAAGTAGAGGCCCATGATGATCGGGCTCGGTTGGGTTCAAGCAGGATGGGTGGGATAGGATGTGATGGGGCGGCTTGGAACTGGAGTTCGTTGTGGTGTTGACGCTGTGAGCGTTGGGGTGAGATAGTCAATGGTTTAACAGTGTGGGAAGACTGCCTATTGCATTTGCGTGATAAAGAGATGTGAATGTTTTCTCAATTGCTTGCAAATTGGGCGCAAACTACTTTCTGTCATTTCCCCGCTGTGCTCGGAGTCTCCTTTGTTGCTCGGAAACTCAAATACAAAGTACTTACTGAAAGTGACCAAACGGTAAGAATCTGCACCCATGAGCTCCTTGGTTCTAATATGAACATGAAATCCTCAGGGTATGCTAAGTAGCATGTAGAGTGTTTGCTCACAAGATTCGGAAACCTAAGAATTATACAGACTCTGCTACATTCAATGTGACTTCGTACCTTGAGAAAATCAGTCCTTTGACCACTCTGTTTGTTCTAGAATCCCGGAACACTCCATGCAAACAGCATTTGTGTTTATTTTCGTGCCTCAAGTATTGAACATGCCTTCATCAGAACGAAGTTCATGCTCTAATGTATTTGCTTCTTATCGATGCTACTATGTATCAGAGCAGATCTAACCTTCTGAGCTTGTGAGAAACTCATTTTGAGTCGTTCATAATTCAATATCGCTACGAAGCACGGGTCTTTGTAAACATCTCCTTTATTTGGTCAGATGGAGTTTTTGGTCATGCGGCTGGCTACATTCCAGATAGGATAGCACTGCCTCAGCACAATGTTTCGTGCTCTTATAAGTAAGTACTTTCTATGACTGTTTCTATCTCTGTGAGCAAGTTTGATGACTCGAGCTTATAAGAAACTGCTTTTGAGTTGTACACAACCCAAGATCATTAGGAAATATGGAGCTCGTTACGCTTGTGTTTCGCTTGTCCTTTGTTAGGTCTGAAAGGACGTTTGTTTAAAGGACAAATTCTTGATAAGAGAGTGCTCAAAGCCAGCAAATCGTTAAAGACGCCCTGTCTAGCTTCTGAAAACTATTACCAGATTCGTCAATCTGCTTCGGATCTAAGATTTTCAGGCGAGAGAGCCTATGCTCATAAGCTACATCGGCACATATACAAGCCACTGTCAAATAGTTACGATATAAAGTTCGCAAGACTGCTTGTAAGATTTCCTTTACTTGTCAATCCGAATCTAGGTTGTCTCTGAAACCTTTCGAGTAAGTATTGCCTGATTAAGCCCACAAATAATATCTGACAAGAGAAAGCCTGAGTACCGACACCCGTAGTATTTTAGCTTAGAGATCTGCTCTTTTTCACTATATACTAATGACTTACTCCCTTACTTTCTCCTGGTATATGACTGCGTTCACTGTAACCTTTCCACGAGTCTTTCGAAGTACTTTCACGCCACTTGGCTGTGAATCAATAGACAGGCTAGCCGACTTTAGCGCTCCACCCAGCCTATAAATCCCCCCCTAGACTCGCCAGTGACCTGCTTCTCTCGTGTCTCTCCTCTCTTTATATACTTGACGGGTCCTTCGAGGTTATTGATGCCTGATAGGGTTAGCTTGGCCAGGCCTCCACAGATATTTTTGTTTTCCTCACTCCCACTCCTTGGTCTTTCTCTCTTCAACCTTCAGCCTTCAGCCTTCAGCCTTCAACCTTCAACCTTCAACCTTCACACCTTCTTCCCTTTCTCCCACTTTGTGCGTCAAAATCAACCATCCTTCTGTCTATAGTCTGCTAGATTATTCAGAGCTGAGCAGACTGTATACACAACTCTCTTCGCATACCTGAACCAATCTCACGCGCAGGCTCATGATCTCTCCCAGCCTTGCTGATGTATTGGGTCTTCTGATTCAACCCCGATCTCATTCACATGAGGCTTCCCAGTCTATGACACCGCTGGCAGAGCTTCACGCGCTACTTATCGGTGAATACATAGCTGGTGCTGGGCTATATATGTAGAGCTTCCAATGTTCAGCAACCCTCCCTCTTCAACACTTCAACCTCCAACAATCAAACACCTACCTTCATCATCAAACTTCCATTCTCCGTAACGACCAAGCCATGGGTGCTTGGAGCATTGCGGGTTACTCAGTATCCTGAATCTCTTGCATGGCAAATTACTAGTACCTGGGTAACTCTTCACTCCACATTGGCTTCTCTTCCTTGTTTTGTTTCAGGGACAGATATCTAGAACATGAGGCAGTCGACCTGACAAGACAAAGAATATATTACTGACCATCGCGCTGACCCAGGCCTTGGGGATCTTTGTATGCATCGGTGGTATATCGTACATCTTCATGGACCTTCGACTGGCTACTGGTCGCTGCGACACGTCTTCAAAGATCAAACACATTCAACTGGCTACTGTCCAAGCCTACAAGGTTCTCCCAGAGGCGACACAGAGACACTACCTGCTCCAGACTTGGTACAGCAAAGATCATCTACCCAGCGCAGGTAACATCATGCGTCTGGATCTCAAGATGATGACAGGATACGATGGAGAGATTAAAAATAGTCTCTTCCTTGATGTTCTCTCTGGATACGGTGTGTTTCAGCCACCAGCCTTGGCCGCCGCACCCTGCAATACTGCCAGTCCTTTGGGGATATCATCAGGCAAGTTGGAACTTTTTCCAAGGATAAAAACCAGATTGACGTTACTGACGACTAAATCAGGATCAAAAGGGGTCATGAAAAGATGCAAAGGCACTAGATGCGGAGACTTGAGACCTATGAGTATAAAACTAAGCCATTTGCACAACGCTGAATCTGTACTGATATACTCCAGATCTCTGCAATTGGCATTCTCGCTTGCTCAGCCTTGCTCCCTTAGACAACATCGACTCACTTGAGAGGAGTGATTGGAGAACAGGAGTCTTGAACAATCAGATGCATTGTGGCTTCATGGTCCTCTGAAGGATGGCCTTTCGTATAGGTCTCTTGGAGATGTGGACTTCCACAAGGCGGTTTAGGAAGAGGACTTGCGTAAGCCTGTCATACGTCGTGGAGACTACACAAACTCAGAAATACCAAGTAGAGCACCTCCAGCATATCCCAAGGAGTTCGCTGTAAGTACGAACACCAAGGCAAGCAGAAAGCAGCTATGCTAATTCTGTTGCAGACTCAGTAGCCTCACCACCAAGCCACCCCGACAAAAAGGTCTGTCTGCTTGACGTGTTCCATAGACCTTAGGGGTAAATGCAAGGCAATGGTCACCTGACACCGTCCGAGGGAGAGACGGCCGATCCTTGGCCGACTTGGAATGCTGTTCGCAATTGAACCTAAGCCCTATGGGATTGTGGACTGGGCTAATGATCCATCCCAATAACTTTACGCCAATATCAGTACATATGTCTTCATCAATACCGAGCATAATAACGGCGATGATGAGATGCTTTTCGGGTGTCGAGGGATCTCTAGGATCCTATCTCTGAATTGGACCGGTCTGAGACCGTCTCAAAGAAGCAATGAAGGCTCTCTGCCTCATCGCTACGAATGGCACTCCACGTCTGAGCAATATGAGTACTATTGCCAAGTTATGAAGAGGTACGGGGTCTTCATTGAATCACACATGGAAAGAAATGTCAAAACAGCTATTCTGGCTTCGTTTGCACAGGTGTCGTCGCTGATCGTAAGTCTCCGAGTCTGAAATGCGTCACACTCTCTAACATTCTGCTCTTGTAGATAGATTCAATGGAGATGATAGAGCTTTCCTCGTCGAGATCTGCCTTCTTCCCAAGAAAATTACACCTCAGTACGTTCGTGATTCTATCAAGGAGTTAGAACATTCTGAGACTGTTCCCAAGACAGTGGCGAAGCAATGTTCGTTACGCCACAAGTATGGACGAAATAAAGCCATCTGCTCGACGTGTCGGAGATTCCGAGCAGTAGGTGTACTAATGCCAAGTTGCGGCAGAGCGACCAGAGATTCGCCGGGACGTCAGGCTTCTGCCAAAGAAGATTACCTCTCAATACGTCTGAGTTCCTATCCTGGAGCTGGACGACAAGTTACTCGCGAAGTCGAGATGAGACTAGCACAGTCGAAGAGGAGAGATCTCTCTAGTGTCCTGGAGATTGAGCTCCGGCTCGGGTGATCTCCTGGTTGCATTGAAGTCGAAGCTCGACGTGAACTCTGGCAAGATGGTCCTGAAGGGTGTGCCATTCGTTGTCCCAGGAGGCCGATTCGACGCATTTTGTGGCTGGAATTCCTACATGGTATCGTTGGGACTGATCGCAAGTAACAAAGTACACCTTTCTCAGTGATCGAACCCACGAAGTCTCCGGGTCCTGTCTAGATGAGCCTGGCATTTTTGGAGCTTCACCACCCTTTATCCTACCCAATATCAAAATCAATCCCCCCTTGTCAAGTATCCTTTGCGTATCTCTGCACTGATCGCTGTTACGAACGACATCTTAGGAAATCCATTTCGAGCCCTGTCCGACCAGAGCGAGCGTCTGGGGATCAAGATTACCGACTTAGTACAGTAACAATATGTTAAGGCCAAATGTTTTGGTGCGGGACCATGCTGGCTATATCATGATGGAAACCTCCAGGTCCGACACAGGGCGTGTATGCGTACCTCCGGAGACTCTCACACATAATCGGGGCGGGGTGGATAAAGGCAATAAGTCCGCCTACTCGAAATATTTTTGCACTGCTGGACCAAATATCCCTCCTTGGACCGAATCTCTTTCGATCCCTATCCGACCACAATCATGACAACTGTATCATCATCTTCGCCGGCCGTAACAGCCCGCTCATCCCCATTCTCCAAATTAATTTCGATACCTAAGACCTAATGCATGGCTGGCTTGGCCGTATTGTCATCTCCATGGAACTTCTTCATACTTGGTGATCTCTTCCGATGCCTGTCCGACCATGATACGTTCAATTATCTCGTTGATAGCGTGAGGCTTTGGTTCCTGATCCCGTTGGCTAGTCTAAGATCGACAACAGCACCCTGACCAACACCTCAACACATGAGTTTGACAACTCTCGTGGTAAGAGTAGGGTCCAATGGAACAAGTACGACCATGCGTCAGGCTGCTGTAACAAGAGATAGCTGGTATGGACAATGCAATGCGCTTGGGTTCAGTCTGCCAGAGGTCCACTATCATATATGAGAGGCCTTATCCTCAATCTGGATCTCTTGAGATCATGGGACCGTTCGACGTGTTCTTCTTCTTGGATCCCGTCACCAGCCAATCGACTCTTCATTCGCACTTAAGAGCAATGCCTAGCTGTGAGATAGTCAAGTTCTGCATCAGCAAGGAGCCCGATAACAAGATTTTCTTCGTTCATGAACATGCGTTTGTGCTCATTCCAGCTTTTGGTCTCTTCTCTTGCCGGGATGACTGCTCTCTGTTTTCAATATCCGGAAAGCATGCGAAATTGCTCCAAGAAGAGAAATCTTGGCGACTTGCAAAGAGCGGTAGGCATTCTTGCCACAAGACTTGCCTCACGAGAATGAGAGGTGGACCGACTTAAGGAAGGAGATCCAGCTGACAAGCCATGGGGATCCTAAACCTCGTTTCAGATCAGATCTCTTTTCTCTTCGAAGCCCAAAGATTCGATGCCAATGACACCATTATACCCACGGCGCATAGACATGGCCTCGAAGTATTTCAAGGCTTCGATTAGGAACGCGTTCCACAATACACAGTCCCCATGGCGCATACCTTTGCGCGTTTCCGACTGTATCAAGCACGAGGACTATGCTTCTTGATTTCTTAAGCCTGCTACACTCGCGCGATGAAGGAATAGGCATTGATAAAGCACCACTTGATTTGTCTGATTGATGTGTTCCAAGGCACACTTGTTGTGTCAGTATGTTAGCCAAAGACTTCACAGAGCTAGAGCACTGGCGTATCTCAGCTATTGAGAGAACCGGCCAAGCTTATTCCCTTGTCTCCGTCATATTCATCATTACTAAGATCCTCCTGTGTTGATGATGATAATTGCAATTGCTATGGCCGGGTCGGGGCTTGGGAAAGTATCCTCGTCTCCCAAACACTCCAGCTGACTCGGCCAGCGAGTTGCACGTACCGACGAATCTTCCTTCAAGATTTGCTGTTTGGTTTCTTGCATGGTATCAAGCACGGAGATTGCGGTCTTGATTTCTTCAAGACTGCTACACTCGCCGCCGTGGTGGAGTGTGACTTCGGCATTGAGGAAGCGCTATTCTGATTTGTCTGATTGATGTGTTCCATGTTGATATTGGAACAAGCAGGATCCTTCCTGGCAGTGTACAAGGGTAACAACCAAGGTAGTAACCCCAGTACTGCCAGGAAGACAAAGTCGTTGCAAGAATTGGTGGCCTCTGGTCGAAATTTTTGAATCAGGTACGTCGTGTGTCTCTGTTTCTGCCCGCTTCGCATAAAGACGCAAGTGCAACGAGAGTCCTGGTTCGAATTCACCTCTCTGAGCTTTCCATCGCATTCCCTAGCCCATCTCCATGTACAATGGAGACTAGCCTAGGTCGGCTGTCTTCCACGCACGTCTATCGACGAAAGCTCTGCCGCCGGACAGCGATGCTAAGCGAGATAAACATTCGAGGTCAGGCCAAGTTGGCTCCACTCTTATCCCAACCCCCAAGTTCTCGTCATTCAAGCTCGTACAAATCAGCCTTTGTTATTACTCTGCACGTCCAATCTTCAACAATCACTCACTGACAACTTCCAACCAGCATTGCTTTGTTGATAGATCTCTCGATCTTGTCCCTCTCCAGCCTACCATACACACATAAAAACTCACTACCAATCTTTGTCAAGATCAGAGACTATGTCAGCTAATCTTAACAACACCCGAGGTGGAGGATTCCAGCAGGGACGGGGAGTCCAGCGGGGAGGGGGACTCCAGCGAGGAGGAGGAATGCAGCGAGGAGGAGCAGTGCAGGGAGGGGGAGCAATGCAGCGAGGAGGAGAGGGATTTGCCGGCCGACGCAATGGAGGTCGTCCTCGTGCTAATTCCGTCGGTTCCAACACCGGAACTGGCAATTCTGCACAGCCTTGGGGCTTGATGGGGGACAACAGGCCACCAACCCCTAGTGAAGGTCGTGCGCAGGTAGGAGTTCCATTCCTTTTCGTTGTGTCCAGATGTACTAATAGTTGCAAGATCTACCAAAGAGTAGGACCAACCGAGCAGCAGCGAACTCGCTCGTATGATAATGGCACCTCGCTGACCTTTGGACCGAATGTAAGCATAAACAGACCTTCTAAAGTCACAGAACAAAAATCTGACATTCAAAACAGGACCTCCTTGCTGAGCCAATTCCTGGTGGCAGTTTCGATCAGCAGTTTCTCGAGATCAACGCTGCTGTCCGAGACCTCCAAGTAAACAATGCCCAGGGAGCTCTTTCTGCCAACACCATTCCGGCCGGCAATAACGCCGTGCATGCTGATTTCCGGATGCATTTTCCACCACCGCAGCAATTGCGTGCAGCCCAGTATCCGGATGGCACTGTTTATAACGTGGTACTAAGCCGTATGGCCTCTGTGGAAGTACTTCCACATGTCAGAAGTTTGGTTCGCCACATGTCAGATGCACCTGGTGAGGCCCATCCTGGCGACACAGTCGACACCAGGCACGGAGACAATCGCGGCCAACTCATTGTTGGTAATGTCCCAAGAAGAATTGGCGACATTGCAAACCATAATCAAGCGTATGTATCCCTCATCCTGGATCTTCCTCAGACCCACAATCACAATGTCACAAACAGATTTACTGACATGCCTAGTAGAATCACCGCAACAGGCACCTCCCAGGTGAATGCTCCTCTTCCTGGTCCCCGACCAAATACGGGTAGGTTCGAAGATTCCAGCCTCTCGAGAATCATCCGAGAGCAAGACCAGACGAGAGAGAGACGGCAGTAAATCGGGGTGATGAAATGAAAGCAGTGTAGATATGAGATAAGAAATAATACAAAAATTGTAGAGTAGAAAAACACCTCAGACGTAGTGAACATGACCAATGACTCAGCGAGCATCATACTTTGACAGATATCATTTGATGGACGGCAATCGAAGATAGATGGCAGCGAGAATCAAAAAACTATTGCCTACTTGGCTCGACGCTGAAATGTCCTTATTAAAACTCAATCGTATGCCATGTACAAATTTAAGGACTTTGCTCAAAACTGCTCGAACTAAGATCAAGGTCAGCATAATTCAGACGTTATTGAAGAGCCTGAGGAGATTAATACTCGAGTGGAAAGTCATAGATGCGGAGTAACTAAGAGCTCGAGTCCTCTTCGATCCCCTCCTGAGTCTAACTAAATTCATGTCGATATATAACGACGCTAACAAGATCTGCTTGGATCAAGATTAGAATGTAAGCAAAAGTCATATGGGATTTTGAGGACATTATAAATATGGCAACAATCCTGTAGAAAGTTCTCTTTCGAATGCCGCTTAGAGGCTCAAGCATATTATCAGCCGCCGGGAAGTCATTGATTAAACGTCGTTCAAAAGACATTTGAGAGTTTGAGCTTATTATCAAGATCTGCTTGTGACAAGGCTAGAATCACTATAACGTCATTTAAAGGTCTAAGAGTGACCAATCGCAATTTAAATGTCTTTCAAATATTATCAAGGGGTTTGAGAACAAATTCAGTAGATCGGAAATTCGTGAATTGGTACTTGTCAAATGTCATTCAGAAAGTTGAAGACGTTACTAAGAAGGGTAAGAAAGTCGCGGATACAGTTACAGTAGAGTCATTGAGAACCTGAGACATGTTTCATGTTTTTAGCAAACGACTTTCAAAGTCATTCGAAAAATTAGAGACGCTGGTAGTAAAGTTGGAAAAGTCGTAGGTGGACGGACTGACGTTGAAATTCACACTAGCCAAAGATCACATTACATCGCGTATATTAGGCGTCTCCCACCAAATATATAAGCATACGACATAATAAAACACGATGAGGTTCAAAACCTCCGTACGAAATATACAAACCTTCACGAGTACGTCGAGAAGAGTCGCAGCGATCGTGATACCTTACTGATACAGTCCCAGAACTCACAGCTTCCCTCTCCTCTCTCGGAAAGGTAGCCTGGGTACGTCTCGACAACGATGCTGTCCGCTTCACCATAATCCCCGAGACAGGCACGCAAGTATGGGCGTAATTCTATCTTCCTTACGATACTGTACAATCGACTCATGCGCCTAGGTCCCTCTCAATCGACTCCATCTTCGAAGACTACACCATCCAGTCCGCCGCCCCCAATAACACAATCAACCTCGAGCTCCCCCTCCCACCCCTCCACCGTGCCCTCAAATCCGCCATAAACGCCACGTCAGCCTCGATACGGCTCACGAAAAAAGACGGAATCCCTGTTCTGTCACTCACTATAATTACCAACACAATCAGTAGCGGCCACAGCGGACATGGCTTCCTCAATGGTTCCGCGAACGCGGATCCATTTGGCGATAATGCGTTCAGGGAAGAAAATCTAGATGCCAACATGGGCCGTGATAGAGAAACGATAGTCACGCAAGATATACCAATTCGTGTTCTTACCGCCGACAGCGTAGAAGGTATCCACGAGCCTCGCGTCAGAGAATCAGATGCGCACATCATTCTTCCCTCCCTCATTCAACTGAAAGCCATATCCGACCGGTTCACCAAACTCGCCATGTCAACTGGCAACATCCGCCACTCATCCTCTTCTTCCACAGCGCCGAAACTAGAATTAGCGGCTAATATGCATGGGAGTCTGAAATTGAGTATTAGGACTGATGCGTTGAATGTGGAGAGTGTGTGGACGGGACTTAATAATCCGGAGTTGGATCCGAGACAGGTGGAGGAGGGCATGGCAGTGGAGGAACACCCTAGTATGAGATTGAAGGCGATGGGACCAGATGCTTGGAGTACGGTGAGGATTGATGGGAGGGATTGGGGAAAGGTGCTTAGTGTTGGGAGGTTAGGGGGACGCGTTATTGCTTGTAAGTCTTTTAGTATTGTAGGAATTGAGGCACGGATACTGATGACAAATGTAGGTTTCTCAGATGAACATGCGCTGATTCTATACGTCTATCTGTCGAATTACGATGGAGCTGAAGAGTCGGTTTTGACGGTAAGACCTTTCACAATGGTTCTTGTGAAGTGCTAATTCTTTGCAGTACTACATCTCTTCTTTCAGTATATGAGGATTTATGGTGACGATAAATGGCTTTAGCGATGGTGTTAGGCGTTCGATACCTTGAAATGTGCTTTGCACTAGCTAGAAGATACATGGGGCGAGGAAGAGCATATTTTGGGTGATGAACTGCACTCAAGCACGTAGATTCCCAAGTTTTCATATGCTTGCTACACTACTTTGATATTGCATTTAACGAAAATACTTGATCAGGGTGCCGAAATCATCAAAATGATACTATTCAGATGGAACATTTTAACGTGCATTGCATTCATCTGGGGTATTTGGTGTCTTGCACAAACCTCCCCACTCGCCCCTTTACTGAGCCTAGGTGCCAAAATCTAATCATAGCTCATCTGACTCGACCTCCTCACACTTAATCCCCATTTCCACGTCCCTAAGTAGAGTCTAGCTCAGCCCCCAAAATCCATTCTCAGTGCAATAGTCGGCTCCTTCCCACTGTCTTCATTCGTCACCTTACCTACACTACCCTCGCTCTGTCTCCCCTTCAAAATAACACTCTCCATAAACCCTTTCTGCTCAACACTCATGCCCCCCACCACTCCCCTGAAAGCACCCTGATCACTTCCCGCCAAATCCAGCAGTCTAGCACTCGTCTCCTGATACACTCCTTTCCCTTCGTTATTAGCGCGGCTAAGAAGCATTGGTACGATGACCGACATAGCGATCGCTTTTTGTGGGGAAGGTAAGGTGGTGGTGTAAAGTGTCAGAGCATGTGTTACAAGAGATCGTGCGTTTTCTGGGTCTTCGATGTTGGTCGCTGTAGTGAAGGAGATGAGACGTGGGAGAAGGTAGCGGGTTATGCTTTGGTCTGCGGGCGTCTTTGGAGATTGGAGGACGAGCGTGCGGATACACCCTGCTGCGACTTTGGCGGTCTATTTCTGATTATTAGCTTCTACTCGAGTGGTTTGAGGAAGGGTATGGAGAAGGAGGAGGAGGCAAAGACGTACCATGCGATCACTTAGACAGTCAATAACTTCGTCTAAGAAGCGCGTAACGAGCGGCTCGCTGGCTGACATGTAATTGACACCACTAGTAAGAAGGAGCGTTGAAGCCAGAAGTGCATTCTTCACACACGGCAGACTCGATTCCGATTCCCGCTTCTGGGCATGCAAATAAATAGACAAGAATCTCGTGAGACATCCCTGAACTTGCATGACATTTGCATCTGGTTTTCCTTTCTTCGTCGCAGGAGAGATGCTCGCCATGAATCGCTTGAGAATGGGAAGTGACTGAGGAACAACCACTGCTTGACAGTTTGCTGTTCCGAGAATAGTGGCGAAGATGTGGATAATGCAGGCATGGAGGTCTGTTTTGATTATTGAGGGGAAGACTTCTGCTGCATCGACCAGAGCGTTGAGAGATGTGCGCACGAGACTGACTGCTTCGTCGGTCAGTTGATGGCGAGCTGCTTGTTTCACCTCGGTTAGATTTGGTAGGAGACCGGCTAGGACGAGAACGATGATGCGGGTAAGCTCGAAAAGCTGTTCGATATCTTCGGATAGATCATCGCTCTCTTTATCATCGGCTTTCGTTGCTGAAGGATGGGCTATACATAGTCCTCTGGCGATGTGGACAATCACGCCTTGGACATCTAAGCCTTCCGTCAGGACGAGTCGGTCCAGCAAATCCATAGTTTCGGAAAAGATTGCTTCTCTATAGATTGCGTGGCCTGAGACGCTTGGGTGAAGGATCTTCTTGAGAGCTTGCAGAATTCCTAGAGTCTGCTCTTTGGTAGCTAGAGCTTCACTTCCGGGCCGAGCCACGAGTGCCTCAAAAGCGATTCCGAACAAGACGAAGAAGAAAGCGACAGGCTCATCTCTGTAGTTGATATCGCTTCCCTTCGAATGTCCGTTAGTAGTCGGTGCATCAGTATCCTTGCCATCAAGGGCATCAAAGACAAACTCGCTATCTTGTTCGATGAGACTCGCGATGGCGTCAACCAGCTTCAGCCATGACTCCTGATAGAACTTTAACAGCGTCTCACGGTTCAGGGCGGAGTAGATCGTGTCCAGACTACCCGATAAAGATGGAGGGCCGAGACTCATACTGATGTCAGGCTCGAACCTGAGACGTGCAAATTCTCTCAAAGAAGCCAGCCAGAGGGGTGTCAAGGTACCGATGTATGGCTTCAGCACATCAACCAGGTATAGTTGCTCTGTGCTAGCAACCTGTAGTTCGGCCCAGCCAGAAAAAACAGCCATCTTGACCATAACCTGGGCATTGGAGCTGAGACCTTTAAGATCACCGATGGATTGCACCTCCGATTCCGAAGAGAAGTTCTCGAGAGCGGTGACCAAAGTCTTGAGAATACGGCCCATTCGATCGACATCTGTCACAATACCTGTAGCAATGAACGCTGCACACACATTTACAGCTTCTGATGCCAGCTCAGGCGAGGAGTCAGCAGCAAATGCTGGAGTAAGTGCCGAGCTGATTTGAGCTTGGTATTGCTCCAACAGTGGCGCCTCAGCAAAGTCAGGATCGGGCGTCTTGCCAAACATCTTGAGAATAGCATCGATAATTTTGAGACCCCATACTCGAAGCTCGACCACATTCGAAGTCGAGGCCGAGAAAGCCATGCGAATGACATCTGCAATCTTTCGTTGGAGAGCCATTTCTGCTGCGGTTGGCTCTTCTGCATCAGGTGGAGTTGCTTTGCTGACAATGGCGAACATCTCGGCCAAGCAGCTCATGGCAAATGTACGAACTTGCCATCTCAAAGGTTCCTGTCCAGATGTGGCAGCATTAGCTCCGTCGTCCTTCGCGCCAGCACCGGCAGCAAAGCCAGCAACTTCCTCGTCTTGGAGGTCAGGCATGCCACTGGCCTTTATAGAGGGTGCAGATGTCTCCGCGACTTTTGGTCTGGTCATCGTCAAGACATTTTGACACCTTTGCAGCCATCGCGCCGTGTCACTTAGGCATGATTGTTTCAGCCAATTTCGGATGAGATTCCTGATACCATCATGACTTGGTGCAGAGTCCAGTACCAACCACAGTTGATCCTCGAATCCAGTCTCGGCAGCCTTTACCACGTCTTCCGAATTTCGCTTCATTAAATTATAAAGCCCATCAATGGCAATGTCTCGGAAATCTGGATATTCGGAGCTGAGGTTTTTCTGCAGAAGAGTGACGTAGTCTATGAAGACCATATGTCCAGGTGCGTACAATGCGACATGCTCAAGACATCGAAGACTGCCCCCTTGAACCAAAGTACTGTCCTCCTCTTGGATTTGGCTCACAAGCGTTAGAATAAGTTCTCGAGGCTTCGCCATATCTTGAAGGTCAGGTCCTAGCACATTGACCAGAGAGTCGATACATCGTGCAATCACGACTGTCGTTGACATTTCCAGTTCCAGATTTGAATTCACAGCAGAAGCAACCTCCTGATTATGAGTATACCCAACATAAAGCTGGCCAACAATGCCAAGTGTGCTCGTAACATAGCCAGAGAAATTCAGTCCTGCAGAATCTGCAACACCCGACAGTGCTGCCAGTGCCCAAAAATGTACAGTAGGATGCGGATCGTTGCAAAGCGACATGAGAATACCAAGAATGGTCTTGAGATGAAAGCCAGCTGCCATACTTCCAACTTGAGCATGAATTGATCCGAGAGCCATCGCGCAGCCAGCTCTAGCACAGGGTTCACGATTGCCGACAATAGTATTGATGAGGTACTTGATCTCTCCATTTGTGAATGAATTCCCCGAGCTGTTACAGAGTCGAGCTAGGGCTTCGTATCCAATACTTCGCACGTACTGATCGGGATGGATGACAAATACATGCAGTATTTCTTGCATGAGCTTTTCCACAGCCGGGCTTGTGATATCGCCTGCCGGTGACTGTGTCTCTTTGACAGCAACTTTGAGCGTACTGAAGAGAGCAGTGGCAATATTGACGTTCATCGCCGCTTTGCGACCAGGATCTCGCTGCAAAGAACTAGCAGAGAGGAATGTTGCCACTTGCTCCAGAATACTTTCTTGAATCTTGGGCGGCGTCAGTGGAAACGCGATGGCAAACAACTTGATTGCTATGTTGACGACTTCTGTAGCTGGCGGGTCTGGCATGGCATCCAAATTTCCAAGATCTCCCAGATAGAGAGCAAGTGAGTCGTGTTCTAGCGAGCTACATATGGGAGAGAGCATGACTTTCGAAATGGAACTATCAGAGCCAGTCTCTTGCATCCAGTCTTCCAGGGTATCGCTCTCATGCTGGCCAGTCAAACTTTGAACCTTGAAGCCTGATACGAGGCCGGTGACACCAAAACCACAATTGTCGCCGACATCCCAGACGGTCTCAAAATTGCCGGCAGAACTGGCGATTGACGTACTTAAAGAACTCGGGGTATAATTCTCTGGATCCGCGAAGAATGACACGGCAAGTGTAAGCAGATTGGACTGTAACAAAGCTTCACTTCCTCCTGCAGGACTGAGATTGACCAATTTCGCGTAGCACTGCAGCACTCGTCGTTGGACCATGAGATCTAAATCATGAAGTTGTAAAGACGGGAACAGCCGCTGGCTTATATCTTCTGACATCTTCTTTAGCGGCAGACTTTTAAGAAAAGCTGTCGTATTCTGCAGCATAGCAGCAATGCGCTTCGACACATCCACAGTCAACAGCCTGCTATTAAACTGAAGAAATGCTAAAATAGAGCCCAGAGCACACTCCCGCACGTGCGTGAGGAATGAGGACTCAAGGTAGCTGCGCTGCGAAGTATTGTCCTTCGCTAGAGGTTTAGGGAGGGCGTTCTTCCACAGTAGTAGAAGCTGCGAAAGATGAATCTTGACAAAGTTGGGTCCTAGTGACATGAGACCTCCTATCAGAATCCAAGCGACTTGTATCTGGGTACTGGATATCCGTAATTCGGACTTGCTGGATGATTTTAAAAGTCCCGTGGCGAGTGAAAGTACACGACTGTTGACATCAACAGATCCGTAGAGCGGTTGAAGAGGGGCTGTGCTAATCATCGCAGACAGGCCATTTGCATATCCTACACATCGTCTGGGGGAATTTCTCCCTGTTGTGAGGAGTGTCAATTCTCGGTTTACACTATTCATACATATCGTGAGACACGGCAGAAGTTGCTGTGGACACGCCAAAGTGAAGGTTCGTAAGCAATAAGATGTATAAACCTGAACCGTGTAACTCGGGTGCTGGAGAACTTGCAATAAGCCGTCTCGACAACTATCCGAAAAGGTGTTAGAGGCAGATCCGAGTGTCTTGATCAACGAGGTGAGCGCACTCAGGACCGCAATCAAAGAGTACTTTCCTGGTTCTGGTCGCTCCTTAATAACTTGCGGGTAGTTCTTCAGAATATCGTTGATCAGCGACTTTGCTGCATCTATCTGACCAGGTTGCCCCAGGATAGACTGTCCTATTACGTCCTCTAGAATGATCTGGACGAAGCGCCGGGTGGCAAGGAATCGATATCGGTTGCTAGTGATATTCGGATGGCTCAAAACATCGATAGTCAAGCTATCCACGATTTTCATGTACATCGCCTCAACATTCCGCTCGCTCAAGCTCTTAAAGATGCGGGTGTAGCACACTGCGATGCCTGCCCTAGCCCTATTACTGGTCGAGCTTTTAATGTAGAAAGTCGAAAGCTGCCTTAAGATTTCTGGCAATGTGAGAACCAGAATATGGCTCTTTTTTGGTCCTGGACTTTCCGGTCTCTGAATCTCCTCGTCGTCATCTAGTTTCTTCGTATTCGTCCTCTTAATCTTCTTGATCTTGGGCATTTGACTTTCTAAAGCTGGGTCATCCGAATGACTCTTGACCATAGCCTCAGCTAGACATTCCGCCGCAGCTTGCCGTACCACAGGACTCGACGAATCTATGGTTTTGAAAAGTGTTGACTTCAAATTGTCGAAATCGCTAGAATTGTCGAAATAAGGCGTACATTTCACAAAAAGCTTCAAGCATTGACAAGCCGCAACCTGTACCAGAGCAGACCTGTCAGTCGGTGCATAAGTCCTAGCCTGTTTCCAGACGTCCTTCGCGATATTGTCGTCCATGCTTCCTCCTATCATCTTGGCCACCTTTCCCAGAGCTTTAAAAATAGCAGCCCTCAATCCAGCATTACTCGTGGCTGGCTTCAACAGCTTCAGCAGTGCCGAACATGCGAGAGGGTGCAATCCAATGGCACTGTCCCCAGCGGCAGCAAAAACATCTCCCAGGCAGTATACGGCCGCGTGCTTAGTCCTTAAATCAGCTTCCGTTTTCGCCTTCCCACTGCTAATGATATTGACGAAATCGTTTACAGACTCAAATAGCAGTTTCCTATCTCCCTTTCCCAGAATGTGCCCAAAACATCTTCCCAGATTGTTCCTTATAACTCTCGTAGGGGGCGGGGCGGAAAGATTGAGGATTTGCATGAGCTCTCTCTTAAGGTATAGTTGCTGGGCGGTACAATCGTCTGGCTCCAAGCTTGCGACATGTTTCGTAAGAGTTGAGACGAAAGTTAGGAGGTAGATATCTTGTTGTTCAGAGGGTAGGGCTTGAAGCTTCTTGACGTCGAGTTCGGGGTTCGAGGAAGGCTCACGCGGTGGGGGAGCTTGAGCCTCACTGGCGCCATAGTGGGAACTTGGGCGTGGAGTTGAGGACATTGACACGTCGATGAAGGAGGAAGAGAGAGGTAGACCTGTGAAGTTGGTAAGAGTTAGGATTTGGACATCTACTCGGATTCGAGGCTCTGGATAATAGTCTGCTTCCCCGGACCAGACGAGGCCACTCAACCTTGCGTCTTTGGCTCGACAAATCAGGGGTCAGTTTTTTGACTCCGGCAAAGCTCCGGGGGAACTTTATTTTATTCAAGCTTCACTTACAACTTCGGATTTCACATGTCCCTACAGCACCTCAAACTTACTCCTAATCGCAAAAATCTACTACAATGACTACATCATCCAGGGTTTTCCGCCCAATACTCCGACAAAAAGACTACATCTGTGCCAAATGCCTCTTCTCAAGCACCTCATCCATACATTCCGGTCACAGTAGATGGTCCAAGATCAAGCACGACAAAGGTGCGGTGGACGCAAAGAAGAATGTTCAACGGTCCCAATTCTCCCGCGAAATAGCATTGGCTTCAAAATGTAACTTTTCCCCTCTTGAAACATTTGATGCCATATTAAATACTAATACCAATCATAGTATTCGGTCCAGATGTCACAAATAATTACAGACTAGCAGCCATCATGGCAGCCGCAAAGAAAGGTACTTGAGGGTAGAGTAGAGACCCTTCCTAATACCAGCATTGTCAGAACACTTACACGCCTGTCAGCTGGTCTTCCCAAAGCACTTCTCGAAGGCGCGATTGCGCGAGGGCAAGGCAAATCCACATCTGGCGCAGCACTCGAGGCCATCACATTAGAAGTCATCGTTCCCCCGACCGTAGCGATGATAATCGAGAGCGAGACAGACAATCGCGCGCGGACTCTGATGGATCTACGGCTTATTATTAAGAAACATGGAGGCAGTGTGACGCCAACAGGATATCTGTTCCAGAAAAAAGGGCGTATAGCATTCGAAGCAGACGAAATGAAGACCGCTGACGAGGTGTTGGACGCTGCGATCGAAGCCGGAGCGGAAGATGTTGAGACAGATGATGGAGGTTCTATTGTGATTTGGACGGAGCCGAATATGACGACTGCGGCAGCAGATGCGCTGTTCAAGAGTCATGGGTTGAAGGTCGAAAGTGCGGATATTATTTGGGATGCTAATGAGGATACAAAGGTTCCTCTTAAGCTTGAGGATTCGGATGCGGTGAAGCGATTGAGTGACCTCATAAGTGAGTTGAGGGATAATACTAATGTACAGGGGATCTATGCAAATGTTTCCCAGGGGAATTTATCGGACGAGGTTTGGGAGGAATTGCAGGGGAGTTTGGACGCATAGACTATCTAGACTGGCTGTACAGAGGAGATGTATATTTTGGTAGTATCTTGTACAAGAGTAATAAATGATACCCACGCACCTCTTTTGACAGTCATCCAGCATGGAGTGCTTCCACACAAAGTTCCTAACGCCCTCAATGCAAATGCCTCCGTCATGCTTGTGTCCTGATAATGGAGCAAAATCACACTTGTCACAAGCAAAACTTCCAATCTTCCAACTCCACCCCTCCCAACTTTGATGTCCATCTTCGCCAGACATTCCAGCCTCTTCCCTCCCAGTTCCTTCGCTTAACCTAGCCAGCTCAAGTCAGATCGATCAGATCCCCCTTTTACTGCCCATCTCCACTTCCTTTATTCTGCGCACCACCAGCGCTTTCCTGCTCCAACCTTTTACTCCTCAAATACATCCTCCTCTGTCTCAACCTCTCCAGCTCGCTATGGATCTCATCCTTATCAAATGGAATACGATTCGTCTGCTCGGGCTTAGGCCAGAAATCCGGGACCGCGAAGCGCTTGTCGAGATTCGTGCCGTAGTAGTACATTATTCCAATGGGGAACATGATGTACATGCCGAACTACAAGAACTCCAAAATCAGAAATTTGTTTGTGTGACGGACAGTTACTGTAATAATGATGTTGACATTCGAGTTTTGTGAAATGGAAAGGAATGGAAGAGGCTCTTTACCTTGAAGACTTCTAGATTGGGACCGCCCATCTTGTGTGATTTGGATAGATGTGATAGAGGTCGCAAATATTTGTTTTGCACGAGTTGTGGTTCTCTGAAGTGCTGGGTCTAAAGATTCAATGAGTCGATGACGGGGTGGATCCCTTGTTCGGGTTCGATATTGAAATTTGATGCCTCATGACACAAGGCTGCAGCCCCAGAACCCCTGTAAAACCTTAATTCTTAGACCGAGGCTCAATCGGCTCAAACCCGAGCTTCCTACCCCACAATCTACTCCGTACAGATCCTACTGCCTTGCTCTTGTCCTGCTCACCCTTGCTTGATTTGACTCAAGTTTCTGTTCTGCTTATACATTTTTGCATCAAAATGTCCTCCTCGATATCCCTCGAAATCAAAGGCAAGATAGCCGTGATTTCTATCGACAAGCAGCTTAAGCTCAATGCTTTGACACAAGATGAATATTATCAGATTGCGAAATATATGAGAGAGGTTGCTAAGAATGATGATGTTACCGTCACAGTTTTGACTGCTAAAGGTATGTTTATTTGATGGCATATGCTGTTGATTAAGTATTAACTGTTCAACAGGACGGTACTTCTCAGCGTAAGCTACCCAATCAAGCTTGAAAGCAAAACTCAAGTACAGAATTTGAAAGTCTCTACTAACATACACTCAGAGGTGCAGACGTAAGCATCTCCAGAGCCCTCCCAGAAGGAACAGACATCGGCAAACACTGGCTTCAAAGCTTCGTTGCGAACAACTTGAACATAACCAATGCATTCTATACGCACCCTAAGATCCTTGTCACCGCTTTGAACGGCCCAGCCGTAGGACTCTCAGCAGCCTTGATCGCTTTCTCCGACTTCATCTATTGCGTGCCTTCCACATTTCTGTTAACACCTTTCTCTTCACTGGGTCTCGTAGCCGAAGGCGGCGCCTCACGAGCTTTCGTCCAACGTCTTGGGATTAGCAAGGCAAACGAGGCGCTTATTATGAGTAAACGCATAACTTCGGAAGAACTCCTGCAGGTCGGGTTTGTGAATAAGATTTTTGATTGTGGAAAAGGCGAAGATGAGAAGTTTAGACAGTTGGTGTTTGCAGAGATTGAGGACAGACTTGGTGATCATTTGATCGGATCGAGTTTGACAAAGATTAAGGCGTTGATTAGAAAGCCTGAGATTGAGGCCATGGACGCGCAGGGTGTAGCGGAGGTTTTTGCTGGTTTGGATAGGTTCACAGCTGGAATACCGCAGGCGGAGTTTCAAAAAATTGCGAATGGGCAGAAGAGACATAAGCTGTAAAGGTTTAGAAGTGAGTCGTGTAAAATGATTGAATGTTCGCACCTTTGGTACAACCCATCCAAGAGAAACGCTTCAGACGTGTCAACACCACCCAAAGAGCCAAACGGTATTGTATCCCATATCATAACGCCGTAAGCCATCATGCGCCTGCAATGCTCATCCTTCCCACCTTATTTCTTTTTCATTGCCAGGAACCCTATTCACTTCTCCTCATCCTTGATCGGCTTCTCAGCAGCAGCCTTCAGCTTCTCGTCCTGCTTCTTCCAATGACCTCCCTCCTCGTACTTTTTACTGATGCCCAACGCACTTCTGAATCGATTGTCCTGCTTAATCTTCGCCTCAGCAAGCTCGTGCACCTGATGCATCTTGAGACCTTTTTTTGCTGGCCCGCCACCCCTCTCGCTCTCCTTCAATAGTTTCTTCCTTAAAGCATCGGTCTGGTCCTCAATTTCATTCTCATCGACACTGCAAGCACACGCCAGTCAGCTTCCATTCTCTCCAATACATAAAAATACGAATCAGGCTTATAATTCCTACTGAAGGGAGGACAACGTACCCCTCATCCTCCAACAAGTCCCTTAGCTCAAACACCTTGACCTCAATCTCGCGCTTCCGATCATGCTCTAAGATATCTCTGTCAGGTTGCCGTTGGCGGTGCTTTAAGCTATCGAGGTCTGTCGAATATGGCTTTCCTTGATCGCGGGGCTTGAGATGCGCGAGGTTGCGCTGGACGTAGCCGGATGTACCGCTTCCTCTTGGAGTGGAGAGACCGACGTTCGAAGACATGGCTGTATTATTTTCCTTGGGATTGGAATTTGAGAGATCTGTGAAGAAATGTTGTTTTGAGAATTACCATGATGTTTGATGCTTCGGGATAGGCGACGTAAAGGTTGAAGGCGGTGTATAATCGTACCCTTGCTAGTGCGGCAGAATGATAATTTATGCGGGCATGGAGTTGCCCCTCCATCAATGTGACTCAGTACAAGTACTAATTCGTAGATTATGTTCTTCTTCGGAGGTGTAATCATATTCTTCTCGTCTTTTTCGGCTTGCTCGATCTACCACGAAACTCATAAACCAAAAAATCTCCATTTGAATGCAAAATGCCATCTATAGAGCCAGCAGACGGTCCTGTACCAGAGCCAGAACCCCTCACCAAGCTCCCGTTTGAACCAGTTACAAAGTCACATATTATGCACTGTTCTTACGATTTCTGGCATCCTAAGTATAAAATCTACTCCACTGATACTTTTCCCCTACTGACATGTACAGATACCGTACTTCAGCAATCAAATCCCGTATCATCCCCCTCTCTCGAGCTTTCCTCTCCTACCTCCGCGAAGACGGCATCGTCCTTCCCAACGAGATACCTACCTTTCCTCCTCCTTCCACATACACCGACAACAGCACGAGCGATGGTTGGGATGCCGATCCTACCCCAGATCCTTCCCTAGCCTTCACCGACATTCACCAACAGATATTTTCCACAATTGCAGAACTCGGCGGTCTCGTAGCACCCAAGCTCAACTGGTCCGCACCTAAAGACGCAACATGGATCAGCATGAAGAAGAACAGCATGGAATGCGCCACACCAAATGATATTTATCTGCTTCTCAAATCCTCCGATTTCATAACTCACGATCTTGAACACGCTTTTGACGAGTGCGTGGACTCGCCCACCTCAAATCAAGAACTCAAACGAGATAACATACCTTATGTCCTCGTCCTTCGCAAGTGGTTCAAAGTAAATCCATCCTGCGAATTCCGATGTTTCGTAAAGAAGCGGCGCATAATTGGGATCTGCCAGCGGGACCTCAACCATTTCGAATTTTTGTTCCCTCTACGCGAACGGTTACGCGATACAATCTTACAATATTTTGAGAAGACACTGAAAGATACTTTTCCAGACGATGATTTTGTTATTGATGTATATCTACCGGATCCATATGATAAAGTCCGTCTCGTGGATATCAATCCTTGGGCACCGCGCACGGATCCGTTATTATTCTCCTGGCTCGAACTTCTGACTATGCCCCTACCAAAACCACTTCTCGGAATTCCTGACTCGGCGAATAATCCACCTCTGCCACAAGCTAGCAGTGATGAAGATAGCTCTCAAGTAGAGGAAGAAATTGAAGAGCTTGCGTGGAAACCGGAGATGAGACTAGTGAGGAAGGATGATCCAGAAGCGTATAGTTTCGCAAGTCCGCAGTACAGTGCGCATAAACTGCCGAGAGATGTTGTGGATGCTAGTCTGGGTGGAGAGAGTGGTATGCGCGAATTCGCGCAGAATTGGAAGGGTATGTTGGATGGTGGTATGAAGATGCAGAGGCCGGGGGAGAGTGATAGTGAAGATGATGAAGCGGATGTGGTGAGAGGTGTGCAGGAGTATAAAATAGAGGAATAGTAAGGAAGAATGAATAGACCTGTTGGCGTAGAGTACATTCATACAGAAACTGAAGCTTTTTCGTGTAAGTTGTGTGCTTTGCCGAACTCGGACATCGGTATCTTCGACGCCTTTTCGGAAATCATTGTTTTGATAAGCTCGCTTACAGAAGCGAGAGCGAGCCCCTATTTACATTATTCATCAGCTATGACACCTTGCATGGCAGAAGACATGGGCAATGCTTAGTTTTTCCCCCAAAATTGATATAATTTGATGTGTGGCTCATATCATTCCAAGTATCAGTATGGTAAGGAACGCTTGTGCAGCCATGAAGTCTTCTGTCTCACGCCTCGCAATTAAAGCAAAACAGCAAACTGCTGTCCTCAAGCCTTAGCAGTCTTCATGAACCATCAGTCACGGTAAAATGACGCCCTTACAATTACAGATTCATCACGCGGCCCTGAATTGAGCCAAAACTGTTGCAGAATAGTGGTCTTTATCGCAGTACAATCCAATGGAAGCTTGGAAAAGGGCAGTGATGGACTGAGGGCCGCTCGGCTCGCTTACCGGGATTTTTCAAAACAGGTGAAGAAATTCAGGCACACAAGAAAGAATTGAAAAACGCGAGGAGCCGGCTAGTGCAGAAATAACGCACGTGGTTAATCACAAGCATGCAAAGTAGCAGAGATCAAAAATAAATATGGTAAAGCCACAGACTACATGCGATCAGGCGGTAGAACCGACCAAGAAGCAAGTAATCTGTTGAAACTTTTTAGCTTGTTATCATTCTGAAGAGTCTTAAATGACGTAGGGCATGGGTGCTGATATGCTAAATACGTTCATGTAGTTACGAGTTGCTCTCAAACAATTAGTATATATGTTTGCTGAAGCTGAAGTTGAAAGTCCCCAGGCAATTATCATGAAAGGGATCCACACTATCATATCTGGGGATTACCAGCCCTTTGATTCTTAGAGAACTGTGCCCTGAGTATGATCTAGCTAGTATAAGATAAACTTAGTTGTTTTTCCTGGTAGGAAAGGCGAATATTGCATTTTTTGGCTCACACAAAGTTGTTGTATACTTTTTCACACCGAGGAAGATATCTCATATAGTGAGAAGAATATCTATGGAGTCATGCGGCCAAATATAAGGATCAGATGGTAGCTACTACCTGGCAGCAAATTCTACGAACGAAGTCATCGCCGTAACATACGTGTTGAGTACTGCTACAGCCATGATACCTCAATGTCGAACAATCGCCGAAACGTCAACCCAATATCCAGTATCCAACCTCATTCTGTCTAAGAGAACTGCGCATTGCCCCATCCCATCGACTTCTTCTCCATCTCATAAACGGCTACAAACTTTGGCCACCTACCACTCTTATCGAGTTTGATGGTAGGGAACTCCAATTCCTTCGCCAGACCCTTGCCCTTGCTCTTAACAGGGCCCGAATTCTGAACGCCTCTCTCAATATCAATCTCGCGGACGCTCTGAATATCTGAGAAGATGCCCGTGATCCCGGTTCGACTTCGGCTGGGAGTGAGAAGAATGGTAGACCAGCGGCGGCGTACTGAGATGCTGTGATTGGGGATGAGGGGGCACAGGTACCTGTTACTCGGCAGAAGTTGGTAGCGTTGAGTAGTTGGATGTCTGAGACTGCATGAGTACATTTGCTTGTTTACAGACCAATAGGCCTCAGCAGTGAGGAATAGTCAGATGAAGAAGGAGCGAAGGGTGGTAAGAAAGAGCTTACTGAAAATAGCGGTGCTGTCACCTTCCCATGCGATGGCTGCGTGTGGGTCGCGCAGAATTGATTGCTTGATCAGATCACCTGCTCCCACTGACATTTCGGCATCTGCAGGATTGGATCCACTGAGGAGGCCTCTGCCTTGAATGTTCAGGACGAGTTTTACGGTTGATTTCTGGGCATGATTAGCTAGGTGGACGTAATGAGGATGTGGGCCCTGCTTTCAGACAGACGTGACATCTTACATCTGGAATTCCATAATGCGAAAGCAGATGGTCTAGTCAAATCAGATTAGTGAGCCTTAAGATTGATTATGGAAGCACTCACTCTTCTCAAGGCGTCGACTGTTGTAAAGAAGTCTCATCTGATCAACAGGAACATTGTTCTCCTTGGAGATCTCGCTCATGAACTCGTAAACCGAAGCATTGGAATGCACCATTACAAGCGGCGGGCCCTTACTCAACTGGTTGACGTAGATGAACTGGGTAGGACCACGCTTGATAGGAGTTATCATGATCTGAATACCACCTACCTTTTCGGTGCTAGCAACTTGGGCTTCGACTGAGTATCCGGATCCAACAGGGACGGAAACGAAATGCGTGACTGCTCCATTTTGCTTGGCAATTCCATCCAGCCATTTTTAAACGGTGCGCTTGGGGTCAATGACGGCGTAATCTGGATGCTGTTCTTTTCGTGCATCAACCGGCTTCGTCACAGGGCTGCAGCGAACGTTTCCATGATGGCTCACCACTAATAGCATTGATTCCACCTAAGAGACCTTGATGGCGAATGGTCCGGTAGAATGGAAGCTGATCCACAGAGCCTCGTTCTCTGCGGGACTCGAGTAAGTGGACTACCCAAACTGTTGAGGGCAGTAGGGTCAACGATGAACGACTTACGGTGAACAGGCATGAAGCAGCCACCCTTGAGCATCATAGCCTCTGGAAGGGTTGCCTTCTAGTGAGCAATATTGTACAGAGGGAAATTGCCTACGTCTAGGAGCAGCTCGTAAATAGTACCATCCTCCGGCTATCACAACTGATTAGCGCCTAGGGGTGGGCTGGTCAATGGCGAACTCACAACTCTGATGGTCGCTTGAATTTGATCTTCAGAGCCTCCTCGTCGTTGCCCTGGTGAACGAGGAGGCATTTATGTGCGTTCAGCTCAGGGAGTGGTCTGCCAAGGTTGACCCAAAGCTGGTTTATGGTAGCCATGGTGAGATGTTGGTTGGTCGTCGAGAATCCGGATTTCTGGAAGAGTCATGGAATTAGCATGAAGAAAGTGACAGAGAGACACCTTTACATCGAGCAGACTTAAGTTGGAGTGAACTCTAGATGTAAAGAGCTCATGCGGCAGCCTTCTGAAGCTAGAGGAGATAGAGGCGTACGTACGAACGGAAAGCTGACCACAGTAGATCGAAGGAGTTTGTAGGATAGTTGTGCAGACAGAGCTCCTTCTTTGTGTTGTTGAAAGAAACAGAAAGGGCTGTGAGCGGAGGGACAAGAGGGCCTTCGTACTTGATAGGCGTTTGTGCGTGGGGCGCCTTGGCCTACTTATCAAGAGATATACTATTCAATAGACACTCCAGGCATCACAGATAATCTGGTTTCACCATTTCGAAATTTACATGCTCGTTCTCGAATATAAATAAGACTTAAGATGCTTACTGATATGCAAGTACAGTCATCAGACTCATCACAAAATTGTATCTTATTCAACCTTGATCACCACCTTACCAAAATGCCCACCAGCAAAAAGATACTTCAAAGCATCCTTTGCCTCTCCAAATTCGAACACCTTATCCACTACAGGCTTAATCTTCTTCTCTTCATAAAACTTCACCATCTCCTCAAATCTCTCCCTTGGTCCATTCAGTATTCCCTTCAGCGTAACGTTCCTCTTCAGTGCAAGAACATTGATAGTCCTCCGATCTCCAGCAACGTCCTCTTTCCCGGAAAGATATCCGATGCAGTTGATCAGACCTCCGAATGTTATACATTCAAATGATTTTCGTAGCGTTTGTGCTCCGCCGGTTTCGAATATGATGTCAACTCCTACGTCGTCCGTCATCTTAAGAACTTCTTGTTCCCAGTCTGGGTTGGTTTTGTAATTAATTGTCTTATCTGCTCCTAGCTTTTTTGCCATGCCGAGCTTGGCATCTGAGGAGGACGTGATTATAACTGTCAACAAGTATTAGCCTAAACCAAATTCATTTATAACAAATAATAGTATCGCACCTTCAGAGCCACTGGCTTTGGCAATTTGCAAGCCACTGACAGCTACACCTCCAGTTCCTTGTATTAAGACCTTCTCTCCCTTCCCAGCTGCCTGTCCCAAATTTCTCATGCCATTGATAGCCATCCAAGCCGTCATAGCT
Source organism: Rhynchosporium graminicola (assembly GCA_900074885.1). NCBI lineage: Eukaryota > Fungi > Ascomycota > Leotiomycetes > Helotiales > Ploettnerulaceae > Rhynchosporium > Rhynchosporium graminicola. Next base: position 366,069 of record FJUW01000035.1, read on the forward strand.
GCAATCGGAAGTGTAGCCGCTTCCTCATCACTCAAATACTCAGGCTTCCTTACCAAGCCCTCCGAATTGAACACCCTATACTGAGCTAAAACTCCTTGCTGTGGCAGCCCCAGTCCGCTTGCCATATCCTTTTCCTTGATCTGGCCTTTGGTATGCGTCTGATTAAAAGTACTGAGGACTTTGTCTCCTTCTTTCCACTTCGGCGAATTGGACTTAACGATTATACCGCACATATCGGAACAAGGGACGATTTTGGGGGAGTTTCCGATTGTTTTATGGTGGTTGTAGTCGCCCATTACTACTTCGGTGTCACGATAGTTCAGGGCCACGGCGGATATCTTGACGAGAACTTCATAGGGACCTGGGACGGGCATCGGGGACGTGGTTGAGGAGAGGTTCTCTAGGCCATCTTGTAGGGAGACCCATTGCTTGATTTCGGTCGGGAGAGACATGATAGAGAGCTATGAAGTGGTAACAAATGGGAGGCAAACTTGAACTGAGTAGAAAGGAAAAGTTGGTACTTAGGAAAGTTGAAGAGGTATTTGTAAATACACGAACTAGCTACAAATAAAAATTTGTAGGAGCGTATTACAAAGAAACAGAAACGTTACTCCACTATGATTACTTCAGAGATCTCGGACTTGAGATGTTGTGGAACTGTGGAGATCGGGAGTTCCACTATCCGCGATTCAAGAGCTCTGACTGCTGACTCATGCATGACTAATGAGAATGTTGATTCTCGCTTCTACGGCCCGTAAAAAACCAACAAGGGCTCGCTTCTACGATTTAAACAATACTCAATATCTCATCTTCTCAGTGTCGGTGCGAAGTAGGCGATATGTATACACGCATAAGTTTGAAGAGACTAATTAGTCATAAGAAAAGCCTTGGATAAGTCATCGAGAGCAGAAGGAAGTAAGGTACTACCACCCATTGATTTTGAAGTTGATTACATTGGCGCAGATCAAGCCCAGCAAAGACACTCTAAGTTTATTTCAGGACGAATCAACTACTGGCATAGGCAGACATCCCGACTCCGGATTTTTGTGACCCGAAGTTACTCGATTTGGGTGTTTCTCCATGAGTAGACTTTTCTGGCTTTGTAGACATAGGTGAGAAGACTTCGCAAACCACGTGGAGGATATCACGCCAACATTGCAGCCAAAGGATTGGTTATGAGTACCTCGAGCACATATGTGAGTGAGCGATATAGACATGTTTGTAGCATGGTAACATGGGCATTATAGCTGTTACTTCCATTTCCTATTCCACCACCCAGCCCCGGCCAACAATCTTCTTCTGCGTAACCTTTCTTGCTGGCAACGGCCATCCAACACCACCCGTCCCTTCTGCTCGCAGATACGGGATGACCCAACATTCCCTCACATTCGCATCCCCATCTCCCATCTTCGGCATGACCTCCTTGATCGGCTTCCCATAACTTATCAATGGGGTCCCTTTCGCTAACGCCGCAATTTGTCCCCCGGTGATATCCGTCAGAGCGTGCATTCTCGTCTTCGGAATTTTCTCCGGCGTTGCAGCTGTAGGCGCGGCTCGCTGGAGATAGGAATAGACGATGTATTCTGGACATTCTTGCGGACTGATATGTGACAGTGGTGAGGCGGGATGGATGTAAACAGCCTTCTCTTCATCGTCGCGTTTGATATGTGAAGGGAAGAGCGTCACGTAAGGGACGTCTATAGCGCGTGTTGGTTTCCGCCTTGATTCTGGAGGATTGGGTGCTAGGTCTGCACGCATGGCTATGTGGTCCATAAACCCTGCAGCGATCATCTGTTTCAGCGCTTTGACTTGCTTAGCAGATGGCGGATCAAGTTTATCCTCAAACTTCAAACCTGCAAAAGCAGTAATATTCGTGCGAAGAAGATCGGTAATCTGTCTCCTTAACTGCAAAATCTCTTTCAAGACTTTATATCGCACAAAATGTTCTTTACACCAGCTCTCCGTGGGTTCGTGAGCGAATTCTCCTACTACTTGAAGCAGTTTTATTGCGTCTGATTTGTCGTCTAGGAAACAGAAATCTTTTTGCACTTTGTTGAATTTCCGGCGGATACCCAGACGCACGTCTTCTTCTTGCCGATCAGCGCTGGTAAAATAAGCGTCTGGGTCTCGGACTGGGGCGGTCGGTACAACTTGGTTTTCGGGGATGAAGAAATCGGGTGCAGAGAGACCTGCTACGAGCGCGATGGTGTAAGGGAGACATTCGTGCAGATGGCCGACGAGGAGGATGCGGGCGAAGCGAGGCGAGAGGGGGAATATTGACATTGTTGACCCGGTTTGGGTGATTTGCCCGCTTGGTGATAGAGCTGATAGATATGTAAGTAGCTTCTCTGAGCTTGCAAGGCTTTGTCGATCTGGTGGCGTAGGAAAAGGAAAGTTGACTACATGCTGAAGGTTCATCGCTTTCAGCTGAAGTACTACACCCTCGATTGGCATCCGCAGAATCTCGGGTTCGGCGAATTCTGTGAAATCTCGCTCGTAGACAGCAGATGAGTACAATCGATAGCAATGACCGGGTCCAGTACGTCCAGCACGACCAGCACGTTGATTAGCGCTAGCTTTGCTGATCCATCCTACTTCGAAGCTCTGGACCCCCGTCGTTCTGTCATATTTTCGCTCTTTCGATCTTCCACAGTCGAACACGTATCGAATACCCGGGATTGTCAAACTTGTTTCTGCAACGTTCGTGGCTAAGATTATGAGCCGTGAGTTATCTGGTGGTGGTTCGAACACTCGAAGTTGTTCTCTTGTTGGGAGAAGTGAGTAAAGTGGTAATATGTGCATTTTTTTGGGACCAGTGTCTGCTTCTTCGTCTTCGATCTTGAAGTCCTCATCATCGAGAGTGATGTCAACCTCTTCATCTTCGTCGTAATTGTCGTTGTTATCTTCCATCGTATCTCCAAAGTCAACGTCTTCTGCTTCCATCGGAGCGTCTCTTCCAGATATCCTCACCCGGGGCCCTGAAGCAGTGTGCCCGATTTGGAAAGCCTCCTTAAGGCGCTTGCTCAATTGAATGATCTCGTTTTGGCCTGTAAGGAAGACGAGGAAGCCTCCTGGAGGTAGCTTCTTATGGCCTTTACTGATCTTGAGAAATGCATCTTCGACATAGTCATGATGTGTTTTCCTTGCGAAATGGTTCACAACAGGGTATTGTCTCCCTTCAGCCTGCAAGACAGGGGGCGGCTTTGCAAAAAGAGTAGCATTTTCAGTGAAGTCGGTAATTCTCAAAGTAGCCGACATGATAATGAGCTTCAATGGCTTGATCGAGGGATCTTCTATTGCCATCTCCTCTCGTAACTTGACAACTCGACTTAGCATTCCAACTAAGATATCCGTGTTCACACTCCTCTCGTGGGCTTCATCGATGATAATGGCGGAATACTTTCGCAGGGCGATGTCTTGAGCCACTTCACGAAGTAGAACACCGTCTGTCATGAATTTAATGGCGGTTTCTGGGCTTACTGTGCCTTCAAATCGAATCTGGTAGGCAACTCGACTTCTATGATCACCTAACTCATCGCCGACACGCTTTGCCATACTTACAGCGGCCACTCGGCGAGGTTGAGTGACGCCAATCATTCCTGGATTTGGCGAGTCTTCTGTACCATAGCCTGCTTCGTACAAGAATTGAGGAACCTGGGTGGTCTTTCCTGAACCAGTAGCTCCGTACACGACGACCAGATTGTTATTATGAATTGACTCCATGATCTTCTGTTCTTCGGCAACGACTGGAAGTTTCAATCGTACGTCTTGAATCTCTGGCGTCCTCGTAACGTTAACACTGTACGATTTCCTAGTAGTGTTGGAAGTTTTTTGCAGTTCTAAAGGTAATGGATCTTGCTCTGGGGCTCTGGGCTTGAAACCAGCAATCTTCGGGGTTTCAGTCGCGAGTGGTATGTTGGATGTCGGTTGATAGCCAATAGCTTCATTCAACTGCTGATTTGCCCAGGCTTTGAAGGCAGAAGACCTTGCAGGTTTTTGGGGTCCTTCCTCGTCATCTTCAGAGGAGGACTCTGAGTCCTCTTCCTCACTGCCAGATTTCGACGCCGAGTTCGAGGACGATTGCTCTTCATCTTCTTCATCATCCGAGGCATCTGATATGTCCTCGTATCCTTGTATTGAAGCATCACTTTCTGTGTTACTATCCATCTCGGAAGCAGAACTGAATCCCTCCCAATCTGGCTCCTCGGGAGCTTCGTGTTTGAAAGACAATTTGGAGTTGACCCCTCCTCTCCGTTTCCGCTTCTTCAAAACCGGCTTCCCTTCTTCGTCTACCTCAAGAGGTCTCTTCAGACCTGCACCAAGGGTGACGCCTACGGGCTTCTTTACTTTTATTGGCACTGTAAGAGGCGTCTTGAACAGTCCTCTGGACGTCTCATGTTCTTCCTCCTCGGACGACCTCTCCTCTGCAAACTCCTTGGGCGTCCTCTTCTCAAAGAGAAGCTCGTCATTATCTCCATCAACATCAATACCAGCCTTATGCTCATGCAAAGCCCTCTCAAGCCTCTGTCTCTTAGTCTCCCGACCTTGGCCTAGTCTGGCACTGCTTTGATAAAGACTTGTATCCGACTGCGCTTTTGCCAATCGTGCAATGATTTCTCGATTCTCGTCTTTCCTCAATTTCGTCTCCAGGTACTTCTCTAGTCTTTTCGCTTTCTTGCCGCTGATTTTGGGTCCTTGCGCCTCGATCTCCTCTCTCATGCGACGCTTCTTTTCTTCATGATCGGTTTTGGCAGGTGGTAAGATCTCTACGGCATTGGAGTCGACGGTGGCATTGTGAAACTTGCCTTCTTTTGCTCGCCTTTCACGCTCCTTAACTTTGTGCTTCCGCTGTCGAGGGACGAATTTTGGCATATTTGGACTGATTTAGATCATTTCCAATACATTGCTTGCCATGATTTTTTCTGTAAGTATTTTGGATACTGCCGCTTCCATACACAGCCCAAAGGCGGTGTATGGAAACGAGGCTGCAGCCTCGTTCATTCCAAGACATTTGCGACGACAAGCAGTCAGTCTCCCCTGATTACCATTCAACATATCTGCAAAATGTCTGTCCCAAACATCTCTGGGGGACTGGAGAACCTAGGAATTGGCGGTGGGGCTGAACCATCTCCATTTCCCGCCGCAACAAAGCACGCCGCTGGTCTTGTCAATGGGCAAGAAACCGATGTATCTTCTATTTACTTCTCGGACAAGATAATGATCACTGTGTCTCAAGAAGGCCGTCTGTCGCAATGGGTAAGTGCTGTTAAGACTATTATTGGTAAATTTCTGACTCGCCAATGTTCAGATTCAAGTACCTCTGTCTTCGGCTTCTCCCACGTCCTTTGATACAGCGTTGCCAACAGATGGCGAGAACACACTTCCCCTTAGTCATCTGACGCCCAGAACACTACTTGGTGCGGGTGGTGACCAACGAGAGACCGTTGGACATTTATACGCCAGCCAAATTGCTAGTCTGATAGCTACAAGAGATCCGGAGGATACTCGGACCGTAGTAGTCGGATTTGGACTGCCCCAGATAGACATGGATAGGGAGGCTTTCTTCGATATGATGGAACTAATTCAGAAGGTTATATGAGTCGATCTCCGCTGAGGATGGAAAGTGGTTTTCCGGAACATTGTAAGACCCAACGAAGGCGGCAAACTTTTCTGGAAAGTAGTTCTGGAGTGAGAATTATGCGATGCTACGATTATGTCTTCTGAGACTTATTGAATGGCTAGGAGGTATGAGAATACGATATCCTGGATACAGGTCTCGACACTTCCTCTTTGATGCTGAGCAATCATTAAGTTATGCCGCTACAATCACAGCACTTGGAGCTTGTGCCAAAAGGGCGTGATTTTTTTTGAATGCGTTTTCTTCAGCCTTGAATCTCAGCTGACACCCTAAAATACAGTCAGTAATTGTAGAGCAACTCAAGTTCTAGTAGGCTTACAGTCTCCGCACGACATAGGCTCGTACTTAGGTGGATTATCTTCAGATGTGCATGAAGGCACCACACCCTCAACACAGTTGAAATTGAGTCCTGTTAAACTGTCAGCGCTTGTCGTTCACTAGCCCATCTGACGGCATTACCGAAGAAGAACGGCATGGAGACTCGCTCGGCTGTCGATCGATTGTAGACTCTGTGTACAGTACTCTTATACATATCATTGCACAATCTCATCATAAAGTCACCGATATTTACCACGATCGTACCCTCAACAGCTGTCGCCTTGATCCATTGCCCTTCGCGGTTTAGAACTTGCAGACCGCCAGTCATGTCTTGCCACAGGAGTGTGAAGAGCTGAAGATCAGTGTGACTCCCAAGACCAATAGAGTTGTTCTCCATTTCTTCTTGCGTGGCGGCTGGATAGTAGTTGAACACTCCATCCGCTCCAGGATATGTCGTACGACTATCAAAGTAGTCTTCTTCGAGGTCCAGACTCAACGCAAACACCCTAACCAGTTTCCTTGCCAGTGTCAAGCAGGATGACCAGTACTGCAACACTTCCTTCTTGAATCCAGGTAGGTGCGCAGTTTCCTCCCACACAAATTCTTCTCCCCTGATCCAAGGCTTGACTTCTTCTGGAATGGCATTTAAATCTTTTGTATCAGGGTCATACTGCGGAGCATATCTCCAGCCCAACTAATGCAGTAGTCAGCGAATCGTTCTTGGCTCCACACTCTACCCGAATCTACCGTTTCTCTCATATCTACACTCTCCCCTGGACTGATATTGGTTCTTTTGGAACCAATATAGCCATTGAAGTATTTTGACTTGTCTTTGCTGACTTTCATTTTCTGGTCTGGTGATTGTCTGAAGAAGCTGCTTCAATTAGCAGGATCTAAGCCCGGTATCGCACAGTCGACTCACGTCATACATTGGTTTTTAGCATCTGCTATCGTACTTTCATCAATTCCATGGTTCTTGATGTAGAAGAATCCGGTGTTGACGGCTGCGGCTCGAATCTGTTTCGATAGCTCCTTCCGGTCTTCATATATAGGCGAGGACAGTGGAGCCAGGTCGATAATTGGGATCTCCTCTTGTGTGCATTTTCGTGGTGGCGTATTAAGAACATCTCGGAAGACAGGTCCGTAAGCTGTCCGCAGCTCTAACTTCGTTGAAGTCGAAGATGTCATGGTGGTTGTGTATGATATGTTTGGTGATTGCAAGGCGATGTCTTGGCAGGAAACAGGCAAGGCGGTACACTCACGGTACTTGAAACTAAAAATATCCTTCTCAAGGGAATAGTACTTCTCAAGGGAATAGTATTTATTCACTGTTCAGCAAGTTCCCCTCGCTTCACAAAAATCACAGTTACACACACACTGGTGCCTCAGAGACCGCTGCTTACGAAAGTGACTACGTTCCCGCTGGTGCCCGCAGATCAGGATCGCATTTCCAAAACAGTCTTAGCTTGAGTTGCTGGTATTTTGATTGCCCAGCTTACTTACGAAGGGTCGGTAGGTAACGTTCGTGGTTCCGAGTCGCTCCTTCGTCCATCCCACTCTGACATTAAAGAAGTCGCCACTTGATCGACATCCCATTGTTGGGGCTCTTACAGTGTAGGATCCTCATTAGTGGAGTAACATCTTAAATTCCATCCACCGTCAATATCATACTGTTCCGCCATATTGAAAGAGAATACCCTAGGGCCGAGAGGTGTCTAACCAAGGTTGACATGGAAAATAGACTGTTCTGCAAATTCAGACTTCCAATCGCAATGCTTGTCAAAACATGTTCATCATGAGCGCTGGTCAGAGCGAGTTGTACGGGATCAAATGGGATTCATGACATGATTAAACACAATCTCAATGAGCTCCACTCTTCGACAAAGAATATCTCTCGGCACAGTCGTACTTACGGCGTATCCTCGGATTCATGATAATCACCCCTTGCTACATCCAGCAGATATGTATAATACTCCGGAAGACCCTTTCTGTGTTAAGTGAATTATTTTGCCTTCGTATTTGTACTCTTTGCTTTTTCTGGGTTCAATATTCCTCGCTTGATCCGACAAAATGGCAGGTAGTCTCGTCAGACGCTTCAAGGAGGGCATTCCTACACCTCATCTAGTAGCAGCGGGTGCTGAAAATGTACGACCTGAGGATAGGATGCTAGATAACGACGACATCCGGCCTTTGAATTTGCCCGAAAGAACGTGGAATTTGTGGACTTATCTCACATTTTGGTTTTCTGCCGGTAAGTCAGCACGATGTTGATCTAGGAACCTTACTGACAGATCTATTAGTTGCAACTATTTCAAATTGGTATGCCGCTGCAAGTGCTCAAGCTTTAGGACTCAGCATTTGGGAGTCTGTTGGATGTGCTTCCGGTGGACAGTTCCTGATTGCGATTGTCATCGTGCTGACCGGGCGTTGCCGGTGCTAAGTACCATATGTAAGTCGAGATATACAGGATCGTCCAGCATAAGTTAATTGGAACACCTAGTGGTTTCTCAGTCATCAACAGAGCTTCATTCGGTGTCTTCGGTGCTGCGGTGGCCGACCTTCAATCGTGCCGTCATGGCCATTGTATGGAACGGAGTGAACGCAGTTCAAGAAGGTCAATGCATCTATGTCATGCTTCACTCTCTTACGCCTCGTATTTCCAGGATCCCCAATGTTATGGGCCATGGATCAGCTCTTAATTCGGGTGTAATTATTGCCTTCGGATTATTCTGGGTCATCAATTGTTGCTTTTTGATCGTTCCAGTGCCAAAGGTATATTTGTCCCTACTGTGACAGAGAACCAATTCTGACAGCTCGTAGATGAAAGGATTCGTCTACACCAAAATGATTGTCTTCATCATCTCAGCCATTGCAATGCTAGCATGGACATTGACGAAAGCAGGCGGCAAAGGCGAGGTAGCCAAACAACCCGTCACCGCTACAGGCAGTGAACGCTCCTGGCTCATTGTTCGCTTCTTACTATTGGGAGCAGCGAATTGTGCAACCTTCGCATCTAACGCTGCGGATTTTCAACGCTACGCCACGAAGCCAAACGATTTCATCCTGGGGAATTTGTTCGGCTTCCCGCTTTCAAATCTGATCGTCGGAATCGTCGGTAACCTTGTAGGCGCCAGCAGTCAAGTCATCTTCGGCGAAGTCATCTGGAATCCATTAAACCACCTCGACAGACTCCAAAGAAGTGAATACACATCCGCCAATCGAGCTGGCTGTTTATTTATTGCAGCCTGCTTCGCGTACTCAGCGGTCTTCTCCTCGATTTTCGAAAACTCTCTTCCGGCAGGAAATGATATTGTCGCTCTCTTCCCACGATACTTCTCGGTCCGCAAAGGTTTCTTCATCTGCGCCATCGTTTCGTTCGCCATCAACCCATGGTATCTTCTCGGGTCCGCCAGTATTTTTGCCTCTTTTATGGCCTCATATCAGATCTTTCCATAAGCGATAACAGGCGTGCTGCTCTGTTATTACTACATTATTACGCGTGACATCTCGAACTTGAGAACCTTTCCACGGCTCGCAAAGAAGGCTTCTACCACTACATCGGTAGTTGGAACTGGCGCGCCTACTTGGCCTACATCGTGGGCATCATCCCGAATTTCTACGGCTTTCTGTATGATATGGGGGTTAAGGCACTCATAGGTATTACGAGAGCGTATTATTTCGCTTACCTGGTTGGATTGTTCGTGAACTTTTTCGCTTATTGGGCGTGTTGTTACTTCAGTCTTCCAGCGTTGATGGTACGGAGAGAGCCGAAAGATTATTTGAAGCCAAGTGATAGGGATATAGTCTTGGAGGCTGATGGAGATGTGGAGAGTTGCGAGGGCGAAAGTGGAGGGGAGACGAAGGAGACGAAGGACGTTTGTGGGGATGCACTTGAGGTGCCTGCTGCCAATACCTGTATATAAGTAAAGTTGTTTTCATTGATCCAAGTTATAAATGTAGAAACAAAGGTACCCAGATCCATGATTGCAAATGAATACATAATTGACTTTTGGAAGACGATAGAAATCCTATTCAAATGGCCTTCCCTAACCTGTTAAATAGCGGTGCGCAGACCTAAATGTTGAACTCCAAACAGTAGCAAGAATGCTTTCTTAAACATTGCTGTTTAAACCTAGACTTGACTCTCTCCAAGCTCAGCGCAGACCAAAAGAATTGAATGTTCGAATCAGCTTGAGAGTCACTCCACATCCCCAAACTCCTTCACAATCCATCCGCAAAACTCTTCCCACTCAGCATTCCACTGCTCGATTCTCTGAGCACGGATTCCAGTACCCGAAACACTTTTCGAAATATCGTCCAACCACTCATCGTCCGATTGATCATCGTAGGCAGAGTAGCCAACACTGTTCTGCGCAAGCGAGCCCTGTGAAAATAAATCAGCACTATCTCTCATCGACCACTTCACATCAATTGCAACAAAAGCACTTACCAAGCCAGCCAGCCCAAGATTCTCCCAGCCCTGCAAAGCCTGCCAGAAGTCATGCGATAGCCCAGCACTTCCCTGCCCCATCAAACTCGGATCGTCATTCGACAACGAAGCTTTGACTCCCCGAGCCAATAGCGCCGGTAGGGGGTGCATCTTGATACTCGCTGTATATCTCAATACCTCATTAGATATTGGACAGCATTCTACCATGATATGTTTCTCTTTCACCATATCGATCAGCAAAGGGTGTTTGTACAGAGAGAAGGCGTGGCCGAGACGCCGGCTCTTGAGAAGGATAGCGTCAAAAAGATTCTGGTCTGTGGAGTCACCGTCGCCGACGCACTCACCAGCATGGAAGAAGAAGGGTATGGTGAGATTCTGGGCTGTACACTGAGTGCGGAACCAGAGAAGGACGGGAGATAGTGAGTGTAAAGTTCTGCCGAAATCTTCTGGGCCGACAAGATCGTAACCTGAGATGAGTGTTGGGTAGAGTTTTTTGGCTTGCATGCAGATCCTCATATCTGATTTCTCGTCAGTTTCCGTGTTTGGGAACAGTCTGAATATATTTCGGGAGAACGTACCCGTGACAATAGCCTCATCATCAAAACTCCTCAATGTATCCCAAATCAACCTGCATCCCCAGAATCCCTTCCCCTCCTCACTTGCCATGAATCTATCAATCTCTTCCTTATAGACCCTTACCAACTCCAACCTATTCTCCACCAACTCCGTCTGACCCTCTATTCTAAAACTTCTTGTTATTCCCCTAAACTCCACCCATCTAATCCCATCCTTATACGCCGTCTCAAGAAATTTTCTGAAGAACTTCCTCGTGATAGGCTCATAGTACACAACCGGTGTGATCATGACGAAAGAAGCCTGTAGCTTTCGCCAGATATCATCAACGCCGAGATGATTCTGTACCGCTTCTGACTGCGTAATTGAACAGCGCTCTTTCATCCACTTCAAGAAGCCTGATACTCCTCCTTCAGGAAACGTATCTGCTGCACTCTTCAGCTGTAGTTTGGTTCCTGCTTCATATCCATCTTCCCAGATCGTTTTTCCTTCTATCGCAACTATTGGATCCGAGAATTCAACCTTGACCACTGCCTTTTTTCTACTCTTGTCATCAACCAATGCTTGAGTAGCCGAAATGACCATCCCCTCCGTCTGGATAGCTTGATCGAAGAGCCATTCCAAATCAACCATAGCACCGAGATGACAATGCAAGAGTGCCCCTTTCGGCATTTTTTGTACAATCCTCCATAGTTTCGTGGGTTCCATGTGATTCTTAGCTGAGTTGAAGATCATTCCTGGGAAGAGTTCTTCCGGTTCTTGCTCTAGGTTTGGATCTGAAGTCTCATCGTTGCTTTTTGAATTAGAGTGGGGGTCCTGTCGACTCCATATTGTGCTATGTTCTTGTAGCCGAATTGAGGAGACTATTGAGCAGGCTTTTTGGGCTGTTGGAGATAGAGATTGCTGGAATGAGTAATCTAGTGATGTGAGTACTTCTTCCGGACTTTAGGTGTGTGTGTAGGGAGTGTAGTCTTACCGCTCCTTTGCTGCTTTTCACGTGATATCAGCTCTGTTCGGTCTCCGAAGAAGCCTTTCACCAGCTCTTGGTTATAGGGACTTTTGGGATCCATTTTTTTGGAAGGTGTTAAGAATCGATGGTCGCCGAGTGGAAGTTTGAGGTTTTCTTAGGTGGTGTAAGTGTTGTAAGGACGCTTTAATCGTGCTTCTGAGATCTGACAGGTTTTGAATGACTCATCCCGACGAGACTAAATGTGGAACATATCCCGAAACTTATAACATTTAAGGAAGGTATAAATTAATACAAGATATCTTCCCTCATAATGTCGTACATAGACCAACAGCCTCCAGGAGGTTGCACTAACATTCAGGCAAGTTCAATGAGAGAAATGGAAGGACGTCGTTCTGAGATCTTAGGGATCTAAATTCAGTCTCACAAAAATCATGCTCGGTGGTAACAACTTCTCTACGACGGTTCAGTAAACAAGATCTTTCTAGCCGGTCCCGGTTCTACGCCAACATGTTCCACATTCCCGACATTTTCATGGTGGCGCCTTCAACAACCTGGTCTGTAGTGAGACCTGACTTTTGAGCTATCCTAATCAATTTCCGTTGTTCGACGTACTTCCTGCATTTGTCCCTTCCTTACTCGAAATTGAAGCACCAAACAACTATACTAGCAGCTGTGCATAAGCAGAACAGGAAAGGAAAGCATATCCAATTATTGCTTGAAGTGTTGATGATGGCTTGCACCACGGTGGGTTCGAAAATACCTGATTACACCAACCATCAGCTTGTCTAACTTTTGAAGCGAATGAATTTGAGACTTACAGCTCGATGTGCAATGCCAAACAAGCCTGTTGATACGTTCTAGTACTCACCGAGTGTTACTTCGACATCATAGCTTGATAAAAGCATTATCAGACGCCTGGAACAGCCTGAACAAGATTCTATAGAATCGTAAATCGCGCGCATGATGGTATCCAACCTTAATCGTCTAAAAGGCTAAAATGCCGTATGGCGGTATGAAAACACTGAAGAAAATTTTGATCATAAACATATGTGTCGTCTCACTCCCGAAGTACATCAGGAAGTACCAGAACTCGAAAGTAGATGTGATAATAGAACGTGCATCTGCGGGTATCCAAGATATGCAGTTTCCAGAAAGGAACATTGCCCGTGTTTGGAATGATCCCGATGAAGGAGCCAGCGGTGTCAAGACCGTCGGCTAGCAGAAGAAAGCGACTAGGTCAATATGCCTAATTTCTTTCGGAACCAGCCATACTTCTTTCAGCCGATATTGGCATAGTTGTTACCTTGGGGCATTCTGGGTCCGGACTCCAATTGTTCTGGGCGACTTGTGTTAGAGATTGACTCTGGGAGGGAAGCTGCCGAGACATATCACAGCCAAGAAACAGTCCAGGATTACTTACAGAATTTGAACCATATGCCAAGAATAATCCCGTCTACCAATACGAGAATCTGACCTGTAACATTTGATGTTGCGGAGGAGTCTTACTGGTACTAGTCAGGCACAAAGCAAGATCGTCTTCGAAATATTTCCTTTGGAGTGGAGGTGGAACAGAGAGGTGAATGGTATCGAATGTTGGAGTGCGCTATTCAGAGACCACTAATGTGTATATTTCCAAACTTTCGACCTTGTCGCATTCAGCTTGCGACATATTTCCTTCTTTAACATCTTCATCTCTGGCCTTTCGCACATGGTCCGGTAACGACCAAGCCTTGGGAATAGGGTTGCATAAAACACGAGCGTAGCATACTGACAAATTGTCAAACTTGTAAATGGTAGCACCATTTTACAGACTCAGGTGGGTAGGCAATGTATGCTTTGAAGTAGATAGTCATAACAGCAGGCCACTATTCAGAACGCCGAGTTGACATCATTCCGTGCTTGAATCGACAGCAAATGATCGTCAACACAAGTAATAACTATCGAGCGCAAGTGCTATAATCCGCTGCTGAGCCTGAGCCAACGAACACGACTGTCATCTCTGCAAAGTAAACCCCGTTTACGATTAGCACAACACTCGCCGCAAATTTTGCTCAGGAGGGCCAAGGGATGACACAAGCTGTCCACAGTTGGCATTTTAGATTGGTTGGATAATTGTTTCATACCTAGCACCAGTCAACCCATATTGGATTAATAGGCATGAGAATTTGATCTGGGCCAACCCTATTTTCTCTGCATTTGTCAGGGCTGTATCGAAACCTGGACTCGTCATCTTACTTTAAGTACAGATAGTACGACCACAGCTCTTCTCTCGTCTTAGTAGGCTTTTTGATAGCACCCTCATCGGCAGCAAAAAGCTGTTCGTGTATCCTCAGATTTTCCTTGATCTGCTTCGTGTCGTCCACCTCCACCGTCGTTGAATTCTTTTACATATGGCTTCGGGAGCGATTTTCAACCGATTCATCCATGCTTTCAAAAATAGCTTGCGAAGAGGTGTGGCGGTAAATCTTGAAGGAGGAGACATGTACAAAGTGCGGACATTAGCTCTGTTATATCCCTACACTACCTACTGTTCTGCCCATGATCTCCTCGCCTGTTATCGGGCTGGTCGCAGACGCTTGCCCCGGGAAGCTTACCCAAAAGCTGGGCACCTGGAGTCGAGGTCCGGCTCAAAGCAGTGTTGATGGCGGCGAGTCAACCTGAAGCTTAACATTCCAGTGGGTAAATGTAAGTCTGGCATCTATTTCTAAGTTCAGTGACTACAACACCTTACCATGATCTATGTGGGGTCTTCCGTACGATGGCTGGTACGAGGAATGGCACGTTGCATTGAAGTAATCACCTCTGAGCAGCGGGAAATGACAATTATGCGAGAAGGTTTGATCGGAGAATGGGGAAGTGAAGCAAATCACGTGTTCGCGCCCAAAGCCAGGTTGTCGGAAGGCCTACCTAAACTCAACAACAACAAAGCTGAAAGTTAAACGAGGTCATATAATAAATGGGGTGCCGTATATCTGGTGCTTCCAAGAGCTTGATGTCCGCCTGGAGCAATTCTCGTGATACTAAATTTCAGCTCACAGCAGAAAATCCACAAGCCGATTCCTTCAAATGGCTACCTCTAAATCAGCCCCTTGGTCTGACGAAGAATTGATAGCAAAAGCTGGACAGGCATGTGATCTCCAAGATACAAAAGACTACCTGACTAAAAATCACGTTTGCGCTCTTCATCGTTGGATTTCATGGTCACGTGGCCAGTGAAGGCATAAAGACTTTGGTCCAAACCTATAAAGTTGGAGGAGTCATTTTATTCTCGCGAAATATCGGTAATGATACGCAGATTCTCAGTCTTACGAATTCACTCCAGCAGATCGCAAAAAACGCAGGACACCAACAAGGACTCTTCATAGCCATTGACCAAGAAAATGGATTTGTTACTCGCATCAAACCCCCTGTGGCTGTACAGCTCCCGGGATCTATGGCACTGGGAGCTACAGGTGATCTTGAAAATGCTTACAGGGTGGCATCTGCTACGGCGGAGACTTTGAAGAGCTTTGGAATTAATGTGAATTATGCACCGATTGCGGACGTCAATTCTGAGCCGAAGAATCCGGTCATTGGTGTGAGGTCTCCTTCTGATGATCCAGAGACCGTAGCAAGGTTTGTGTCTGCTCAAATAAGGGGATTAAGCGAAGGCGGCATCGTTCCTTGCGTGAAGCACTTTCCCGGCCATGGCGATACTGCAATCGATTCTCATCATGGGCTTCCTCTCATCACCAAGAGCAAAGAACAGCTGAACGCTTGCGAGTTGATACCGTTCAGACGAGCAGTAGCCGAAGGCGTTCACTCAGTCATGACAGCTCATATTGCTATGCCAGGCATTGGAGATCAAACATTAAGCGAAGATCACCACTTGAGGAAGCTGCCTGCAAGCTTGAAACCGGATGCTATTAAGATTTTGAGAGAAGAAATGAAATAAGATGGTATTGTTGTCAGTGACTGTCTCGAGATGGACGGTGTGAGAGCTACTTTCGGTGCGGAGAAGTGCTGTCATGGCGTTTAAAGTGAGTAGATGTGTCTCTTTTTGTCAGTCGGAAACTTACATTGCATAGGCTGGAACAGACTGTGTCATAGTGTGCCATACGAAGTCAGCACAAGTCGGAGCAATCAAACTGGTGATCGAGGCCATAAAATCTGGAGAGTTGTCACAGGATGATATACAGGCCTCGGTAGCCAGAATTGAGGCTCTCAAGTCTAAATTCGTAACCAATTTTGCCATTCCTATTTCTACTTTACAGGACCAGAATGCCAAGGAGCGGAAAGTCAGGCATTGTTCTCTGTCAACAGAGACTTATGCAAAGAGTACGACTGTCGTACGAAGCGTTACTGGATCGTTCCCAATCAACATAGGCTCGACGAAGAGGATCGTCTTCATCAGCCCAGGAACAAACCCTACCGGCAGTGGTGCGGTGGGAAGCGGTGACAGAAATACGAGAGACCCTCATACACCATCAACCTATGTTGATCTACTTTGACTACATAACTCTAAGATTGTGGATATTCGACTTTTTGAAGGATCATCGCTTTCGCCAAAAGACGAGCAGTACATTGAAGAAGCCGATGTCATTATATTAGCTACGAGAAATGCCGGCTTGAGCCCGTATCAAAAAATCTATGGATTATCGCATGGACGGAGATTTGGAGAGAAGTTAATTGTCGTTGCAACATGTGATCCATAGGATTTTCTGGAAGAAATGGATGAGATTCAGAACTATGTAACCATGTACGAGCCTATTCTTCCTGCTTTCAAGTCTGCTATGGATGTTATATTTGGTATCACTACCCCAATCGGTGCTCTACCTGTTGGATCTGTACCGAAAATTCATCATATTCGGCGACTATCAAAATCAGACGAGGAGATCTCTCAACTCTGGAACCTATGGCAGAAAATCTTCCCGAAGTGGCCAGTGGAGCTCAAACGTCTAGCAACAAATCTCAGGGGAGAACACAGTCACCATTTCATACATGAAAAGGGCTTCGTCATGTCATACATATTTTCTTTGGATGGCGTCAATCATGGAAAGATCACCGCTGTCGGAGTTCTTCCTGAGTACCAAGGACATGGCCTCGGAACTGCTTTGTTAGCCAAAGCTCGGGAAGCGCTTTTGGAGGGAAGGCAGTTGAAGAGTTTACAGCTCGGATCTGTATTCCCGCACTTTTGGCCTGGTGTTCCTATCGACTTTCCTCAGGAGACTAAGGACTTTCTGTTGCATAGGTTTAAGTTATATCCGGGTACCTCTGGACAAATGAGAGCATTTATTGATCCGATAACATACTTCCGGCTTCCGAAAACCCATCGAGCCCACAGCGCGAGATTTCTACCGTGATATCACTGGCGACATCGCATCGCCGGATGTTCTTGCTCGAGTCTCGAAACTCCCTCTCAAATTCGCACCTTGGTCACCTGAGCTCTACGAAGAGTGCATCACTAAATAACGAGCAAATTTCAAGAACATTGTCAGTTTTCCACTACTCCCGCATCCCCATCCCTATCCATCACACTAACCCTTTATCACGAACACAGGGCTGGGTAGAAGCCTACGAGCAGTTAGCAGCGGCAAGCCAGCACCACGAAGCAATGGTCGCTTTCGACGCTGAGACCAACGCACAAGTTGGCTGGACACTAATGTGCTCACCTTCCGCGGTTGTCATCGATGATTTTGCCTTTATTAATCTTCTTCCTACTAAAGAGAAGACTGGTCTTATTGGTTGTGTCGGTGTTGATGAGAAGGCTAGAGGGAAAGGAGTCGGTCTGGCGCTTCTGGTCAAGGCGATAGAGAATATGAAGGAAAGAGGCGTCGAAGGTGTTCTGATTGATTGGGTCACCATTAGAGGTTTTTACGAAAGATTGGGCTTCGAGGTTGCATGGGAATGAGACCTTTGAGTGGTGAAATTTTTATGCCCATCCAAGATTGCACATGAATCTTGTGCTACGAGTTGCGTCACCCCTGCCAAAATTGTTTTTGTATGATTCTCGCCAACCACATCTCCATCACCAATAACTTAGACTTGGACGGATATTTTCGTTGTTGCACATCGCATATATGCTCCGATGGCGCCGCGATTTGATTCTTTAAAGTCATAATAATCATTGATGACTTCACTAATTAACAATCTTTGGGGGCATATTTGCATCGCTGAAGACAACTTTGCTAGGCCTTGATGAAAGCGAGACCACATATCCGTTGGATGGACCTGTAGATAATCTTAACACCTCGAAAGTTTCTACTAAATGTAGTCATTCTCAAACCGGTTTCGGGGTTTGAGCGCATTGCTATGGCCACAATGATGCAGCAATGGATGGATGTCTCTACGAGGTCTGGATCCGCTTTGCAGCAGTCGCGCCTTCCCAAACACATATTTCTCCATTATCTGGGCCATACGTCCGTAGAACTCCAAATATAGACCTTACACACTTAGGCAATGCTACGCATCCTGGATATTAATCCTTCTGTCATTCTTTCTCACCTCTCCTCAGCCGACCTGGGCGACAATGGACCAAGCTATCGTAAATAGTGCCATTGCATTCACAGCCGCATCCCTTATAATAATCCTCTTTCGCATCTTCCTTCGAAGACTCCAGCACGACAAGTTCCTGCCCGATGATTGGCTTATGCTGATCTCCATTATATTCTACCTTTTTTTCACGGCCACATACCCTATTATGGTGCGTGCCAGCTTGCGAGAATTATGGCCGAAGCGGATATTCTGGAAAAGAGCATGTGTGCTGATGTTGAAGATTCAGGTGTACAATGGTACCAACACCACGCAATGGCGAGAGTCTGCTATGTCGCAAGATGAATCGGTAACTTCAAGTACGCGAGGCGGAGATAGGATAGCATAGAGCACGGCTGATATTGATGTAGGAGTTCTTGGCTCGAAAATGATGCTTGTCGGACGAGTCTTCTATACAACCTATCTCTGGTGCTTGAAGTCGTGTGTTGTAGGCCTATTATCAATGCCCACTTACTGAGGAATCAAAAGATGCTGAGACTGTTGCACAGTTGATATACTACACCCGACTTGCGATCAGTACCTCCGAGTACCTGCTGGTCGAAATTGCAGCTGGCACACTCGCTGTGACTTGGCTCTTGGCCATACTTTCCTTCTTTCTGGAGTGTCGCCCTATTGAGCTTTACTGGCAGGTCATACCTGATACCCCTCCTCCCGAATGTGCTGTGAGTATTTTGTCACGTTAATATGATAAGGCTCAACTGACTATTGACAGAAAGCTGTATGTGTAACTTCAGATGCCAAGTGAGCTATGCTGATTTTGCCAATAGGTAGTCGAGCTCATTGTTTTGGAATCTGTAAGGCTCAATTTCCGTAAGAATATGGATCAGAGCTGACCTCTGCAGCTCAACATTTCTACAACTGTGTTTCTCATAGTTATTCCAACTCCGCTCCTCCTACGAGCCCACCTCAAAACGAAGTAAGATATCGCCAAGGCTGCCAGTTTTCCTTGTCCCTAATGCAGTTTCAGGCACAAGATCTGGGTCTCTGCACTTTTTGTCGGACTTAGCAGTGTACGACGTCAAATTTCCGTTGTATTTGACAAATCGCTAAATCCTGGAAAGATAATCACGATTTCCGTGCTACGAATGACGATAGTTACAGGGAACTTGACGACACAGAGCGAGGGCTTGTGGGCTCAGGTGTGTTCCCTCCAGACTGATGGTGAAAAAAATCAAGCTAACAACATTTGTCAGATTGAATGCTTTCTTGCTGTCAGTGCTTGTCAAGGTTGGAGGTTTATACTGACATAATCCAGACGGCCGTTGCTAATGCCCCAAGCATCCACGAAATGTGGCGTCACGGCTGGGGCCATGTCCGTACCCGCAAATTCGGCAGAGACAATTGTTCTGATGGATACAGACTTGCGACTATTCTACCGATGGAATCTCCTAAGATCAATCACGGACCATTTGACACATCGAGAAAAGGATCACGAGTTCCTTCTCAAGATGGATCGGGTGACTTCGAACTCGACATCGATCGCGAGAGGAGACAGGACATTGCTTCAGTGCCAGGAACAGAAAGTAGAATAAAGCTTGGGCTCCGTAAATCTGTGCGGCCTTTCACCCCCTAATCTGTACGATACTATCAGCTAACGACACAGATACGTAAAGTCGGCCAAAAACTCCGCACCAGCCTCGAATGTCTTGAGATCCAGAAATCGGTTGTCGTGATCCAAGAGAGGAAAACAGGACGATTAACACCACCGCCTGATTCACCCGGACCAACAGACGGAGAGTTCTTCTTTGGTCCGAATCATGGCGAAGACGGTACTGCAAGGATTAGGACGGAGGTCTCTTGTAATAAAGCATTGCGTAGTGGGCATAACAATAAAGTGCCGAGAAGTTGGCTTGGGCTTATTTTCAGGGGACCAGAAGGGTGTGGTTGAGTTGTGGACCGACTTTTTTTTTTTTTTTTTTTTTTTTTCGCGGAAGATGGGTCATGGCCGGCGGTCGGTGGCATGGTGAAATGACGGTTTGATGGGCTTTGATACCTTGAAAAGGTACAGTGAAGCAGGAACAGATTGAAAGATACCTGAGCTCAGTTGAGGGTGGAGCGGTGCGGCATTCATCACCATTGGTCACCAGAAACAAATTGAAACATGATGAGGTTGAAAAGGACAAAGAGTAACAATTTCATTCCGCCGGGCTCCATGAATCTCCACAATACCTCGAAAACGCACGTGCCTCGAAGCAGGCATCAGAATCTAACTTCTATTATGCAATGCTGAAACTCAACCAATCAGTCTGATGACGCCTCGCTAATGCACATTCCGCTCGCGTGAGAAGTAAACAAAACAAACCACGCTCATTATTACTCGCTAAACTCCCAAAGCCCTGAAAAATTCCATCCAAGCAAAAGTATGCGCGAACGCTAAGCTAGTCCAACAGACTTCGAGTCTGACTCTGATTCGTGCCGTTCTGAATTTGTAGTCGATATGGTGGAACGCTACCACCGACCGAGGAAGACGAAGTGCTGGCCTGGATGTAAGCTGCACAACGAGCCATCATCTTCGGGAAATTGTTCGCTGCCAGCATCTCTCTGTAGGGAAGTATTAGCGATCTCTTTATGCGAAAACGACGCAAAGAAAGGAATAGGAGAGGGGATATGTACGTATAGAAACTGTGTTCAGCATTATGCTCCTTTACAATGTTATGTGCCAACTCATGCGCGATCACAATCCACCAATAAGCAGCAGCCTCGCCCTTCCCTTCTCCGCTGCCACTGTTCGCACCAAGCATCTTACTAACATGCAATTGCTTAAAGAATCTAAAATTGCAGAAAATCGCTCCTCCAGAATTGAAAGCTATTGTGCCACCGCTCTCGTCATAAAAGATATGCATGGCGCGACGGGGAAGGGCGTATACGTCGCATATGTCCTGTAGGAGGAGTGAAAATGCGTTGAGTGCGGATACATTCTGCGTGAGGAAGAGTGTGGGGTCCATGGTGAGGGTTTTAGAGACGAAAATACGAGTGCCGTTGGAGGCGTCAGCGAGGAAGGAAATGTTTTGTGAGGGTGTCGAGTCGCAGTATGTGGCTTGCTCTTTGACTGTCTCGGTTCTAGGAGGCGAGAAGAGCGTTGAGGAGTCGAAGGCGCGGGAAGACTGAATGGCATTGTGGAGGTTTTGCTGCACAGCTGCTGGAGAGGAGACCTTTTCGGTGCCTTTATTGGCTTCGTCGTAGGAGGGTGGGTTTTCCGGTAGTGTTTTTTGGGTATTGGATCCTCCTGCATTGGATCCTCCACCAAGGAAGTTCTGTAGCTGTTCCTGTGCTTCGCTGCCGCCACCACTGCTGGAGCTGTTGATTCCGAGTCGCTTTGTGAAGTTCGAGAAGATACTTCCGCGTTCTTTTTCTCTTCGAGGTTTATGTACAGGTGAGTTCTCAGGTGAGTCTGAGCCAAATCCGCCGGGCATGGGCATGTTTTCTTCACGTGCAGGTGTGGCAGGTACCAGCTGCCCTTGCTGCTTCCATTGTTCTTCTTGCTCCTGTATCTGTTGCTGCTCGATAGCCATTTGCTTCTTGCGCTCCTCCTCAGCCATTCGTTGCTCTGCGGCTTTGGCTCGCAGGATGCGCTCGACGTTGTATCCGCGGTTTCGCAATTGCAAGAGACTGAGATTGAGGAATTGCTCGAATGTCAAGGAAGCGCTTTGGCTGGGTCGCTCAAGGAGTAGATCGGAGACAGCTTGACTGATTTGGAAGGTGTCGTGGCTGGCATGGGCGACGTACAGTGTCCATCCTGTTCGTTTGTCATGGTCAAGAGCAGCTGACCTCTTCTCGTTGTGAGACTGGCTGTGGCCACGCAGAGATCGTCGAAGATTGATACTTGTCACTACCTTCACTGCAAGGTTCTTTTCCAGCCATCGCCCATCATGCTTGATACTCTCACGTCTGATTTCGTGCAGGAAAAGTTTGGCTCTTTCAAGGAGATGGAGGCGGAGTTTTGCTGCAGTGTCTTGCTTTGGCGCTAGCTCACCAAGTCGGAGATCTTCTTGGATAAGACTTCGGATTGTGAGCGCACCGAGAGCGATGTAGAAGGCTTCAAGTTTCTCTTCTTCAGGTGCACAGATCAGATATCCCTTGAATAATCGGTAGCCGACATAATCGTCATTCTGTATTCCATCAGCAGAAATAATCGTTGCTAGGCAAATAAACTTACCACAATAATGTTGCCTGCCACCTCCAGCTGCCATTGCTTAATCGGAGCATCCTCCATCTCCTCTTCCTCAGAGTCATCTCCAAAATCCGTCGATTCGAGCTGTCGAGACTTTCTATTGTCTTTACTTGCAGCTATGACCCTCGTACCAATAAGGAATTTCGACCGCTTCATCTGCTTGAAGAGCTCTTTGTCTCGCTTCAGCTGTGGAAGCTCATCAGCGAGCTTTCTCAAAACATCGAGGTACTTGTCATATCCTTGCAGGATTCCAAGCAATCGAGCTGGTTCCCGGCAAGCTAGATTAGCTAGCTCGATAGTCGTAGGCTCATTCTTCGAGCCACACTTGAGCAGGAAGGTGTTTGCTTCGGAGCCAAAATCCACGAAGTCGAAGATCTCGCTGTAGGCGGAGGAACTTCCCAAATAGCATTGTTTGGGGGTCAGATGTCGAATATCTGCTTGGTCAGCTGATGGTTTCTCGATGGTGAGACTGTTGGCCTCTTGCTTGCGTGCAGCGACCGGAACAATGCGAGACTCGGCGATTACGGCGACTGCTTGTTGTGAGATCTCACCGAGACGACTTGCAAAATAGCCAAATAATGCTGTGGCATCTGGCTTGCTTCGCGGCGGAACCGCAACGAGCCTTTGGATACACTCGGACATGGGAGGATCAATTGCGACCCCAAATTTCTGTATCAACATTAGCCTAAGTACAATCTTATAAATTAGAAACTCACGTTTGCATGCACGCTCAAATCTTTCCTCAATATGCTGAATTCAAGAACCAAGCAACGTTCATTTGTAAAGCATTGTGAGGGAATGACTAAGCGATCGGAGCCTTGTAATGGCAGGAATGGTTTATTTGATTGATGTAGGTCAAATGCAGCGTAGCCATTCATGTGGTGATTTGAGATGAAGTAGTTCATCGACTTGACTCTCGAAGTGGCGTCGGACGAGGCCATCATGTCTATCAGTTCGGGAACTGCAGGATGTGTTCTTAGTCCTAGGAGAGCAAGGAAGCGACCTTCCACACTGTTCGGTCGATAGCTACCTGGTGGTCCTGGCCACTGAATTATTGGCAGAGAGAGATCTCGCAAGGAATCTTTCGGCTCGAAGAGTTCTGAGACACGGTAAAGTCTTGCGGTACCCTGAGTTGGCTCCAGACCTTTGGGTCCCGCTTCGGCCGGACATATTTGTGAATTTCTTAGTCTCTGGATTTCTTCTTTCGGGATGTCGTCTTTGACCGAGGCCAAGTACTTAATGACTTCCATGTGTCGGTAATTCACGACTTTCTCTCCCGGTGCAGCAGCAGCAGTGGGTGCCAGAAGACGTGTGAAAATAGTCTCCAAATCTACAGTCTTTCGCACACCAATGGCAGCAAAAAATTTCTCCTTGACTCCTGGGCATGATGTGACGGTCGGAAGATCATCGAATAATTTGACACTGGCAAAGAAGGAGTCTCCAGGCTTCTTCATGCCAGCCTTGGTTGGGATGATTGAGAGCGGCTGAAGAAGCGACACGACCGTGGTTTTAGACCCTGGGCTCAATCCATCCCAAGCTTTCGATAGTACTTGCAAAACACTAGCAGCAAAAGCTATCGACGTTGTCAAGTTTTGAGAATCCGGTCTGCGAGAATTTGATTCTATCAAATACCGAAGCCAGGGCACGATCTCCAGGGGCTCCCAACCCAGAGCCTGAAGCTCATTGACAGTAGTGGTTCGAGTGAATTGGAAAGGAATAGTAGTCGGTGGAATTGGAAAATCGGCCGGAATCTTGCTGACGCTCAAATAGTTGATTATAGTGCCAAGAGCCATAATCTCGCCTGAATCGGCGTCTCCAGTCATCGCAACAGCAACATCCATCAACGAGTGGACAGTTGCCAAGTCCATATCGCCCGTGATGGCTTTCTTACCAGCCCAGCCAATAAATTGTACCAATTGCTCTTTGGTCAATGCCTTAGCTTCTAGTTCCTGCTTTACGTCGCTGAATGTGATTTCGGTAATCAAGCCGAAATCTTTCAACTTGTTCACGAAGTTGCCGTCTACCAGCGCAGAAGGAACTACAGGAATACCTTCGACGAAGCCACTGAGGTCTTCTGTTGCTAAGCGAACCTTTGTGGTTGGCAAGATACCACGTGTACTGTAGATTTCGATGGATGGCTTCTTGTAGGCTGTCCAAAACGCCTCCTCGATGATCTGTGAGACCTGCGAACTAGGAGTTGACTCTCCAAATGTAAAGGACTTCAAATTATGCAGGGCCTCTGGCATGAACTGGTCAATCTCAGCTTTGGTAACCTTGGTACCATGCCCGTTGAGCTCTGTCGCACGCTTGATCCTGGTTGACAGATCTGACATCTCACTTGTGAAAGCTAGTCTTGCCATGATGCCGGCAACTCGAAGCATCTCTAAGTTCCAGGTTCGGACCCATCTTGCGTTCAGGTCTATCGACTCACGTTCGACAGTGGGGATGACAGATGGTGCCGAAAGATGCATACCAGCTCCGGTAGTCTGATGTGTAGGGAAGCCGATGAAGATTCGTCCCCCTGGCTTCTTTCCGGGGAGAACGGAAGAGAAAACATCCACGCTCTTGGCTACAAGATTGTCCTTACTTAAAGCAGCGGCCTCATCATATGATGATGTGAGAATGGCAAGCTTAGTGGTTTTCGGAGGTGGCTTCTTTGTGGCGCGCTCAAGCTCTGCCGCGAAGCTTGAAGATACGGAGGTCTTCACAACAGCTGTAGTGACTCGCAGAAAGACATTCGCAACCGTCATCGCAGTCAAGTCCTCGAGGACAACTTCCTGGAGTGCCTTCTCTTCCTTCATAGCTTTCGTCTTTAGTTGCGCATGACTCGTGCTGGCTGTGAGTCTCGAGAAGAAAGATCGTAATGATGGAACATCAGAAGAACTAGTCCCGTACGAGCTGTCATAACTGGGCTTGAATGTTGACGCGGAGATGGATGGTTTCCAGCCTACAACATTCATGAATATGGCGTCCATTTGAACACTCTCCCGATCCATACTTTGAACTCTCATCAACCCATCTTTAGTCTTCGTCTCAACATCCCTGGCGATAGGCATCTCGATACTAGGTGCTGACTTCTTCTCTAAGCTGATAATCTTCCAGTCATCCACCTGCAGTTCGATTTTCTGCAGAGCAACGAAAGTCAAACTCGTAGCCAGGAATTGACATATTGATAGCAGATTTGGCATGGGTGTAGTGGTGTTCCGGTAATCAAGCACGAAACTGGTGTTGGGGTTGCTCTCTTCGGGTGGCAACTGGAGTCTCCTGGTAAATAATGAATTGGCCTTCCAATAAAATGCCATAGCCTCCTTACCAGAACTGACGAAAGGTTCTTCGCAGTCTGCAAAGACGCTGTAGAAGCCTACTCCGAACGCTCCGATCTTTGTTTCATCCGGGTTGCCTTCTGCGATCCGCTTCAACCTCGACCAGTCATTAACTCCAAATGGCTGTCCATTATTCGTAACCAGAAGCCGCCGTAAGGTATGATGCAGAAGTACATGTTTCAGTATCTCCGACTTGTTCGTGGTGTTCGCAAGGGGAACCACGGGGGACGGTAGGGTCTCGAACTTGATTGTAACTGTCGTGGCTTGGGCATCGGCAGCATTCTGTATTAATTCTCGCAGTGTCGTCCATTCTCCAGAGTATCTTGCAAGAACCTTGTCTATCAAAGCTCGAGTGTTAACCGTCACAGCTTCCTCATCGTCTCCATCCTTCAGAGCTGCTGCTCTGAGCTTCGTAAAGTCCATCTTCGAGGTGGCAATGATACCCAACTCCTGTATTGTTCGGTTTAGAATCTCAGCAAACTATAAGTACGCCAGGTACAAATATTGCATATTGAGAGTAAAAAGATATTAAGCGCTGACGTATTTGCGGCTTGTTTGGTGGAGTTGTTAAGAATTGGAGGAGGTGTTGTCATATATGTAGCTCGAGGCTGAGGGAAGGCTACCATTCGAAACACGCCTCCATTGTTCGGTAAACATACGGACGGCATGACGCGAGCTTGACTACTTATTAACTGGAACATTGCGGTACTTCTGACTACAGTAGAAGTCAATAGAAAGAAATTCAAGCAGGTTAAAAGGCTATGGACAGAGAGAGGCTAGGTTGTGTAATGCATTGTCAGTGGCGCGTTTTGGAATATAAAAATAGTATGATACGCACAAGTCACGTAACGTCATGGACAAGTGGAAAGTCATGCAGAATCGACGAGAGTTGAACATATTGCTCTCGTTTGATAATGTATATTAGAGCTTTCAGAGAACTCTTATTCTAGGACACCAAAACGCCTTGCTAATGAAATCCCAGCTGACTACTGCTCAACGCCTCTCACGATCCTCGCCCCTACTGCTTCTGAAGCCTCGGTTTTCAGGCGATTGACTCCTTCGAAGCCTTTCTGGCGAGCGACTTCTTCTCGGCCCTTCACGAGTTGATCTATCTTCTCGTTCACGCCTGAATCTGCCTCTGTCCAGGCTTCTGCTTCGGTGTCTCCGTTCTCGCCTCTCACCACTTCGTTCTCTAGGCTTCCTCTCTTCCCTTTCATCGCGAGATCGTCGAGCCCCATGTCTATCCCCGTGTCTATCCCGGCTTCTCGACCTGTGTCTACGCCTTTCGCCACTTCTCGACCTATGACGATGTCTTCGGTGTCTCTTCTCGCGGCTCCTACTTCTCTCCTGGCCCTTTCTGCCTTCCCTAACTCTGACTTCTCGTCCCGGCCTATCCCCACTCCTCTTAACCAGTCCACCATCGTCTGGAAACCTCATGTCCCCTTCCATACGATCTCCACCATCTGCCTTCCCTACAAATCCACCAAATCCCTTGCCCTTGCCCAAATCCTCAACTTCATCCTCCTCTCCAACACCCGCCTCCTTCACAGCACGGTTGACTTCCCCCACACTGATCGCATTACTTCC
Organism: Rhynchosporium graminicola; assembly: GCA_900074885.1. Lineage (NCBI taxonomy): Eukaryota > Fungi > Ascomycota > Leotiomycetes > Helotiales > Ploettnerulaceae > Rhynchosporium > Rhynchosporium graminicola. Next base: position 393,630 of record FJUW01000035.1, read on the forward strand.
AGTGACGTTTCTATCCGCGACCGGCAGACCCAGTGCTCTTGCCAGCGCGTCTTCTTCAGCTTCCTTGATCCTCTTGATTTCTTCTCGTCTTTCCCTAGCCCGTTTCTCTTCGACTGTTTCCCCGTTTTCCCCTTTGGTGTCGTCACCTTTTGCATACCAGCTCAAATCTTTGCCTTTCTGCCAACGTCCGACTGGTGCCATGAGGGAGTGGCCAAGATAGTTTTCGCGATGTTGGGAAGTCTGAACATCATCCCAAGAGAAATTGACTCCACCACGCGAGCCCTCCTTTCGAATGGAGGAGAGAAGATCCATGATACAGGTTTAGTCGGCTGTTCGGCGTTGCACCGCAGTATCCATGAGAATTCAGTTAAGATCAAGTACCGCAATCGTCATATGGTGGGTCGTGGAGTAAATGGTTTCGCCGGGGCTCGATGGTTAGTAGTAATGGGACTCAGTTGCATAAAATCAAAATGACAAGGTTACAAGTGTCAATGAGCTAGCAGGGCTCTTCCCGCCCCCGCATTAGCGCCATCTCTAAACTAGTTCAAAGCCTCGTCTCCATCTCATGTACAGTATTCACCATGGCCTCTCTTGCTTTGGTATTGTCCCTGGATAACTCCAACCAATTATCAAACATCAACATCGCATTGTTCGAGACAGGTTGACCTCGCCTCGACCTCGACTACATCAATGATCACCTTGTGGTAGCCTTGGTCTTTCCACTTCTCGTTACCATGTCCTCCCAAGACATCCCTCTGGACGAAATACAGTGGAAATCACCACCCCTCGTCCAACAAATGCAAGGCGTCCACGAAAACTCAGTACTACATTACTTCTCCAACTCGCCCTTTTTTGATCCCACCTCGAACAATGCTATTCTTGTTTCGCAAGCAATGTACAATCCAAACATGCTCGACGTTATCCAAACACGCGCTGCATTCGAGGGGAGGTTGAAGACGATGTCAGGCCTCGAGTTCATCATTGCAGAACAGCCCGCAGAAATGGCGCCGGGAACTGGAACTGGGGTTTGGGTTATAAGGAAGCAGACAAGGAGGAAGAAGGATAGAGATGACGATGAGATTACTGTACACTCTACCTACTTTGTCGTTGGTGAGAACATCTATATGGCGCCTACAGTAGCAGATGTGCTTGGGAATCGTACGGTACGTGAGATGGTTCCATTCGGACGAAACTCATGGCTAATGCGAGCAGATGTCAATCATCATATCCCTCAAGAATTTCATTTCTGGCGCAGGAAAACTCCCTGAGTTCAGTCCAGCACTAGGTCACATCTACGCACAACCACCCCCCTCCACCGCCCTCAAACCCATCAATTCCCATCTATCACAAGGCAGCAAAGAGCCCACACCCCTCCCAGAATCCCTCCAAAGTTCTAAAAAAGCCCTGCCGTCACTCTCTACAACCAGCTCCTCATTTCTCGACAACCGTCTCCTCGAAGAAACAATAAACATCAGTTTAAAATACGGCGATGAATACATGGACGACATCCCCATCACCGGCGCACCCGGAGAGTTCCATCTATCGTCTACAGGGAGGAACGAAGCTGCGAAATTGCTGGTTCCTACAATCACCGTACAGCCGTCTTCGGATGCGAGTAAACCAACTACACCAGCGCCGCCATCGCCTCTGAAGACAGAGATCCCGCCAGAGAAGAAAACCAGTAAAGGGGAGAAGAGTCCGAAGACACCGGGTATGCCGAAGCCAAAAAGGAGGAAGAGCAAGGGATTGAATCTGGTATCTGGAGGAGCTAATCCGACGACATGATTTGGGCAAATGAGTGGGTGCATAGATGGGCGTTTTGGTTGGAATGGCATATACCCTTGCATTACACAGAATTTCAAGGCATTCAATTTCGTCCCCAACCCTCCAGAGTATGATTCGGGGCATCGTCAGGTCTTCGTCTTCGTGTACTGGCACAGATTCTTCCGATTCAAGAGTTGACACTTAGTACTTACAGGCTTTTTCCAAGTATGATTCTCGAAGGCAGAAAGAACATCCTCCTGAGAACAAATGGTGAACAGAGTAGATTCCACTTTGCTCCAGGCGCTAGGCACAAAGCAACAAAACCCATGTGTCATAAGAAGGTTCGATATTCTCCTGCTCTTGTCATGTCATGTCTGGTAAACAATTTCTTGTTATCGGAAGCATAACCACTGCTCATCATCTCATATATACGACCTATCACCCCTTTCCCCCCACCAAAAACACAAAAGATGAACATGAATAGGCTGAAAAGCAGAAATTCTCTTCCTAATCACCCATTACTCCCTCCAACGCGTGTAAACCATACACTCCCACGCTCCCAAAGGCTCTCTACCCACCCACTCCCCACTGACCTCTCTACCAGTTGTGACCTCCCTCCATCCTCCCTTCTCCCTCTCCGGCCACCCATTCACCACATACTCTTGCCCTTCCCCCATCCCTAAATCCTCCCCCGTAAAATTCGCCACAACAACCACTACCTCCCTTCCCACCCCTCCTCTGTTCCAAGCCATCACTTTCCCACCACGACTCTCATCCACAAAGAAGAAATCAGTATCATTATCCCCTAGTGCTGGACATTCTTTTCGGAAGCGGATGAGGGTAGACACGTATTTGAAGATGCGGCTGCGCCAGTCTTCGGATCTGCGTTCGTAATTCACGGGATCGATTTGCTTGTCTGAGGTGTCTCGATCATGTTGATCGACGAATTCCTCACCTGCGAAGATCATTGGTATACCGACACTTGTGAGCAGTAACGCAAAAGCGAACTTTACACGACGCTCCATGTCAGTGACGCCGTTGTTGCTGAGGAAGTTGTATAACCGCTCTTTACGATATCCTTCTGTGTCGTGAGAGGTGATGTAATTGATGGCTTGAGCGCCATCCCAGAATGGATGGTTGGTATCGCGTCTGCAGTCCACCATTTTTCGGACTGTGGTGGAGAAATCGTATTCTGTTGCTTCGCCTAAGATGGCAGCTCTGAGACGTGCTTGAAATGGTTCATTCCAGAGGGCTTGGAGAGTGTTGGTTGTGAGGAGGTCGAGGGGACAACTAAGTTCTTCACCTATGACTAGGAATTTGGAATCTTGAGGATTTGTGTATCGAGAATGGTCCACGCGAACGGCGTGGTCTTTGTAGGAGCGCACGAAGTCGTAGCTGGCAATGTTGTTTACACTATCGAGTCGTAGCCCGCCGACTCCGAAATCCGACATCCAGCGATGGAGGTTGGCTTTGTGGAAAACTCGGGCGGGATAGACGACTTTCACATCTCCTTGAAACATATCAGCCTGGTCTGGAACACACCCCAACAGGAGATATACTTACCTGACTCCGGGTCGTAGGTAGCGACTTCATGGTTGTACCGCCAGCTTCGGCCACCATAGCCATCACGCAATTGGCTATCATCCATATGAGGAGTATGAGATTGCCAACGCTCGTCATTCCTGAATTCTTTTGGCGACTTTGGATCGATGTGAAACTGATCGTAAGCGATATAGATGTATGGATCATGCCCAAATGCCATCACAACATCAGTGAAGAATCGAACGTTTTTGTTGTGGATCGTATCAACCAGCTTTACGAGAGAGGTTGCCGTCCCTAGATCGAAGTCTGTTGCGAAGTAATTTGCTGTAGCATATCCCCAGGAACCGGTTGGCCTTGCATCTGCTGCTCTGGTGAGCAAGTGTCAGCAGAAAAAGTACGAGTGAGGAATCTCCTTCATGACTTACGGAAGCAGTTCAAGAGCATTGACCCCTAAATCCGACAGGATAGCTTGCTGAGAAATTGCAGCAACGCTTGAAAAGTTGTCGCCGGGAACATTCGCGTCAAATAGAGCCATGACATCGGTGAAAGTTCCAATATCCGTCTCAACTTTTCCCTTTGTCGTATACCGAGCCCAGGACGTCGGTAATTCATAAATTACAAGGTGATTGTTGCTTGCAATCGTGCTTGGGTCTGGTACTGCAAACTCTTTAGCAAGCTGTGCGAAAAAGAGTGCTAGCAAAAGCAATGCTGCGCTCCGAAAAGACTTACTCTCGACCCGTCCAGGCTCATACCCATCTCTATCACAAGGCCACAACTCGCCATCCTTAAACCTCACCACACTCGCCGGCTGCCTCTTATCCCCAGTCATTCTCCAAATTCTATAATCCACATTATACGCAAGGGGATCCGTCACCTGCACCACCCCAAGATTCTCAGGCGAAGTATCCTGCACCTCAAACCAGTAATGATAGACACCTTCAGCTAAATAGGGCTTGCTGTTTTCGAAGGGATTGAGCTCCCATAGATCTTTGATGGTCATTGTCAGAGGCCCTTTGAAGACTTGTTTGAATATTGCTGGAGGGCCTGGTACGAAGGTCCCGAGGATGAGCTGGGGAGGTGGAGATTCGGCGACTTGGCCGGGGATCCAGAGTGCGAACACGGTTTTGCGACGTGAGAGGAGATCAAAAGACATCGTGATTGATGATAAAATCTAGGTTGTATCTTTATACTACGACATTGTTATTTTCTAATGTATTGTGATCCTGAGAAGGAAACGTACCTTGCGTTTGAATTGTGAGGTGTCAGGGAAGTGATAAACCTAAGTCTGTCCCGATGTATTGGAACAATTCTACTACTTTCGAAAGAATTGAAAGAATCTGGAGTCTGAACAAACGTAACGTTTATTGTACCAAGCCAGGTCAGATGTGAGCGGCTGAGAGTAAGCTGCAGAGTGTCTGAGGGGAAGCTCAGCTCTCACGATTCGGATAGTTGAAGCTCTTGACATGTTGAGAGACGTGCAGAACTGTGCAACCGAATCTATATGCAAATAAGAAACAGGCAAGAACGATCCAGAGCATACAGGCATCTTGACAGGTTGACAGGAAAGCCACGCAGCCTCCAAACGGGAAAGAGCGTAACACAAACCCCGCAGTATTCCATTCTCACGTCGTACGAACTTGTGAGGCTAGGATCGAGGAGTATAGAACTGTTGCAAGCCGTGTTTTAACTCCATATCTGGGAGATGGATTGCAAAAGAATGAAGTACCTCCTCAAAGAAGCCAGCTAGAGTCCGTGGTGCCTAAGTCGCTGGCATAATACATCGGATACACGATGAGCTAAACTGCCTACCACTGTTGTACGTATGATTGAGCACTGCATTCTTGTAGACATATAGACCAGCCAAATAAGCTGTGGAATTTAGATAGATATGAGTTTTGCATGGCCAAGTCCAATCATAGCCTAAAGATATAAAAGAGGAAAGTTGCATTGGTCCGTTGATCTGTAGGTTCGGACCTCAGCTAGCCCCACTTCATTTGCTTGAGCTTCAGCAACCTCGGACTACATCCGGACTTTGATAAACATACAAGTAATCGAAACACTGAAACCAAAGAATGATCTGCAACCTCAAAAGTATAATGTAATCTGGGCCAGTATTCAGAATCAATCTTGCATCTATCGATTGACTCTTGTTACGAACTCACTTGGCGTTGGCTGCTCTTTAGCCTCGGACAAATCGAAACTGTGCCGCATACTATGGCATTGCTGTAGCGAAATCGTGCTCTTACCGCTGTGATATGCATGCTTATACAGTACGTCAGAATCTTGAGATGGAGTCTCCAGGTTCCCCCCTGCTCCGATATATTGCATTCCGTTCGGACTTCCAGTAGCAAGGCTACGTACAAACTATGTCCGTGTAAACAATATTTATACGTGTCGAAGTTTCCCCTCGAAACCTGTCTCAGGTCTCTGGTCTTGGTAATCCGTAGCTCTCGCTGTTACTGTGCAGGTAGTATGTCTAAAGTAACGGGGGCTCCAACTGGTCCACCAGGCTTCCCACCCTTTCAACCTTCACATGCAGAATTGTCAGCTCTATCTTTAACGATTCGAGCTTCGATCACAGAATATGAGACTGCAAAGACGGCCCAAGAGAAAACTGCAGCTTTGCAAAAGATACAGGCTACGTCTACCAAGCTATCCCGTGTCACTACGTCCATCCAGCAACAGTTCATGCAACTCAACTTTGGACCCAATGTCAATGTTGCCATCCGAATCGGTGTTGAAATGGGCCTTTTCGTACTTCCTCTTCACTCCTTTCTTTACATGATACTGACATCCGTAGACCGCACTCCTAAAATCCGGCGAGCCATCCACGGTCAGAGACCTAGCTCGAGAGACCAACTCACAGAAAGAATTTCTCTTCCGCATTGCACGCACTCTCTCCGTATTCGATATCCTACAAGAGTCCGACTCCTCACCCTCAGAACTACCATGCTACAGTCACACCTCCTACTCTCGCTTCCTCTCACTACCTCCAGCAGAAGCCTCCACCCGGCACACCTTTGACAATATGCTTCACGCTCAAGTTAACTCAGCAAATAGATATTACACCAAGAACGGCTTCAAGAACCCAGAAGATGCTAAGAATAGCCCTTTCAGCTTCGCCAACGGCAAAGAAAACATGGGGATATTCGATATCCTGGAAGAGCAACCTGAGAGGATGAAGGTGTTTAATAGTGCCATGGCAGTTCATTCTACTATTGGATTGAAAGATATCATTAAATCCTACCCATTCGATAATCTTGAGCCGAATAATGATGGTGTAGTCCTAGTAGACGTAGGAGGTGGGAAGGGTCATGTGATCAACGAGATACGGACTGTTTACCCTCAAATCAAAGGCTCGATGGTGCTGGAAGACATGCAAGTCGTTCTTGACGGAGGAACCGTGGTACCCGAAGATGTCACGAAGCAGTCCTATGACTTCTTCAAGCAACAACAACCCATCGAGGGTATCCTCCTTCAATTCCCAACACACAGCAAACGACTAACACATATCCCAAGGCTCCAATTACTTCCTCAAATCAATAATCCACGATTGGCCCGACGCCTCCTGCATCCAAATACTCGGCAACCTCGCATCAGCCATGCGCAGTTCCCCTTCGTCCCGCCTCTTGATCTGTGAACTCGTCCTTCCTGACCGCAACCCTACGATCGGCCATGTTCTGCGCGACATGAACATGTTGGTCATTGCGGGTAAAGAGAGGAATAAGTTACAGTGGAAGAAACTACTCGGAGAAGCTGGGTATAAGATCTTGGGGTATCATGGGGAGCGAAACGCGGATAGTAGTATCATTGAGGCGGTGCTTGATGAGTGACGGCCATTCCTCATGTTTTAGGACGACTGTTGTTATAATCTTTACTCTAGCGAACACCTCATTGATATTTGTAAACTAGAAATAATATTGAGTTCCCGCGGCACTTCCAAGTAACAACCTCCGCGATCAAAGAACGTCTCACTCCATTTCCCTTTCCTCCTTTACCCCAAGCCTCCAACCTCACAGACCAGAGCGCTCCAATGTCCACCCACCAAGCTCTTCGAATCCCCTCCCTCACCGCCTTCCCTACCGTCACAGCTAGCGCCAAGATATAACCAAATAAGCAGATACCAGCATACCAAGGGCGGCCACTCGAGTGGTTCAGGTCAAATTGGTTGCCGACGATAAACAGCTTACCCGAACACGCACACGCAACACGACTAACGCATTTGACACCGACGGTAAACACGAGCGACGATTCGACATCGACGATAAACACGACTTACGACCGACAAAAACCTATTCAGTTAGGTTTGTAGATCAGAACCTCACACGCGTCCGAGTGTGGGTTTCTGATTGATTTTTGCAGTTTTTCCGTATAATTTTGAACGACTTTGGAATGTTTACTGCGAATGAAGATGAGACCTCGTATGGGCTTGGAAGTTTGTCATCCCTCTAATTTTTCATAAGATAAATTTTGGTCTGACGGCTGAGACCTTTTTGCTGAAGTCTGTTGTTGTTTGGTTTGGTTTGGTTTGTTTTGTTTAGTCTCCACACACTAGAGTTTAAGCGAGTTGAGTGCGCTCTTCGTACGGAAGGGGGTTTCGGGTAGGTCTCACCCTTGTGAATCGCAGATAAAACATGCCATACAATAATGTCAAAAATACAGATTCGCTCCACAAACTTCCTGTATACTTGTAGAAATCGTGCTGGGCGAGGCACACCCCGCAACCCCCTTCAGTACACGATCTCCAGCAGTGCTCCGGCTCGGTTGCCAGTAACAATCAACAATCAACAATCAACCCAGGATATGGCTCTACCCACGTCTTATAATCAGTGCACGAAAAGAAGAAGAGAAAAGTATATAAGATATTGGCATATACGACTCATGCGTCGTCAACAGGTTCACTAACGAAGACTCTGTTCTAATAGCAAACTTTTGAAAATCAAACTATTACTGGGTAATAGGATCATGCCGCCATCTTCGTAAGCTTCATATAACCAAGTCAGCGAGCGTAAAAGTATTAAGCTTTCCTAGGTCAGTGACCTTTGAAAATGGAATGTTTAGCAGATCAGGCTAGAGGAAGAGGACAAGTAAAATTACACCTACTTTCTGAAAGAGGCGGCTATAACAAGATGGCCGCAACCGACCGTAAGTATGAGCTTCCTACGCAATGGAATCTTTCCTTTATCGTCCTCAAGAAATTGATAGTGATAAATATATGTTGTATGCGCGAGACAACTGGGATCAGATACAAACTTGAAAACAGACTTGTTGCACAAGATGGAGAAAGCTACACATTTGTCAAAGCCATATATGAAGGAGGAAATATATCAGATTACCCTAAGCGGTACTGAAACTGGTTCGCTTCAGAATAATACATCTTGCCCCTCCTTCAGTCTACTGAAGCAAGCCGAAAATCATCCTTCACCTAATCGCTCCCACGAAACAATAAATCGTCCATCGCTCCTCCCCCCCGCCAAAGCACGGCGAAAGAAAATCTC